>OX401864.1:7205000-7805000 GCA_947859175.1 Gandaritis pyraliata | reverse complement strand
TTTCAAAGTCCTAATAAATTCTCCAACTTCTTTGAAAGGAAGTTGCAAAACGAATGTTTCCGAGTCATTACTTTGAGTAATCAAATCGAGCAGACGTTTCGAATAAATCGATTAACATCTACCCGATGAATATTTTATCACCATCTTAATTTATTCTTTTATAATCGAGCCACAGACTGAGTAAAAGTCTAAAGGGTAATTTTAAAAGTGGCTCGGTTATGTAGTAGCTTTATGTCTGTGGTATAATGCTAGATAGATAACTATATTAATGACAAAACTGCATGGCCCGATGTCGCTCCACCCATCGAAGCTAACTACTCGACATGCAATGTCAGTGCTATTCTCATGTTAAAAATATATTTCTTTGTAAACAAGATCATACAAAAAAACGCTAGAAACCAGGCCGTGGTTTCATGCCCGTTCTTCTAGGCTCTGGTCGCGTGGAACTGGCACCTGGAATCACCTAGTTATATAAGACGATTCTAAATGATCCTTGTGATATTATTGATTAAAGAAATTTTGACTTTGACTAGATTCTTTTGTAATAAAAAAAAAACAAGTAAATTTTACAAAAAATTTAACACCCCTGACTATGAAAATCTCCTTAGATTCTCTACATCGTCAAAACTTCTTAATAATGATGATGAAGTTGCAATTAAACGACATTATGTTCGGTATTCCAACTATCGCCGGTTTGTGGTAAAATTTAAATGATTTTGAACAGTTTAGCGGTCAACTGAAGTAATTAATTGATGGATCATCCCAATGTGCTGCGGTTCTATTAAGAAACTTATTTATAAGCAAATTAATTTATTTTAAGCTTTATCTCGAGGGATTTGAAACTATATTTGAATAATGAGTTTATTAAATATAATTGTTCTTTTTAAGCGCTAACTAGTTTGTACCTATACTAGTAAGCCGAACGTATAGAACAAGAACCAAGCCGGGCGCAACTTATAACCATAAAAAGTAAGGTAGTTTGAGTTGCAATTTCCTGGGCGGTACGGAAATGTCGCCTGATTTGAATCGACAAATTAATAGAGCTTTATACACTGTTTTAGTTAAATCAGACGTATATGAGTAAAAATATAGTATGAGCGCCTAAGCAGTACCTAATAGCTACATATTTTCAAACCTTTCACCTACAAAGCATGCGGCAAGTTCAATAAACCCTGAAAAAATTTTTAATTCAAATTTGACAGCTACTTTACCATTCATCGAACAAAAGCAATACACGTGATGGTATTGCTTTTGTTCGATGACTGGTAAAGTCAAATCAAAACGAAGGTCATATCTCTTTATCACCATAGTTCACCCATTTTACCCCATTTCACCCTGCCTCCCCTTGCCTGGTATAACGAACACATAAACAATTTTATTCCTTATATTTACGCGATACAAAAAGTAAATCATAAACCCCGGTTATTGGACATTATTATTGCTTCGCTCGATGTTATTAGGATTGTGTTGCTGGAGTTTTATGAAAGCAGGCGTTTTGTGAACTCACTGGTATCTGGTTACTAACAATGATGTAACATTGTAGGTCTCTGAAAGTTCTGACACAGATGAGCAAATCATTGCGAGAAAACTATTGTAATAAATAAACTCTCCCTAAAGTGTCTACAAACGTATAATTATCAATACTCTAAACAGTTGTTAGAGTTAGGGACTGTTTCACCATCTTCAAATCACGCTATCCGTCAATTAAAAATATTTCAATCCTTATTTTTGATTAATCTAAAGCAGTGACGAATAGCATAATCATGAGATGATGAAAAGTGCTTAGAACACAATTTTAAATCGTGTATAACAAGTGTTCTTATAATCTTAAGTGTTAAACTACTTCTCACCTGATTGACCAAAACTGATCAATATAAACAGAATATGCTTGTACGCAAGTTTTGTTTAGTCAGACTGGTAGTATAGATTTTGCTGCGTACGCACAAAAGCTTCTAACTATCTATCTTCTTTTCTATACAACTAAATGAGAAATCTATTAATTTTGTCATAGACACGCGTCTATGCCCAATTAGTCCATACGAGAAATGCATGTCGCCGTAACTCGCGAAGAAAATGAGCGGTATGCGCTTTTATATCTGGAAAACTCGTCGAATCAGAAATGTTCACTTTCATAGGGTAACTGCAACACATACGTGCATTAATACTTATTTAGATATTATACTGGAATAAATACGCGGCCATTGTATGCGTTATTATTCTCTCTTGTAATTTGTTGTACGCCGGCCGCTTCGTATTAAATGTTTCTGTGATGATTTGTATTTCTCGGTTATCGGCCATATTGTTTTTGTAGCAAGGGTCAGAAATTGAAACAGATTTACGGGTTTCATTATTGTGGGGACTGGTTTTTATGGGTTTATGAATAATAAAATAATATTTATTCATTTGTAGTTAATATAAAATTTAGATACAGTTAAATAAATAAATAAATAGTTGCAGCATTTTTGGGTCAGCAGAACGTCCATTTCATGAGTTAAAAAGTTTTTTATAAGAACAAGTGATGGAACAAAAGGGCCCACCTCATGTTAAGTGGTAATTTCTTCCTATAACAATGCATTGCCTCACCAAGCACCTAGGCCTATGCCCTTCAAACTGGAACACAGCAATGCGAGCATCACTGTATGGCAGCAGAAATCAGTGCTACTTGCTAGTAGCTCTTTCTCAAGAGGCTCTACTATTAAAACATTGAAAAACACTAAAATTGGAAATCAAAATATATTCAGCAGGGATATGCCAATCAAAGTTGAACTGCAAAGTTTTAAATCATGGTCAGTTCATACTAACTCATAGTTATTCTGTGACTAAATAGTGACATTATGACGTCATTTGATGTGTTTTTGCGCATATTTTGCTGTCAAGTGTCTAAAAAGAATGATCACGTGGTACAATTTTGTACCACGTGACCTGAAGAAATTACACTGGGCAGTGAAATATAACTTGACAGCAAAAGATTGGCATACGGGGACAGGCGTCAAAATTCAATAACCTTTCAAACAGTACAGCCGACATTCAAATGCACCGCCTGAATGTTGAATGCGAAACTATTTTTGCCGCGTTCGTTAGACGCGGCGGATTGCCAAATTCGACAAAGTTCTGACTTGCTGAACTTTACAGAGCTGAACTTGCGGACAGGGGCGGATTTAATCACCATTTTACTTTTTTTCATCATCATCATCATCAACCTATACTCGTCCACTGCTAGACGTAGGTCTCTTCCAAGACGCGCCATTACACTTTTTTTTTTCATAATTATTATTTATAGCATAAATGCTGTATATCTGTGTAGTATTTTTACCATTCGTGGTTTTGTAGAAATTACTTAATTTAACCACGCAGAGATTGACACGAAATAAAAAGAACAAATGCAGATTTAAATTCATCTCACATATTAGGTGAAAACCTAATAAAATATACTACTTTTAATAGTATTTCCTCATAGTTTTACAAGAAGGAAAATGAGTTTTTTCCATCGTGAATTCAGGTGTCTTGTGCGATTTTTACAATAAATAAATACTAATGGGCATTTCACACAGCGCCCTCTAGGTCCAAATTAAGTAAAGCTTGTAATATGGGAGCTAGATTGTTGATAGAATAGTTAGATACTTTTTGTAAATACATACGTATATTCTTTAATTCTTTATTGCACACAACACAGGACATAAACAAAAGACAGAAATAGATGACATGTACAAAGGCGAGCTTAACCCTAACAAGAGTTTTCTTCCAGCAAACCTTTGGGGCTAGAGAGAGGTGACTATAGAGGCAGGTCCGTGTACATAAAAGGTTATAATATAACGGAAATTCGATACTTACTAAACTAACAAATCAATATTATTAAGAAAAATAAAGTATTAAACATATACCTATCATAATACATAGTGACGATGATCCATCACGTAAAAGTCACGCTATGTTTTTTCTGTTACATAATTAAAGTTCTTACATAATTAAAGAGTTCTAATTCAACTCTGGCAAAACTCCGCGAAACTCAAGAAAGAACCACTGTCGTTCCAACCCAATGTTCCGTATAATGAACTCTGAAGTCGAGAATGCCGTCTGTTTGTCAAACTTTGACTCCGAATGACAAGAACTTTACATTGCAATAGTTACTTTTGTTACATTGAAAGCTATGGAGTTTTATGGCGTGTTTTTGGGGCTTTGTTAGAACGCGGAGTTTACGGGCTATTGAAAAGTTTGATAGGGAAATGTATTATTAAAGGAAGTTTATAGGGAATAAAGTGTGCTTCGATTCTGGGTATTGAGTTGTTTTTTTCCATGAATGAAAATACATTTTACTCAACCAGCAGGGGTATTCCAATCTCAGTTGAACTGCAAAGTTTTAAATCATGGTCAGTTCATACTAACTCATAGTTATTCTGTAACTAAATAGTGACATTATGATGTCATTTAATTTGTTTTCGCGCATATTTTGCTGTCTAGTGTCTAAAAATAATGATCACGTGGTACAAAATTGTACCACGTGACCTGAAAAAATTACACTGGGCAGTGAAATATAACTTGACAGCAAAAGATTGGAATACGGGGGCTGAGTCTGAGTACATCTGTAGAATGAATGGGCAACCTCAAAAAGAGTTACACAAAAGGTAAGATTTTACAGTAGTAATTTTCGTAGTACATTTGTTATAAAATCATTTTCGCAGTATAGACGGTGCTTCCAATTAAAAGTTTTGAAATTCTGCTCAAATTTAAATGGTGCAGACTTAGTGTGGTCATATTCTAAAAGTTGTTTACTGTGTTGATGGGTATGGGTATCTGCGTAGCTTAGCTACGGCGTAGACAATAGCTACGCCGTAGCTATACACGTAGTAAGTTGCACGATCAAAAACATAGAGACTAATTTTGTAATACATTGATTGAAGAGATGTGTAAATAAATAATTTTGTTTCATACATTTCGCGCAACAGATGGCTCAATCGCACGGTACGTGACCATTTTACAAAACGCTACTTAAATTGGACTGAATTTTCCAAATTCGTTGTATTCATCAAATATTTTTAAAACAAACTTAAAAAATTGGTCAGATAGCAACAGGTTTATCTATTAATATTTGGCAGGCGTCAGAACTCAGTCGGTAATAGATCTGCCTTCCGTGCTGTGGGTCGTGGGTTCGATTCCCACCAAGAATAAAAATTTGTGTGTAGCAAACATAGATGTTTGTGATGCCTGGGTGTTACTATGTATTATAAGTATGTAAGTATTTAAAAAAAAGTATATAAGTATTCTATCAGCTATCTAGCTCCTTTGATACAAGCTTTGCTTAGTTTGAGACTAGAAGGCGTCGTGTGAAATGAAATTAACGATAAAATATTCTAAATTAATAATAGAAACAATTATCGCACCGCAATGTTTAGAAGGGTCTTTAACACTACGAAGACCTAGAAATGGAATGAAATAATGTCCTAATAACTTCAAGCCCTAATATATCTCCGATGCTCCAACAATTCCGAACTAAAGGGTTAAAATCCATTTAAAGCTGGCGATAAAACTTTAGAGCAATCACCTTCCGTAACACCTATATAACAAAATCCCACTTTAATTCAACTTTATTCCACGTTTAGTCTAAATAAGTTAAAAAGAGTTATAAAAGAGTAGTCAAGTTATTTAAATTAAATTATCTTTGTACATCTTCTTTTTTTTTATTAGTTTGTGTACAATAAAGAGTTTCATTCATTCATCTTTTGGTCACTCGATTTCAATTCTCAATCCTAGTCATAGTTTAGATGTTGGTATTTCAATCACGCTGTAACTACTAGTCTGATTTGGATGAAACTAGAAAAATGTAGTTCGTAACAATTAACACACATGCTACTTTTTATCTCGTAAAATCAACAAGATCAAACGGGACACGGACAAAGTCGCGGACTGAAACTAGTATTATATATATATAATACTATATACATATATAGCCGAACCCAATATTCAATTGTGTGGTTTGGTTGCGATCTGAAAGGGTCTGGGGCAAAAATCAATGGAGCCCAGGTCCCGATTTTTTTAAACTCGCATTTATGAAACTTTCTTTGTTACAATGTACTTGTAACTTAGTTTTAATATACGTAATAATTTTATTAAAAAGCAACGGGAATACTTAGTTATTCGACATCCAAACTTCGTCAAAAAACAAAGATTGTCTGCCATATTACTTTATGGTCTGCCAGGAAATGGTATTTTTTTATCACTTAATTGACAGTTTGTATTTGTTTGACTTACTAGCTTTCACCTGCGGCTTTTCTCGAAGTTTGTGATAAGTAATATCATATATACTATCATTTGTTACGTTTGTTTGGTATACCTACCTACTCAAACATAATAGCAAACGATAGTAGTGGTGTGAGTGAATGAATTGCATTTTATTTAGGTATGAGTACAAGTCAGGGTACAATAAAAAAATAAACACAAACAAAACTCTAAAATAACTAATATGTCGATATTAGTTCTTCTACGGAGTTCCTCGATTCGGGTTTTATCACATATTGAAACATCCATCATAGCTCTGTATAGTTCTCTGAGCGTCTGAGATGGACGCGCTACAATGCCACAAAGGGTACGTCCTCTGTGGAGTGGACTTGTTTCGTCATTCGTCTCATGAAAATAAAATAAAATAGCACAAACATACCTGAATTGGGGCTATCCACAATGACACAGCTTCAACAATATTAACTGGTTGAGCCTGCACCTACATATTTCTCCTTCTAGGGTCTAAACATATTGTTGATACACCGTTCTCATACTTCTTATCGGTATTTTCCATATTTTTATCGGTTAAAAATCCGGAAAATCAATGAAAGAAAAGCCAGATTAAAAGTATAAATGCGTGCGCTTTTCAAGTTCTATCAGAACTCTCGCAAAAACTATAGAGGGACGTTCTTTTTTTAAAAAAGATTTATTTGGCCTGTTGCGATTGGGAAGAGGTGATTGAAAAAAAAGGTTTTACCTAATCTAAATAATACTTCATGTTTATTTTATTAGCTATACCTACCTAAGTAAGTACCTATGTAGGTGCTTACCGATCGAACCAAAAAAATATTTTATTTTATTTAGGTACCTACCTCAAGAAAAAAAAATTTTTTAGTTCGGAGTTCATCTGCCTAGTGAGTCAGCAAACTGTCCAAAGAGTCTTTAGACTTTTCTAACCTTATATTATGAAGGAAAAAAAAGATGTCACAGTCCCGTTTTCTTGTCGTGTCATCAAAATAATGACTTTATATTGCATTTTTATAATTCCCGCTGCAATAGAGATTTCGATAGAACAAATAACTACTTAAAAATAACAAAACTAATTTATAGCCATATTATATTGATGCGAGTGGAGACCTGCATTGCCCCATGGCCTTTGTCCAAGGATCTGAGTCATTGATATATTTTTTTATATAATTTTTGTTGATTGTTGATTTATGAAGAGTCAATGGCTAATAGTGTCAAGGCATCAAAAAAAAAAGAAATCATTTGACTTTACAAATTCCGAGTCTTTTTGTCTCTGATTTGTAAATTCCTGCTCGTAATTCTTCGAATACCAACGTTAATTTAAAACTAAACGCCCCCGTCTCATAGCAATAGATTGTCGCATAAATAACTTTCCTGAAAAAAGGGAGTCCTGAAATTTATCGGCGAAACTCCTAAATTTCTGTAGGACTGCGGAAATTTTCCCGAGTGCCCGGCCCAGGTGCAGGGAATATAGAAACAGCTTGTTCAATTTCACGTTTATAAGAGTTGTTTTCACACCGACACGACATCGCTGCACAATCATCATCATCATCATCATCAACCTATACTCGTCCACTGCTGCACAATATCGGTAGGTAATGACACTTAGAAACGGATGGACTAATCTATGATGTAATGATGTAAATTCATCACTATTTTTTAGATCGATGTGTAAATATGAATTACTTAGCGACCGCGCGAAGCGCTTATAACTTTGAAAAGATTAGGATTTGCTAACAACTTCACGTTGTAAAAACATGATTGAAATCCATCGATTGGAGTCGAAAACCTATACTGTTAATCGATAATCATCAATCTTCTTCTAAGAAAGAAGAAGAAGAATCATCAATAAACTTATGGTACCTATCGAAAAACTCATGCTCTCGGTTTAAGCCAATCAGCCCCCGTATGCCAATCTTTTACTGTCAAGTTATATTTCACTGCCCAGTGTAATTTCTTCAGGTCACGTGGTAAAATTTTGTACCACGTGATCATTCTTTTTAGACACTTAACAGCAAAATATGCGCGAAAACACATCAAATGACGTCATAATGTCACTATTTAGTCACAGAATAACTATGAGCTAGTATGAACTGACCATGATTTATAACTTTGCAGTTCAACTTAGATTGGCATACCCCTGCAGGAGGGAGATCTAAAAGTGATGTAATTGATCATTCGTTGAGCTACGTCAGTGCCCCAATTGAGAATTCATGAGGATTAGTTCCGTTCCGAGTAAATCTACTTTTTGTACGTGAATTAGTTTGTACAATCTAGGTGTAGAAATAAATTATTCATAAAAATGAATCCCAGAGTGAAAAGGACTGATAGAGTTCGATCTGAAACTAGTTTTATATTGACTGTACACAAGCAGTCGATGGTGTAGTGGTAGCAACCCCGCCTTTCGATGCTAAAGTCGTAGGTTCAAACCCGTGCACCAATGGATTTTTCTCGAAAACTAATTCACAATACATAATTATGAATCGTCTTTATTACGGTACTTCGTGTGTAACAACCCTTAACAGCTGTGTTAATGTGCTTTTAGACGAAGGTCGATGTATCTATAAATCAAATGGTAGACTCATTAAACATACATTACCGAAAATAATATTAGGTATTTTTTATGAATAAAATAATAATAATAAATAAATATTCATGGACTTTACACACAACGCCCTCTAGTCCCAAACTAAGCAAAGCTTGTAATATATGGGAACTAGATGGCTGATAGAATACTTAAATACTTTTTTTTTTTTTTGTAAATACATACTTATAATACATAGTAACACCCAGACAGAACAAACATCTATGTTTTCCACGCACAAATGTTTGTTCTCAGTGGGGATCGAACCCACGACCCACAGCACAGAAGGCAGAGCCGTTACCGACTGAGCTGTGACGCCTGTCACACACAACAGTCATACAAACATATGTAGCCACACGTAATTTATAACGTAGATTCAGAAAAAGAAAACAAATTGATTGTAAACATTTTTTGATATTGGGCATTCGATTCTGTTGTTTTATTTTTGTAAACTAACCTAATTTGACAGCATTGAAAATGTTGCCGTATCAGAGCTTTCTGTCTCTGAGTGATGGACGTAGTGCAATGCATCACTAGGCACGTCCTCAGTGGATATACTCAGTGAGGCACTGCATTGTTAGAGGCAGAGGTAACCGCTTAATATCAGGTGGGCCAGCGGCTTGTTCCATCATTTAGTTGAACCAAGAACAAACATTTGTGTGTCAAAACTTATATGTTTGTTCTGTCTGGGTGTTACTATGTATAAATATATATTTACAAAAAAGTATATAAGTATTCTATCAGCATCTAGTTCCTATATTACAAGCTTTGCTTTGTTTGGGACTAGAGGGCGTAGTGTGTAATGTCCATGAATATTTATTTACAAAAATATCTCTTTAATGACATTGTCTAAGTTAAAGTATAAGGCGCCAATGGTTATGCCTTGTTTTTTTTTGGCCCAGGAAAGTTGGTATGCTTATAGCACAGAGGGGCAATTCTCTTGGCTCAGACGACGACGGCAATTCTCTATAGCCGTTGTATTCATTCGTGTACCAAATTATCTTTAGCCGAGTACATCATGCCCGGTAATTGAAAGAAAGAAAGAAAGAAAGAAAGAAACATTTATTTGCAAAATCACGCTGACACATACAATACATAATACACAAACAATACATTTACAAATTGGTGCCGAACTCAGCATGGTGTTGCGTCAAAATGACACAACGCTGGTCTTCCGCCGGCACCAGGTGGGTACGTCACAGATACTTATAGCTATAATAAAGAAATATAATACCTACTTACAAATACTAAAACAAAAAATAATGAAATAATGAAAAAGGAGGATGTGAAAACAATTTTTTTTTTATTTATATTATATATTATATTGGTATTTATGGTTCACACACAATAACACATTAGTGATACGATATATTTTCGCACGGTACGTAAACTCTAATAGCCCATTTTCTTTGGTAATACAATTTTATTTTAGCCAATACTTGTACTTACTTGTATTCATAAAATACTAGCTTCCACCCGCGATTTCGTCTGCGTCCCGTTTGATCCTGTTGATTTTTCGGGATAAAAAGTAGCCTGTGTGTTAATCCAGGCTACGAACTATATGTATTCCAAGCTTCATCCAAATCGGACTAGTAGTTTTTGCGTGAAAGAGTAACAAACATCCCGACTCAGAAAATATTAATAGAGTATGTGTGTGTTTATTTCGTTTCATGGAAGAAAAATACCTATGACTATTTCAGGGTTTTGATAAAACACCAATAGCACGCTCGAGGGTGGTATGTTCAAATGTAAACAAACCCTCTATAAATAAATAAAGATGAAAAAAAACATCAATAAACGTTCGACCAATTTCCACGTGGATTAATTGGAATATTTTTAATTATCAACTTGTAAACAAGTTAAAATATTCATTACAAACACCAATTAAATGAAATATTTATAATACATGAGTATTATAAATGCTAAAGTGATTATTTTATAAACTTAAATAATTTTATAAAAATTCACGACCGAAAATTCAATTTTATTATTCTTCGACCCTTCTCAGTTATCCCATATTTAACCTGTATCAGATTGTAAGGGAAAACCTCTTTTAAGTTCAGTTTCCGTAACACTGGCCAGAAAAAAATAAACACATTTGAAAATAGAACACTTCAAAAGACGCGCGAAACAATCGCTCAGTTTTAGTTCCTTTACAGACAAAGGTTTGCTGCGGGCATAACATGTCTTGAGTAACGTGCTTTATCCAACTGCCACATAAGCGTGACCTCCTTTTGCACCGCCGTTTCTCTTGATGTAGTGGAAAACGTTCGTCTCGAGGGATCTCCGTATAATGGACACTTTACACATGTCTTGCCGGAGGACATAAAATACGAAGTGTTTTCATAATGTGTCTACACTTGCTGTCAGTAAGCTGCTTACAGGTGACTACTTAAGTAACTTAACCTCGTGTACTTAGTAGAGTTATAGGTACTCGTAGTAGTAATATGAAAGTTCTTTTTATTTGTCACTAGCAGTTACCCGCGACTTCGTACGCGAGTACCGTTTTCGTGTACATTATATTATCTGTGCGTTTATCGAGCGGATACTTCTTTGAGAAACTTGACATTACACCTCATTACACCGAACTCGTACCTACTGGAATGTCAAACGCTAGTTGTTAGACCAAAGAGGTAGTACTACGCCCTGTCAAACTGACGTGACATGACATGACAATGAAATCCTCTTGCCAATTGGCGCTGCTAATCCTTTTCGTTCATTTTATCCTGTAGATCCTGTTAATTATTCTGGATAAAAAGTAGCCTATATGTCAATCCAGGTTACGAACTATATATATGCCAAGTTTCATCCAAGTTGGTTCAGTGGTTTTGACGTGATTGAAACACAAACATCCAAACATCTAAACATCCAAACATCTAAACATCCAAACATCTAAACTTTCGCATTTATAATATTAGTAGGATAGGATGACTGACGATTGTCTGTACTTATCACTGACGATTGACGACTGTTTCAGTATGTTTCCCAGCACGTGTAGGTCTGTAAGAGCAGCTATGTACCACGTCATGTATCCGTCCGCAGTTTCAGTTGATGTCTTTTGATTGTCGTCTCTTTCTACACTTTGAGAAGCGTTGCGGTTTTTCTAGAGCTTTCTAGAGAGAGAGAGAGTTTGTCGAGTGGATTGTTGGGATAATGTTTTTCGAATCTACTTTTGTTTCGAGTTCAGCGGTTTACAGTTGCAAAGTAGGTTTCTTTTGTTATAAAGTTTTTTTTATTTTATACTAGTAGTTACGAGCGACTTCGTACTCGTCTACAGTTTACGTGTACATAATATTATCTGTGCGTGTACCGAGCGGATACTTTGAGAAACTTGACATTACACCTCATTACACCAAACTCGTACCTACTGGAATGTCAAACGCTAGTTGTTAGACCAAAGAGGTAGTACTACGCCCTGTCTAACTGACGTGACGTGACATGACAATGAAATCCTTTTGCCAATTGGCGCTGCTAATCCTTTTCGTTCATTTTATCCTGTAGATCCTGTTAATTATTCGGGATAAAAAGTAGCCTATATGTTAATCCAGGTTACGAACTATATATATGTCAAGTTTCATCCAAGTTGGTTCAGTGGTTTTGAAGTGATTGAAACACAAACATCCAAACATCCAAACATCCAAACATCCAAACATCGAAACATCCAAACATCTAAACTTTCGCATTTATAATATTAGTAGGATAGGATAGGATAGGATAGGATAGGATAGGATTAGTAGGATAGGATATTTTACAAGGACTATGACGGCAAGGCCTTATTACGTAAAAATTACTCCAAGTACTAAGGCTGCTTTATGCGATATTAAATTTATTAAAAAAAATCGGTGCCGACACCCGACAACGATACTTTTGTTCGATACACTAACTAGGCCGTTTCCACTGTACGACATGGCAGCTGCACGATATCGTGGAAAGCTAATCTCATACATTAAAAATTAAAAGTTAGTTTTAAAGTTCTTAAAGGGTCGGCAACTCGTATGTGATGCTTCGGTAATACACCAATAAAAAGTCACAGGAAAGTAAAATACGCAATTTCGTGCACGTGGATGGCATATTTTTTTCCAGTTATTTCTATTTATAAGCCAAACTACTGAACCGATTTTGATGAAAATTGAATGGGACCAACCTGGAAGTACATTCTTTCAGCTAAAAAATTTTTTAAAACGGTTCATAAATGACGGAGTTCTGACACATTAAAAAAAATGAAAAAAAATACAATGGAATTGAGAACCTCCTCCTTTATTGAAGTCGGTTACAACACATTTACTACTAGGATGCCATCAACGAAGTCAGTAGCGTCGTATCGTGTAGCTATCGTGCGAGTGTGCAAATGCCCAATATCGGAATCGTCACAGGTCTTAGAACTTTGCCTAAGAGGTGTGCATACTGTCGCTTATTAGAAATCAATGCGACCACACGCAATCAATCATGTATAAGTAGGTGCGTGTTCGACTCTGTGGTTTGGCTGAATAGATTGCGGGCAACCTAGCAACCATGTTTGTTTAACTTGGAACTGGAGATGGAATGGAATGTAAACTATGCAAGCGTGATATCTTGGTAGCAATATTGTTTTCATTTTGCTTTCAGTGTCTTGGGCACGCTTCCGATTGTTACTGATTTGGATCAGTTGAGCTATCTCTAAATCGTTTGCAACGGTTTGTAGATAGCTCAACTGCTTCATATGTATTTTGTATATACTATAAATATTGTAAATACTGTATTAGTCGTAATTTTCTTTGTGAATAAATGTGTTTTTTTGCTTACATATCTGTCTATCATCATATCTGGTGACAATACCTAAACTAGGTACATATTATTTTAATACGTTTGTTCGATATATTTTCTGACTTTCTGCTACACGGGATGGCACAACAATGGCGAATTTAAATGGACAGAGAGATGTAGAGATGATCATTATCAGACGTATAACTTTGTTTTTGAAAAAATTTAGCTTGATATATTTTTCTAATGGTTATAAATTACTTATCTTGCTTTGTTTTAATTTTACTGATAGACTGGAAACACTAGTATGATGCATGTGCTAGTCAAGTAACCTACTTGTTTGCGATTTTATGGCAAAAAAAAGTTATTTTATTTAAAAACACTGTCAATTAGGTATCGATTAATAGGTAAGTATTATCGCTATAGGTGCGAAAAATTAGCGCTGGTATATTTGCAAGTAATAACCAAAATGTGTTATAATTTATAAGTGGTAATTGTACCGCCATCTGCATATATTTTTGCGTGTAATTTGCGAGAATTGCTTTTTAAAAACCAATTACTTCAAAGTACTTTTCTAGTTGCTAGAACTTAGCTGTATTAAAACAATTTCTAGCTTTCTTTAACGACACTAAAGAATAAAATGTGTCGCAAGTTTAAGTTTTTCATACGAAAAACAATTTCTACACTGTGCATATTTTTAATTGCATTAGTATTAGTAAATAACCAAATAGGCAAATAAGTACCTAAACGACTCAGCTGATGGTAGGAACATTTGGTTTTAGATAAATAAATAAATAAATATTCATGGACTTTACACACAACGCCCTCTAGTCCCAAACTAAGCAAAGCTTGTGATATGGGAACTAGATGGCTGATAGAATACTTATATACTTTTTTTTTGTAAATACATACTTATAATACATAGTAACACCCAGACATAGAACAAACATCTATGTTTTTCACGCACAAATATTTGTTCTTGGTGGTTTGTTTAGATAATATTCACAGCAAAATAGTCGTTTCTATTTTATATTTCATGTTTCACTTGTGCATAATTTTATGAAATTGGTCTTATTTATAAGAATAAGTGATAAATGCAAATCTCACAGTACTTTCACGGAGGACGTGTCATATGCGGCATTGTAAGTACTACGTCTATCACTCTGAAACATAAGCCTTGCACCTGGCGTCGCATCAGCACCTTCCTTTCAAACCTTCAAACTGGAACAAGGCAATGCGAGCATCACTGTGATCACATTACTGCAGAAATAGGGGAAGCACTTCCCCTGATAAAATTTTTTAACCGACTTCAAAAAAGAAGGAGGTTCTCAATTCGGTTGTATGTTTTTTTATGTTTGTTACCTTAGAACTCCGTCATTTATGAACAGATTTCGAATATTCTTTTTTTATCTGAAAGAATATACTTTCAGGTTGGTCTCATTTCATTTTCATCAAAATCGGTTTTGTAGTTTGGATTATAAACAGAAATAACTGGAAAATATATGTCAACCACGTGCACGAAATTGCGTATGTTGCTTTCCTGTGACTTTTTATAGTGACTAGAATGAACTGTCATCATCATCATCTGATGATGAAGCTGGTAGTCGAATTGTAGTCGGTTTTTCTAGTTTTTTAAACTTATAAAAAATTTGTTCCATAAACCCAGAAGGCTTGAAAACATAATTTATCGATACTGCGCGATCATTCTCAAAGATAAACCTACGCGTAGTAGGCACAGAAAACTCACCAAATATTCGTAAAAAAAGATTAGTTAAAGTCCACATAAACTTTGAAGCAGTAGTAGTTCGAGAAAATGTAAAATGTCGTAAAAATATAACTAAGTAGTCCAACAAAATCTCAATCATATTTTCTCTAGATTTATTACGAGAATTACCCTTTTAACTAAAGCCAACAGAACTGGACTGATGGGATAAGTTCTGTTGCACTTGCATCGCTTAGCTTTTTGCTATAATTTGCATTTAGGTTTTTAGCTCGTTCGAACTTGTTGGGACTAATGTGTTTTCTTACAGCGAATAATGTTTTATTTTTGACAGGCGTCACAGCTCAGTCGGTAATAGCTTTGCCTTCCTTGTGGTCGTGGGTTCGATCACCAAGAACAAACATTTGTGTGTGGCAAACATAGATGTTTGTTCGATGTCTGGGTGTTACTATGTAATTTAAAGTATTTATTTACACAAAAATATATATAAGTTGTCTATCAGCTATCTAGCTCCCATATTACAAGCTTCGCTTACTTTGAGGCTAGAGGGCGTTGTGTAAAATGTGAAATATTAATAAAAGTTATACTTTCAGCATTTTAACTGCAGCAATAGCACCAATAGCTAGTAAAAGTACAGGAAAGTTATAGTAACGACTAAGCAAAATGTTCTTAATGTAATGGACGTTAGAACTTTTAATAAACACCCGCTATTAGATCACGGAACTCTTAAACAAGGTTTGAAATACAGACTATAAAGTCATATATCTGTAATCTTAGACTTAAATCCTGAAGATTGAATCCAGACTGCTAGGCAAGCCCTTTCATTTGAAAGCCATATTGAGGGAGAGGAAAACAAAATCAAAATTGGTTCATCCGTTCGGAAGCTACGATGCCACAGACAGACACAAACACACACACACACACACACACAAACACATCAAACTTATAATACCCCGTCGTTTTTGCGTAGAGGTTAAAAACGACGTAGTATCCTAACTTAACTATCTGTGTGTCACACAAAGTACCTAAACCCCACATCGCGCTCACTGGTTTGGAAATTAAAAACACGACTTTTCAAGTTTTAAAGAGGAAAGTTGAGTGAGCCCGATGCCTCCTTCACTTACATTTTATTGCTATAGGGTTTTCTCTGGGGCACTGGGAACTCCAATACACAGTATACAAAAGCAGAAGGAGAACTTTAGATTTTCAAAATAAGTTCGACTTTGTATTATAAAAAGTGACAATGATGCAGGTGGCCCACCTAGTGACATGTATATGGCTCTAGTACCCTTCAAACTAGAACACAATTGTCTAAAGGCAGTGTTTACCACATTAGGTAGATCTTTATTCATCCCCAACAGGTAGGTATGTGTAAATAGGTATACAGTAGGTACATAATAACAACAAAAACAAGTCAGTCTACCTGCCCATCGAGTGTGCATGGGGGAAAATTGGTCCCTGTCTCAGCATTAGGTGGGCTGTTGGCTTGACCCATAACATCTAAAGGTACATTGTTATAAAGATCAAAACATAGATACCGAATACTTTAGGGCCTACACAATAAAAATTATGGTCGTATAAAATAAATTACTACCAAAATAGTCTTAAATATTTCATTAGAAAAGTTATTCCATAATGCTCAAGTTTGTCCGCTTGTTGATTTCAAAAATTCTAAGAAAAACGATCTAGACATCAAATAAATAAGTATACTTAGTAGTGAATCTCCACCCACACTTCTTCTTTCTTCTTTTTTATATTTTCATAAATATCTATCAAAGTCAAGTTGCTAGAATGTATTTCAAAGTTACATTAATAATAATAAATAAATATTCATGGACATTTCACACGACGCCCTCTAGTCCCGAACTAAGCAAAGCTTGTAATATGGGAACTAGATGCTGATAGAATACTTATATACCTTTTTTTGTACATACATACATATAATACATAATTTGAATTTATCAATTGGAAGCAACATGATGTTTTTTTTTTAATTTCCATATACTTACCATCACATAGAGGCGATTGCGATAGTTTCTCATTCGCTCTATAAATCTTTATTAAGTCGTGATAAAACATAAATTGTAAGAACTTAATAGATTTTCAGGTCACAGTATCTTGGTATGCAAATTCCGTTCACTCCAACACCTTGCGTGACGTGCAAAGTAATGCGATTAATCTTTACCAACTAAAACTAAGAACTCAACTACATGACAGTTCCATTATAGCTTTTTAAGGACACAAAATATTGTAGCTGAAAGTTTTTTTTAGTTTTGTGGCTTGAACTTAAACTATATGTTAGTTTGTTATGTTAGTTAATTATTATGACAGTAGACTCATGTGATTTGACGAACATTAAATCTAATTCAGAGCATGTGAATGAGCCTATAATAAATAAATAAATAAATAAATATTCATGGACTTTACACACATCGCCCTCTAGTCCCAAACTAAGCAAAGCTTGTAATATGGGAACTAGATGGCTGATAGAATACTTATATACTTTTTTTTTGTAAATACATACTTATAATACACTAGCAGTTACCCGCGACTTCGTACGCGTCTACAGTTTCCGTGTACATTATAGTTGTTAGACCAAAGAGGTAGTACTACGCCCTGTCAAACTGACGTGACATGACATGACAATGAAATCCTCTTGCCAATTGGCGCTGCTAATCCTTTTCGTTCGTTTTATCCTGTAGATCCTGTTAATTATTCGGGATAAAAAGTAGCCTATATGTCAATCCAGGTTACGAACTATATATATGCCTAGTTTCATCCAAGTTGGTTCAGTGGTTTTGACGTGATTGAAACACAAACATCCAAACATCTAAACATCCAAACATCTAAACATCCAAACATCTAAACTTTCGCATTTATAATATTAGTAGGATAGTAACACCCAGCATAGAACAAACATCTATGTTTTCCACGCACAAATGTTTGTTCTCGGTGAGGATCGAACCCACGACCCACAGCACGGAAGGCAGAGCCATTACCGACTGAGCTGTGACGCCTGTCTGTATAACAAGATCCAATGTCGAGAACTGAGATCGAGTTTCGCATCTACATTACTGTGACTAGTTTTTTCTTTGTTCATGCAGGTAACCTGTTTTATTAAAGAAACCTTATTCAGCTCACGTCTTGTAAATTCTTTCAGTTTTGTTCCTCTGAGTAGATTTTATTCGAGGGATAGTTGGAGCAAATAAACATACGTACTTCTTCTAGCTACTAGAGCTACATTACTTTTGTTAGTAATATAATTTAGATGTGTAAAAAACTAGAAAAACGAACTTCACTGCCTTTTGACTTCATCACCATGATAATGATGAGTTCAGGGGAATATTCTAATGACCGTCATTACCATAAACACCACTAAAAGGTCACAGGGAAGCAAATTATATCTCTCAAAAGTGAGAAACGTTTAAGCAAATGATCAGAAAAATCCTTCCCCAGAAACCCGTCTCAACGTTGACAAGCTACAAACTAAACAAAGAAGAAGAGTTACACGGCGTATAGAAGTCTGAGAGGTGCCAAAATAATGGTCAACGATATTTTCATTATGTAAGATATTTATCTAAAAAACTGTTTGTGCATAATTTCGTTGCGCGTACCTACTATGGTACTAAACAATTTTTTACAAGAACATTATGATATATTACTAATTGTTTTTAGTTTTTCTCAAAATGTTATTTGTTAAATCAAAGAACAAATTTTCGTAGTAAAAATCTCATACTTAAGTATACAAAGTTTTTACAAAATAATGAGAATTTCGAAATTATGTTTATTTTCTCGAAGACAAAGTTTCTTTGAAGTAAAGCTACGTAAATGCTAATAAGAGCCTGTGAAACTTTTTAATACATACTTTTGCATTACTGTGTCTTCATTATTTTTAGAAGTTCATTAAAATGTTTTTCAAAGTTGAGAATTACCCTCTGATTACGTTCAAGGTTCAACAGGTCTGCAACAAACGAATAAGCAATCATTGTCGCGTCGTTTATTATGTACAAAAAGTGTTTTGACTGAGTGATTGCCTATTTACGCTTATCGCAAACATATCGCAAGTTATGTAATCAGAGGCGGGTATCGCATCATTCATCAAATGGGCTATGGGGAAATCCACGCAACCCACTAGAACCCACAGGACTCGAATAAATATGTCTCCTTGGATCCGGATTTTAGAAATTAATGTTTGAACCCATTTTCCCTAATTTTCGGATGTGGCAAGGGTTGTGGAATATTGAGTTTCTAAGTTCTTCCAAATATGTAAAAAAAAATAGAAATATTTTCTTTTTTTATTTAATTTTTCGAAGGCTATGGAATGCTGATATAATGTCTGACGATAGCCGACAGCGTTGGACTTCAGTCATCAATTATTTCTATGAAACAGATTATGATCTCGATGAACAACTTCTCAAATATTTAAGTAGGTACTCAAGAATCATTGTCATCGGTTTTTCCCGACATTTTTCATGAATTTTATTGGCTGGCTGAATTATCACAAACTGAAGCTATACAGGGTGTAACATGATGTCCCTATAAGTCCGAAAGGGGATATTCTACACGTCATGGCGAACAACATTTTGTTCTACGACTCTTAATATTTCGAAGCTTTTCATTCATGAAAAGAATCTTAAGTAGTCTTATGTTACACGTTGTATAAACCACTGAAATTAAACAAGAATTTGCATCAAAATCTTGTTTATTTTGATTACAGAATAGGCTCATGAAAAATCATGATATTATGATAATATTCATGGGAGTTTTGTAGTAAAATCCACATTTTATCAAAACAAGTTTCCGTTAATGTTTGTTAGTTATTAATGTATTGTTGTGCTCTTGTGTGTGTGTGTCAAAATATATGTATTTTCTTTCTTTCTTTATGTAGTTTACGCCAAAACAACCCATAAAAGTTTTAGAGGGACAAAATACGTAAAGAAATAATAAAATCGCGGCAAGCTATCCCATGGGCATTGTTTCGCCAAATTTGGACTAAGGAATTTAATATAAATCCGGGATGAAAAGGGGTGGATTCTTGTGCCATGATTATTAGTCTGGGAGCGATAAGAGACCGCATCTAATTGTAAGTTTATTATTCTGAAATAACCAACAAATATAATAATTCACAAAGAAAATTACAACTAACTACCAACTGTACATAATTTATGAGTTTAAAAAACTAGAAAAACCGACTTCAATTCGACTACCAGTTTCATCAGGATGATGATGATGATGATGACAGTTCATTGGGAATGTTCTAGTGACTATAAACACCACTTAAAAGTCACAGGAAAGCTATCTGCAGACCGTTTCCTAACGATCTATAGAATATCTCAACATGAGTCATTCATGGGTTTTATTTAGACCATGTTGTGTTTATGTACGTACCTATACGTACGACTAAGTATTTCTACTGTTTTATTTTCAGAGCGCCTATATCCATTGGTGTAAAAAATGTTGATGGTCTAAATAGTGCGATGGGGTGGTACTTACACAAGTGGCGATTACAATAGACCAGAAGGCTGCAGTGATATCATAGCCGCAAAAAGCAAAAAAAAAAACAAAAATAATGCGATGCGTCAATTTAGCACTTCTGACAATAAGGTTAAAGGTACGAATTAAATGTATCTTCTTATAGGTACCGTAAAATTACGGAATACCTTATATCAAACGAAGGTTTTAGAGGTCATTCGTTGTATTAGAGACGGAAATTGTATATTCGTTTAGATTTTTATAGCGTCGTTTAATAAATGTGTCGTGTCAGCACTAAAATTGAACTTATTCTTGTCCTATTTATGGCCTCTGTCTGTCATTTCGATACAAATTTTGTCAGCGTCAAATGAATTATTTGAAACTACCCGCGACTTCGTACGCGTCTACAGTTTCCGTGTACATTATATTATCTGTGCGTGTACCGAGCGGATACTTTGAGAAACTTGACATTACACCTCATTGCACCGAACTCGTACCTACTGGAATGTCAAATGCTAGTTGTTAGACCAAAGAGGTAGTACTACGCCCTATCAAACTGACGTGACATGACATGACAATGAAATCCTCTTGCCAATTGGCGCTGCTAATCCTTTTCGTTAATTTTATCCTGTAGATCCTGTTGATTATTCGAGATAAAAAGTAGCCTATGTGTCAATCCAGGTTACGAACTATATATATGCCAAGTTTCATCCAAGTTGGTTCAGTAGTTTAGACGTGATTGAAACACAAACATCCAAACATCTAAACATCCAAACATCTAAACTTTCGCATTTATAATATTAGTAGGATAGGATAGGATAGGATAGGATAGGATAGGATAGGATAGTATTTAGTCGAGTCATTCGTAAACTCGGTTGTCATTTGTTTTAAAGGTCTTCAAATCATGCTGGATTTTCCCTTTAAAACTTGGAAACTATTTCCATCAAACACAGTACACATTTATTCCGATGGTTGACACTTTATGCTACGACCTCCAGTACCTATTATTGGTTCAAACTCCACCGAAATCAGTTGAGCTATCTAAAGATTGTTGGGACGGTCTGCAGATTGCTCAACCGTTTCATGTATAGCTATTTTGTAATTATTGATCTTAGTTTAAATTTGTATTTGTCCAAGTTCCAAAAATTGTGCTTAGTATAAAATGTTAGTGGGTAAGTCTGGTACTAGATAGATAGAGAGATAAATAATACTTTATTGTACACACAAAGAATTCAGGTGACATACAAAAACTTGAAAATTTACTTATAATAGTACAATGGGCGGCCTTATCGCTGAAAGCGAGGTTCTATGCAGTTTAAAGCAGTTGATCCTGCCTGCAACTAAATATGTTCGAATAATATTACGTCTAATGAGAATTTACTGTACTGCGAAGTTAATCATAATAATAATGTAGTTATAATAAATTGTGCCACAAATATTAATTACCTCATGTCTTGTCTATTTGAACAAGATAATCCTCTTCGAGATAATTTAGATAAGGTATCTCTGTTTCATATACCACGGTTTTTCATCATGGTGTAGGTATACTTATAATACGAATAAATAAATTACTTAGGTAAGTACTTGGATTCATAAAAAAAAATTTGGTGTAAAATTAGATTTTTCATTATTTTCAGGCTTACAAGGTTCCGTAATGGACACGTATAAACTAGGCTGAACTTTTGAACCATCTCAATTTACAATTTTTCCTTCTGATGATCCAGTCTATACTGTGGTGAGCTTTTCAAAAATAATCAATAATAATTTGAATGTTTTCAAGAGGAGAGTGAATTAGTTTCTTCTAGGCAAATGTGCTACATCGTCGACCGCATCGTCACTTACCATCAGGTGAGATTGCGGTCAAACGTTTGTCTATAATGTATAAAAAAAAAAAAAAAAAAAAAAAAAGTAAAACTCTATAAACTGTATGTATGTCCATGTCAGAGTCATCTTACAATATCGTCAGACCAGTTTGAACTGTATATTATCAGGTATAGAGCTTAAACTATGGCAACTCTGGTACAGTCCGATCCCAGTACGGGGTAGCATAAATCAAGCATTATGAAGATCAAATTATACAGACACTTAACACCTGAGGTCCTATAAGAAATATGTTATTCATAATGGATAATGTATGTAAAGTAATGATAAACACAACCCCTTAAAGTACGTAGGTCGTAGGTATCTGAAGCCTAATAAATTAGCATAAAGGTCTGTTCTAAGCATGTAATAATTGTAGCAGCTATGTAGGTATTTATTCAAATTAGAAGCGTTTATAACAGACCAAAAATACTGCTTGATTTTCTGTAAGTAGATTAGATGGACACCCTTTCCACCACAGGACAAGTAGACGCACGGCACAATACCATCCATACTTGGTACACATTCCACCCATTCGCACCAAACGTCTTGGATCTACATTCATTATGCGAACTGCCAAGGAATGGAACGCGTTGCCGTCTTCTGTCTTTCCTGAGAAATATAATCTGGGTCTTTTCAAGGGAAGAGTGAATAGGTGTCTTCTAGACTGTCCTGCTCCATCGTCGGCCTTATCGTCACTTACCATCAGGTGAGATTGTGGCCAAAGGACATTCTATATTATATAAAAAAAAAACAGATGGCATGTGTTCTACGAATCCACATTCGTTCGTTTGAGTTATTGGCCATCTCTGGTGACGGAGTTTTTACGCGACTACTAGAGCCGGGACCGACACGGAAGCGCTCAGATGTAAATTCCACTAGCGGTCACCCATCCAAATAGCGGCCGTGCAAAACGTCGTTTAACTTAGATAATCGGTGATGATTGACTAAGCAAGCTACGAGTACAAACCTTCAAACATGCTCAATACATGTTTGTAAGCCCGGGAACATGAATATAAATTACCTTCCTAACAAGTACCTACCACCTGTCTACTTTGATAGAATTATTTAGATCAAGACCTGCATAATACCACCCCATTCCACCACCATCAATAAATATGATCGCAGAGATCCTGCCCAGTAAACCTGTGAGCTTACTATCTTGATGAATTTTAATCAAAATCTTTATTCCACATTTGCATAGACTTGGTACTCAGCAGCGTCAACCCTTGAATTTGCATCGAAATGAGCGTAAAATGACCTAAACCTTCATTAAACGGCTTCAAGGGAAACCTTTATTCTTTTGTCTACGCGTTTATTCGGCCGCCATTTTGTGAAGCGGCCATTTTGTATAGAAGTTCATTGTATGCTGTAGCTTTTTATCGGTCATGAAGGGATAAAATGGTCTACAGTAATTTGCCTTTTAACTTTTTACATGTACCTGGAAATGATAAGATAGATAGATAGATAGATAAGTTCGATACAACAAACGATTGTACATGTACAGATGCGAAAAAATTAGCTTACCTCCAATTCGTCCCGAAAATGAGTCAAAATGGGTTATAGCTCTGCCTTCCGTGCTGTGGGTCGTAGGTTCAATCCTCACCAAGAACAATCATTTGTGAGGCAAAACATAGATGTTTGTTTTATTTCTGTGTGTTACTATGTATTATAAGTATGTATTTACAAAAAAAAATTAAAACAAGTATTCTATCAGCAATCTTGTTCCCATATTATTACAAGCTTTGCTTAGTTTGAGACTAGAGGGCGTTGTGTGTAAATTTCATAAATATTTATTATTTATTTATAAACCGTTATAAATCAGTCAAACTTTACGCCATAACCAAAATAAAAGTTATAAATTCAGATTGATTACGTGCGCTCTAACTTCATGAAATATAATCCAAGTATCCATAAAAGTTATGATATCGGCAGTAAACAGTTTTGTATACTTTGAATAGTTCGGCCATTTTCTTGTTAGCGGCATTAGTAGGTCGTGCAAACTTAGTAAGCTGGTGCAAGTCATGAGCGGAATTCATAACATAAATAAATAGTTTATTTTACCAAAACACCAGTTTAGAAACAAAATATAGGTAGCAACAGAGGTAGGTCTTACATAGGTTTACTGGCGAAGGTCAATCTAAGCGTAATTGATAGCTATAGATAATCGTTTATTTTTCAATGAAATCCTTTGACTGATTCCACGATTTCCACGTGATGGAAAATGTTGGTAATAATAAAACATAGGTAACGAATTAGATATTAATCTTTGGTACTTACTCAGAAGAGATTCATAATAATCTAAAGTACGCACAACGGATCTATCCCACTGAAGTTAGGTGCAACAAACGATTGCGCATGTTCAGGTGCGGTAAAATTCGCTTACCTCCGATTTAACCCAAAAATGAGTTCTGCGCAGATAATTCAGAGGGACAAAGATCCGTTGTGACTACTATGCTTACTTATCATTAGAATATAAGAGATCCAGCATACCATGCGCAAGTTATTGAATGCCTGCAGTCTTCAGAGAGTCTTCTAGATAATCGCATGACAATATTGGATGATACTGAACCCTGGCATAGACTACAAAAGCTGGTTATTGACAGGCGCTTTTCCAAAGTGTTACCTATTATGATAGAGAGAGATAGAGACATATTTATTTGAAACACAATCACAACACTGATACAGCCCCCGTATTCCAATCTTTTGCTGTCAAGTTATATTTCACTGCCCAGTGTAATTTCTTCAGGTCACGTGGTACAATTTCGTACCACGTGATCATTCTTTTTAGACATTGGACAGCAAAATATGCGCGAAAACAAATTAAATGATATCATAATGTCACTATTTAGTCACAGAATACTATGAGTTAGTATGAACTGACCATGATTTAAAACTTTGCAGTTCAACTGAGTTTGGAATACCCCTGCAGCACAGCACATGCAGAAAAAGGAAAACAATAAGTACCTACACAATACTACATTACTGCTGTAGTAAATTGAATTTCTTGTGAGTTTTTCTTTTGTTACATACCTCCTTAGATTTTGTTTGTAACCTCCTTAGACTTGGACCACAACGCAATAAAGCACGCAGAGGGACATCGCTCCGTTCATTCCGATGTCTTCCAGTTCACTCGAAGGGAGAATGTACTGTGAAAAATGTGGGCTCTGAACTATAAAGCCGTGATTCCAAAACACTGTTTACGCTATGACGGACCAGCTTCACCCCAGCTTCAGCTTCAGGAACTGCATGACCTGATACCACCATCCCCTTTCCACCACAGGACAAGTAGACGCACGGCACTATACCATCCATACTTGGTACACATTCCACCCATTTGCACCAAACGTTTTGGATCTACATTCATTATGCGAACTGCCAAGGAATGGAACGCGTTGCCGTCTTCTGTCTTTCCTGAGAAATATAATCTGGGTCTTTTCAAGGCAAGAGTGAATAGGTGTATTCTAGACTGTCCTGCTCCATCGTCGGCCACATCGTCACTTACCATCAGGTGAGATTGTGGCCAAAGGACATTCTATATTATATTAAAAAAAAAAAAAAACCGCGCGATCGTCACGTCCCGTTTGATCCTGTTGATTTTGCGGGACAAATAGTAACCTATGTGGTAATCCAGACTACGAAGTATATGTATTCCAAGTTTCATCCAAATCGGATCAGTAGTTTTTGCGTGAAAGAGGAACAAACATAGTTTCGTTTAAAAGTGGAGAGCTGGTTATTAAATTATTTTTTTTTCAGAAAACAGGATTAAAAATAAATAAATATAAATAAATATTCATGGACATTTCACACGACGCCCTCTAGTCCCAAACTAAGCAAAGCTTGTAATATGGGAACTAGATGCTGATACAATACTTATATACTTTTTTTTGTAAATACATACTTATAATACATAGCAACACCCAGACATAGAACAAACATCTATGTTTGCCACACACAAATCTTTGTTCTTAGTAGGGATCGAACCCACGACCCACAGCACGGAAGGCAGAGCTATTACCGACTGAGCTGTGACGCCTGTCACAGCCTGTGATTGAATGAAGGTTTTCCGTGTGAGATGTTATAAAACGAATCTTTCACTTGGAACACTACCATGCGTAATTAAAAGGGCCTTGGCCAGTTTATTTATTTATCTTGAGTCAAGATAAATAAGTTAGCAATAAATCCTAATAAGTTATTGCTGTCATGAAGTTGAAATAGTCAACTTTGATGGCCGCTTTATTATAACCACCGCTCTTTTAGAAACTCTGGGTTTACGATTCGGTAGGTATGTTTTCTATTTGACACTTCCGTTGCGGTTCAAGAACGCGATGTTTTTGAGAGAATATTCTCCGCCTTTTGCTAAAAGATTAGTAAACTAGTAAACGCCAATAAACATTGACATTGGCAAATTCGTGGCAGCCCTAGCCACCGAATAGCCAGAATTAAGAGAAGAAGAAGAAGAACGCGTATAAATAGCTACACTAACTAATAACTATTGTTTTTCTCATCGTGTTTACATAGTTATAAAATCGTAATTAAATCATTTTAGAAGGTACAGGATGTCGTACCAACTATTAGTTTTTAAAGCTAATAAATGCTGCAGACGTAGCGTGGCCAGACTTTACCGTCATACCTACACAATTGAAACTACCCATGGTATCCTGAAGTCTAAAGTTACGTCACATCCCCTGCTCGTAAATACCTATTCAATATCCGAAAGCATTTCTCATACATTAAACAGATATTGAGATTCATGGAGATATAAACCAAAGATCAGGATAGGGATAATCGATGGTTTATGTACCTACGCGTAACGGCAGGGTTTTTCAGAGTTTATTTTGAAATTGTTCTCTAAAGGCTTCACTTTTGAAAATATTTGGACCAGCATTCGGCAAGCCGATGGGCCAACTGATGTTAAGCGGTCACCACTGTTTTTTATTCAACTAAATGATGGGGCAAGCCGATGGCCCACGTGATGTTAAGTGGTTACTTCGGCCTAATAACAATGCATTGCCTCACCGAGCACGTCCACTGAGGACGTGCTCGTTTGCAACGGTTAAGGCTTTATTCCCCTTCAGTGGACCACTACATGTTGATGATGATACGATTATTTTACTTCGATATGACATAGAATACTTATAAAAATAATATTCACTCCCAGGTACAACCTTACGGTTGATAAACGATGGGGACATTTTCACTGAGTCACCGTGACTCTGTATAATATGATAGTTAATGATAAAATACTTAGTCGGCTACTGACGGTTTCTGAGGGTATACCTACAATTTTTGTGGTATGAAAAAGCGCTGGAATAAGTACACCGCGCTGTCTATAACATTTTGCAGTACGGACGTCACTAAGAGCTGCGAGCTACGAGCTACGGGGCTACGAACTACAAGCTACGGGGCTACGAGCTACAAGCAATGGGGCTACGAGCTACAAGTGACGGAGCTGTGAGCTACAAGCTACGGGGCTATTAGCTCCAAGCTACGGGGCTACGAGCTACAAGCAATGGGGCTACGAGCTACAAGTGACGGAGCTGTGAGCTACAAGCTACGGGGCTATTAGCTCCAAGCTACGGGGCTACGAGCTACAAGCAATGGGGCTACGAGCTACAAGTGACGGAGCTGTGAGCTACAAGCTACGGGGCTATTAGCTACAGGCTCCGGGGCTACGAGCTACAAGCAATGGGGCTACGAGCTACAAGTGACGGAGCTGTGAGCTACAAGCTACGGGGCTATTAGCTACAGGCTCCGGGGCTACGAGACACAAGCTACGGGACTACGAGCTACAAGCTACGGGGCTACGAGCTACGGGCCGACGAGCTACCAAAGCTACGGGCTATGGAGCTACGAGTTACACGATTTGACTGCTGTGCAACTACGAACTGCTAGGTTCGGACTTTCTGCTACAAACGGCGTGCTACGCAAATCTACAAAAAACTAATTTTTTATAAGATTAAAGGCTAAATTTGTGTGAACTAGGGCTGACTTATAAGCGATTTTTTAGGCTACCTAAAGACTTTCGTCATAGCAATATTTTATTATGATTATGACGGCCAAAAAAGCTGAATTTGTATGGGTACATGAACTGGCACAAACCCATTTCTTTAAAATAAACCTAAGCACTAAGTTCTTCTCAAGTTGTTCTATAGGAAATTCGAAGTAGAACAAACTAAACTGTCTGACGTGAGTTTTCGTCTAAGTTGGTACTAATTGAATGAATTACTACATCTATTCTGTGGTAACGCTTAGCTTGAGTAGAACTAAGTTCTAGTGGTTAAGGAGTACCTCTTGATTACGTATTTTGCGATTGGTGTGCGATAATGAGAACATAAAAAAATTAAAGAAATTGCCGTTTCTTTGTAGTTAATTAAAAAGTGGCAAACCATTTAGCCAGTGACAGTGGGGCTTTCTGGAAAAAACTGAAATAACTCACTGATGGGTATTTTTCAGTGGTGATTCCGTCACCAGAGAGAGAGACAAAAGAAACTGTAAATTTTCAGAGCTTTCTCAACCAAAAAGTTTTTGCTAAAAGTAAATGAGCATAAGTACTTACTCGTAGTTCATCAGACTGCGTCGAGCTCATTAACATAACCGCAAAACAATTCTTGCTTATCAAGTATCTTGTATTCTGTGGCTCAAGTCAACTTATAAGCATGTACAACGAAATAATTAAATAATAATGATAATGATATTCAACACTTCTTACTTCAGAGTGGTGTCAATTTGGGGGTGTGATTCTCGACCGATAGACTTTTTGTCACGATAGAAAAGTCTATCAGTCGAGAATCACCCAAATGTTTTTAATTTTTTTTTTGGATTGAACGTGACTTTGACGTGAAAACGCGATTTTGTACTTTAGAGATAGAGATTTTAAAGTTATTGTTTTAAGAAAAACAAACGCAGTTTTATGAATCACGTGCTATCAAATATTCAGAGTAAAATAAAAGAATTGTTAATCATAAAAAGGTTTGTTCTTGAGGATCGAACCCACAACCTACAGAGCAGAAGGCAAAGCTCCGACTGAGCTAAGGCAGTCGTGAACTACTGAAGTATTATTCTGACGGAGACCCCGAAAGGCAGCAGAAAACCTAATAAATTTTAATAAAAGAATAACGGTTCCCCAGTGCCTTCCAGGTACTCCAAACATTAAACATTAAGCACCCATTACACACGCAGATAAAACGCGACACGGCGCCTGGCGTCTCAAACGAGGCGAAAATTTGAGGAGTTTTAACGAGAGACCGCACAAAAGTTACGTAATTAGTGAAAGCGGGATCCGAATGAACTTCGGCTAATGATGGCGTCTTGTTACGGTGTGAAAGCACTTTTAGATTGCTTTTGTTTTACATGTTATTTTAAAATGTTTCAAATACATAAAAACAGAAAATTAAATATCTTTTGATGATGCAAAATGTGCAAATATAATAATATGGAAGATCACTAAATATGTGCAAAAATAGCACGTTAGTTTTATGATATGAAAAAATTATCTGCTTTTCCGTAACGTACTTTAAACCCTATGCTGCACAAATTTAGGGATTTTATATTTAGCTATTTAGAATTCAGATTATGAGAGACAGATATCCACCAAATAAGCTTCAAGCAGACGTATTTAATATTTTAGAACCAATTACATGTTTTCTTTATATTTGCATTTGCAGGTATCATTTATAAGTGTCAAGTGAAAAAATATTATCTCCAACGACTCCAACCGGTTTTTATAAAACAGTAAAAAAAACATTTTACCTTTTATTGCTCGAGAAATCTCCATGCATTAAAATTCGTCGACATCACAAAATTGTTCTGGACCATCAGCACCATTTTACATGTGTTAGAAATGGTGCTAAAAATAATAAGTAAATGCCAATCAAAGTTAAACTGCAAAGTTGAACTGCAAAGTTTTAAATCATGGTCAGTTCATACTAACTCATAGTTAGTAAAAAAACATTTTACCTTTTATTGCTCGAGAAATCTCCATGCATTAAAATTCGTCGACATCACAAAATTGTTCTGGACCATCAGCACCATTTTACATGTGTTAGAAATGGTGCTAAAAATAATAAGTAGTAACTCCTTTAAGCAATTTTACTTCAGCATATTTACAACTATCGTTAAGTAAACATAATATACCTACTGCAGGGGTATGACAATCAAAGTTGAACTGCAAAGTTTTAAATCATGGTCAGTTCATACTAACTTATAGTTATTCTGTGACTAAATAGTGACATTATGACGTCATTTGATGTGTTTATGCGCATATTTTGCTGTCAAGCGTCTAAAAAGAATGACCTGAAGAAATTACACTGGGCAGTGAAATATAACTTGACAGCAAAAGATTGGCATACGGGGGCTGTTCAAAACTGTACTTTACTCCTCGATAATCAACCGAACACTGACTGTCCCCTTATACTTATTATACTCTTTGCTGACTGTGCACGAGTAACTTCAAGCCACTCTTACGTTTACCGGAACAAACAAAATCATCAGAGTGTTTAAACGAATAAATCGAGCCGGAAGTTGCTCGTGTATTTTTCTCATAATTAAAATAAATAATGTCATAATTTTACGAAACGAATAACAATAATTTCTGAAATATTAATAACATTTTAACACCTATTTTATATAGAATCATGTAAGCATATAATAAATTACGGAACGGATGCTAACACATGTAAATTTTTTCAGCGTGACTTTACAAATAAATGTTGCTTGCTTTCTTTCTTTTTCTGACAATGTTATCAAACCCGTTGCAAGTGTTGCAACTGTGAAACTGTCAATTCAGTGAAATCGCTAAATTGACTGTTGACTTTCTAGAAAATAATTTATAAGTTTAAAAATCTAGAAAAACCGACTTCAATGTGACTACCCACTTCATCATCAGATGATGATGATGATGGCAGTTTATTGGAAATGTTCTAATGACCGTAAACATCACTAAAAAGTCACAGAAAAGCAAAATACGCAATTTCGTGCACGTGTATGGCATATTCTTTTCAGTTATATCTATTTGTAAGCCAAACTACTGAACCGATTTTGATGAGAATTGAATAAGATCAGTCTAAAAGTACACGCTTTCAGATAAAAAAGAATTTTTCTAATCGGTTCATAAATGAACCGAATTGAGAATCTCCTCCTTTTCATAAAGTCGGTTAAATATTTAATAAAAAAGATGTCATTATCTAGGGACACTGGAGACTCCTCGGGAAGCCTGCACCAGCATCAGAAAGCTGCTGGCTTTCCTGTAGGGCATCGGGCGCAGATAACAGCTATCAAAAATCATATAAAAAAGGCCAATCTGTGGCCTAGTTGCGAGAACCAATCCACCGAACACATTACGCAAGAAACTAGTGTTAAGAGTACTGGTAATGACGTATTTGCATTCGACAGAAAATCCTCATAAAGAGGAGCTTCCCCAATACAAACCACAAACCACTAATGAGACATCTCAAGTTCAATATAAATTGATAGGAGGCTTTAACAGGTAGGTATCTTGTTAGCTTCCTAAACCTCCTTAAAAATTTTAAGTATCAAAAAATGGGATAGTCTCTCTAGTCCCTCAGACAGACATCCTCAGAAACTATAAAATATCTGCAGGGGTATGCCAATCAAAGTTGAACTGCAAAGTTGAACTGCAAAGTTTTAAATCATGGTCAGTTCATACTAACTCATAGTTATTCTGTGACTAAATAGTGACATTATGATGTCATTTAATTTGTTTTCGCGCATATTTTGCTGTCAAGTGTCTAAAAAGAATGATCACGTGGTACAAAATTGTACCACGTGACCTGAAGAATTTACACTGGGCAGTGAAATATAACTGGACAGCAAAAGATTGGCATACGGGGGCTGCCCTTTTAGGTTGAAATTCTACAATCAGTAGAGAATATAGAAAGCGTCGAAAATGTATGAGAATAGGTAGTATAAAAATAGTCACGTGATGTCGGACCTTGAAATATCAACGACTGCAGAATGTTGAAACAGCCAGAGAGACTAGAAATTGTGTGATTGATCATTCATCAGATTAAATATTAAGCTTTTCAATACCTTTCCAAAACCTTTTTCTTTTTATCGCACTGCAATGCAGTTAGGGTAAACGGCAATTTGCATAAACATTAAGAGATACAGGAAAGTAAACTTTACCCTAATAAAGGCTTATTGCGTAAAATGGCGACTAGCAACCGGTTGCTACATAAGGTAGAAACTACCTATTGTGTAATGCTGGATCCACATAGCATGGCGGCATTGCCGGCGGCATAGACCAATGCAGGGAGGCAAAGTCAGCGGCAAGGCCGCCATTCACCATAAAAGAAAGCGCATTCCAAAATGATGGTTCAATGTGTGACATGTACAAAACACTCAAGAATATTCATCAACAGCAAAAAAGTCTATTGCTGGACAAAGGCCTCTCCCGCAGATGTGCAAAAATAGCTTTGAGCCTTCTCATTCACTGGGTTCAGAGTTTGGCACCATAAACGTTATCTTGCAATCGCTGCGCAACCGTCGCGTCTTGCCAAAGTTACATAATCAGCCCGTCACCGCATCTATCCCAGGGTGGTACATTGTTTACCGCTGAGGGTGGAATCGCTTCATGTAAGCTGGCTTATTCCCATGCGTGGCTTTGCTTCCCTCCACTGAAATACTACGCTTTGCGCTTTAATTTTAGTTGCTTATAAACTGAAGGTTCTACCTAGTAAAGTACGTGAAGGAGACCGAGGATTATTCAGCTTTGCACGTATTGACCATATTTTCTGCGGGTAAGGTTGACTAATATAGGTTTGCCTGCTCAATCTGAATAATGTCTCACTTACCTACTTAGCACTCCGTGAAAAGGGGCATGGCATGGGTGAAAACTTGTATGAATCTCGGGTTTGTTTCATATTTTCAAATCAAATCTTCACCAGTTTAAGGTTAGACAAATTAAATAGACAGTAATACAAACATTTTGAAAATGTTTGTATTACTGATTCTTACTTTAAAAAATGAATCCCTCTGGGGATTTCTGGACTTTTTGTCCAAAGATGTCCCCTTTGTCCTTTTCGCAGGGGCAACACGCAGGTGTTAAGCCAAAATTAAAACACAGTTTCAACTAAATACGTAAGTAAGTACCTACTTCCTGTCTTCGACAGTACCTTCTATAAAGATCCAATTTATTTCTAGATCAATGCTTCTGTGGGACACATTGTATTGTTCCGAAAAAAGCTTTTGTGAAATTGAGAAGGCTCCAATTCAAAAGATCTATTTCTAAACCTTCGACTTCCATTAAATGTCAACAAAATCATGGTTACCTTCCAAGCACGTTTGTAATGCGGCCTCTTTGGCCCTGTTATGCTGATGTCGGATCAGGATGGGGTAAAAAGAGAGATTTACCCCAAGCCGAGCTCAGGCGCCGTGATTGATGACGTGTGGTGGGCGGCTGTAATGCAAACGCTGGTTTCTCAAACGTCTTAAATACATACTTAAGACCTATATTTAGAAATTAAATTTAATTCACAAAATTTTGATGTACTTTTTAAAGAGGATACTCATCTAGGTTAGACCTAGAATAAACTCCTGAAAAAAAATTTCCTACCATGAAACGAGAGTCGAAAACTTATAGAACAAATGTTCAAAGCGTTGGCCACACCTTCGTACTCATGGGTTTTAGTTAATTGACTTTAGATAAATAAAAATTCATGGACATTTCACACGACGCCCTCTAGTCCTAAACTAAGTAAAGCTTGTAATATGGGAACTAGATGCTGATAGAATAAGTATAATATACTTTTTTTTGTAAATATATACTTATACATAGTAGGTAACTGAAAAATTTTCAAAAAAATATACTGTACGTGAGAGATTTGAAATAGGTAGGTACCACTTAACGTTAACGTCCGGATAAAGGCTGTGTTGGTCCTAATTTCACGGTTTATGAATAAGCCTCACTCCAGGGACCTAATTCTCACTTCGACAGAGATTCTACTCTCTTATAAGGATGACGTGTGACGCCACGGAAAATTCCATAGACGTGGTCCGTTTCTGGGCAAAACGGGATATTAGTAGGTACCTAGGTACTTACTAAATAATAAAAAACACATATGGGAGCCAATCGACTCGAAGAAGAAGAAAGGATGACGTCAAAATGACATCGAAAATTCGTTTATATAGTGGGTGAAACGAGTTTTTGACCGAGATATGACGTCATCCCTATTAGAGTAGAATCTCTGTCGAAGTGAGAATTAGGTCCCTGGAGTGTGGTTTGTAGTTACACAGCCGATCATGCGATTGACAGGAAATAAAAGGGTTAGATTCCTGACGCAATCAATCTTGTTGTCGTCGATGGGTGATGGTCCCTTTTGTCAATACCCGGCATTAATTCCCATTGACATTTTATTTGGAAGTGATGCGTGTTATTTGCGTTTGGTGGATAAATAAAGCTTATAAAATAAATTGTGGTGGGTAAAGCCTTGTGCAAAAAATAAGAATGACAATAATATTGTCATTCTGGTCTTGTAGGTATATATACAAGACCTGGGGGGTGATTCTAGACCGATAGACTTTTTTATCACGATAGATATATCTCCCAAAAACTGTCAAAAACTATGGAGATTTGACAGTTCTTGAGATATATATCTATTGAGATAAAATGTATATTGGTCTAGAATCGACCCCCAGAAGTTACCCGCAACTACGTCCATGAAAAGAAAAATATAATTAAAAAAAGGGGAAAATTAGTTTGTGTTTATCCCGGTTACGAACTATAATATATCCCAAATTTCATCCAAATCGGATCAGTAGTTGGTGAATGATTGAAACACAAACATCTAAACTTTGACATTTATAATAGGTAGTAAAGATGGTCGAGAATTTATTGAATTGGTTAAACGGATTTTTATAATCGACTTAGTATATTTTGTGTATTTCGTATATATTGTAAATAAATATTGTATTAGTCGTAATTTTCTTTGTGAATAAATCTTTTTTTGTTTAATTCAAAGTTGGTTGCTAAAAGAACTGCAATTTTTCTTGACTAAAGACTGATTGTAATCGACTTAGTTAACCTATTTAGGTACGTTGATTACTTGTACTTCCCCAAGTTTTCGGGAGCAGTACATATTATTATACCCTGTATGTACCTACATCAAAAAGGGGTTTCTACTAGATTATCTCGGTTCGCTAGCTCTGTTCTAATTCCTATTGCATGTAATTAATATTCAGCATTAGGTTGAAGGTTTTGCTGTCTAATTAGCGTCTGCGTAGGTATGCTGGAGTCAGAGTTATTTATGAAAATGATTACCGCTACCACGATATCCTGACATACTCTTATTTTTAACCGACTTCAAAAAAGGAGGAGGTTCTCAATTCATTTGTATTTTTTTTAATGTGTTACCTCAGAACTCCGTCATTTATGAACCGATTTCGAATTTTTTTTTTTATCTGAATGGATGTACTTCACGGTTTGTCCCATTTCATTTTCATCAAAATCGGTTTATTAATTTTGCTTATAAATAAAAATAACTGAAAAAAATATGCCATCCATGTGCACGAAATTGCGTATTTTGCTTTACTGTGACTTTAGTTATGTTTACGGTCACTCGAACATTCCCAATGAACTGCCATCATCATCATCATCATCATATAATTTACGTCAATGCAATCAAAGAAATTTGTATGTCACAGATTTCCATAAAAATTTTCTTTTTTTCACAAGTGATACAGCTACTTCTACCAAGCTTTTTTTATCTTTTTTAACCGACTTCAAAAAAGGAGGAGGTTCTCAATTCGGTTGTATGTTTTTTTTTTTTTTTTTTTTTTTTTTTTTTTTTTTTTTTTTTTTAATGTTTGTTACCTCAGAACTCCGTCATTTATGAACCGATTTCAAAAATTCTTTTTTCATCTGAAAGGATATACTTCCAGATTGGTCCCATTTTATTTTCATCAAAATCGGTTGAGTAGTTTGGGTTATAAATAGAAATAACTGAAAAAAATATGCCCGGCGCGGCGCAGCGCCTACTTTTTTACTGCTAGCAACGATGCAATATGCCAAGTTGCGGCGTAGCGCCTACCACTTTACTGCTAGCAACGATGGACCCTTTGTGGTGCACACCTAAATTTTTACATTTTTCTAAATTTGTCAATAAACCCAGTTTGTACATTCAAACCGCATTTAATTGGAGAAAAGCAAAAACCCACCAGTTGTTCCTCTAAAGAATCATCACCAACCACGTGCACAAAATTGCGTATTTTGCTTTCCTGTGACTTTTATGTGGTGTTTATAGTGACTAGAACATTCCCAATAAACTGTCATCATCATCATCATCATCTGGTGATGAAGCTGGTAGTCGAATTGAAGTCGGTTTTCCAGTTTTTTAACTTATAAATTATCATATCTCTAGAGCTTACCCAAAAACTTCTCGAGCACTCTTATCGTTAAGTAAAACTTAGTACAGGGTCTGAACCTAATTATGGCGGGCTCATTTTGGCGCGAAAATGTGACAGTTCGTTAGTTGCCGGCCGAATGTTGGCGGGAAAATGGAATTGTTGCCTGGCACAGAAGAAAATAATAGTACCAACCTAGTATTTATTTTCTTATAGTTATGTAAGTACAACCTAACAAGAGAAAAAACAATAGAATGTAAATAAATAGAAAACATGTAGAAAACTGATTTTTAATTGTTTTTGTTTTTTGCGTCAAGTAAGAATATGGCCTTCAAAATCATAGTTTTGCGATAATCCTTTTTTTACATTTTAATGTTAAAAAAACTTTGATTCATAATATATTTACAATCAGTTTAGTAATTTGGTTGATTGACCCGAAATTGAACAAAATTATGCTGAGTCATCCATTCATCTGAAAAAGCTCTGTCCGATAATGAATTGCTAAGCCTCAGTCTCGAAGCAAAAAAAGGCTTCGGGCTTTGAGTCTTACACCACCGTGTTACAACACATTTTCCATTACCAGTTGATTTGGAGTGGCACCCCAAAAAGGCAAGGGAATAATTTAAGGTGAGGAATACAATTTGGAGGTAGTCTGGGATAATGTTATTACACCACCTAAGTAGAAGGTTCATAACCCTGAGGCGGTTGCTACAGAATGAACCTAGAAAGGTTTGTGTGATGAACTAAAGTTTGAATTATATTTAGGTTAGGGCATGTAACCAAAGTTACATTTTGAGCGATGATGGTAAACAGAAACAGCTTTCGGAATGGTAAAGAAATAAAAAAGGTAAGTTGAGCACTTGACACTGGCTGGCATATAGTCACTTTTTTTTGAAAAAAGAATCGTTTGACGATCCCGTTATTATTTTAACCAACCTAAAAAGTGATGACCTATTTTTCAGTAAAAAGGTTTTTTAGAGCATCGTTTTAAAAATAGAATGGCATTGGAGTTTTAGAGCGGTGTGGAATAAAATAAACAATAACTAAACAATTTAATGTAGTCTTTGTAAAAGAAGATGAAAGAGAAACAGTGAAAATTATTTTTCGAGCTTTGAAGTTTTATTATTTCTTTACGAATTATTACAATGAGAAACACTAGGCTCGCGAATTGCGACTTTGTGAGGACTAATCCCTAAATTAATGCTATGAGTTATTTCAGCGGTCACAAAGACTGGTATTCAGACGTGCTCAAAATAGGTAATTAAATAGGTAATTATCTATGTTTAAGTCTCGATTTTAGGAATGTTGCTGTAGATGACTTCACTTAGGTAGGTACTACTTATCAGCACATCTGAGTTATTACATTCAGAAACATATCAAATATGTCGGTAAACCTAAATGACCCCAGATTGTTTTTTAGTCAGAACATAAATCGCCGGTCAAAATAATTAAGTTAGGTGCAAGATTGGGTGCAAGTCAGAAATTGGCTGGGCGCCATGCACCAACTTTCGCAGACAGAATCTAAAGCAAATTAAATAGGACAACCATTTTCAGTGGAAAACCCGGCAAATGTAAGACTACAAAAGCTCATTAGACCACAAGCAACAGATCTTATCGTATTAAATAAAACACGTGCCAAATTTGAGCAGACCCTAAACTTAATTTCCTTTTCGCTGTTGGCAACATCGCAAATGGGGTTATTCGCATTCTCACTCTTCGAAAATCCACAAAATGATACTCAAGCTACGGAGTCCGATAACTACCTACTAAGTTGAAATATATGGCACAATACCAAAAATACCAAAAAAAATAAAAAATATCCAAATAGGTATTCCAAAATATGAGTGATAAGATCCGACTAACCAACTAAGCACTTAGGTAGATATTTGGCGTTCTAATTCTCGCTTTCCGATCAGAGGGGTAATCACGAACAAATCTGACAGTCGCCGCGTTACGTAAACCTAACGTATTCGAGATATATTGCGCGTCAACGCCAGCTCGACTGCCGAACGTTGCAGCGTCACCGCGCAGTGTATCTCGGATACGCTAGCGTTACGATACGTTTACGATTGTCACGTTTATTCGTGATCAAGGCAATAGACTTCTATCTAACTAGCTTTATTTTTCCGTCTCTTCTAACTGGATACCTACCTACTACCTACCTATATTTTCCTACCTACTCCGTGAGAACCAATTTCTTGTTTGGGTCATTGATTAATTGTGAAATATGAATATGTTAGTTGAGTAATGTGTTGCAATTTACTAAGTACCTAGTATTAAGACTACCAACCTTCCTACCTACTTACATAATTATAATTTAAGCTCATTATAAGTGGACTGTAAAGTTCTTCGATGAGTAATAATAAGGTTTTTTGCGATTCTTGCGACGGTAAAATGGTTTTTGTGTGAAAATGTTGTATAGAACCACCCAGATTTTTTTCCTTCTCTTTAAATTAGAATATATTATCTTTAATTTTTTACAATAATATCTACATTTATTATTTCTAGTGTCTAAAAGTACTCCCTAAAAAAGATTGAAATCCGTTTTTACGTTCTTAAACCGAAGATGTGCTGAGCATTCGAGTGTTTGCTGATAACTTTGAGGTATCAAACGTCTTTCGAGTGACCAGGTTATCACGAGTAACCTGCAAGCAGTGGTTATCATAAAATGTACCTACCTTCGTCGGTCGCTAGTCGTTACCTAAGTACATATTATACACTAGCTTCAACCCGCGACTTCGTCCGCATCCCTTTTTATCCTGTTCATTTTACGAGATAAAAGTAGCTTAATAATGTATTCCAAGTTTCATCCAAATCGAACCAGTAGTTTTTGCGTGAAAGAGCAACAAACACTTTCGCGTTTATAATAATTATAATGATAGTATGATGAAAAGTATGAATACTCGATATATACAAACGATTTTTTTCCATACAAAACCTGCGAATTACTCGATACACTTCGAAAATCAACAGAATAAAACTGATTAAGTACGGGTATAGTTCCCTGGTGGAACTCAAAAGGCATTAGAGGTAATGCCTGCACTTTTTTCTTTAAAACTAATGTAGCTTGGCGTTCTCTATCCGGGTATTAAAACGGTAATAATAGTAACTACTAGTAGTACCTACATAGGTAACGTAGAATTATTATCCAATGAGGATCTTAGGAGTTATTTTTTTTCCTTAACCTATCTCGTCCCACTGCTGGGCAAAGGTATCCCCCTATATATTTAGATATTGTATTTTTAAACAGCCTAACAGTATTTTTTTAAATAAGTAAGTCAAATTAGGTTAGTTTAGAAAAATGCAACAACAGAATCGACAGTATTATAAACCTTGGATTGGGATGAAGCCGAAAAAGTTTTGGGGTATACCGAAAACTGATTTTTGCATTATTACTAGTTAACTTAAACTAGTTAAGTTGGGTAGGTAGCAAAATTGATGATGATGAACTAAGTAGGTACTTAAGGTACTTAGTCCATCATCAATTTTATGTAGACAAACCGTACCTAGCGTGACTGATGGAAAGATAACTGCGAAGGTTGCGGAAGTCGATTGACGAGTCATCAACGCGGGTTTGAGATCCAACCTTCTACGAACAAGATGAACCTACTGGTAACTAACTTTTGCTCGCGACTTCATCTTTTTCCCGTCTGATCCGAATCGGATCAGTAATTTAACTACAACATGATTGACGAACAAACATCCAATCATCTAAACTTACACATTTATTTATTAATTTTATTTAGAGCATCCAACAAGGATATAGAGTAGTAACGCTTTGTGTTTCCCTAATTACAGGACGCCACCGCGATAATATTAGTAGGATAGGATAGGGAGTAGAATAGGATTATGATGATGATGATGATGATACGCATTGACTAGTCGGTGGACCCCAATATATACCTAATAGGTACCTACCTACCTACCTACCTATAGCTTCCAACCTTTGGTTAGATGAACGTAATAGTTAACAAAGGTAATTTTCACAATTTTCACCAACGTTTACTGATAGCAAAGTCAATATAAGTTACCAATTTATTTTACACAAGTTTCCGATACCTGTTTTCGACTTGTGGTTATTGTCGAACGTTGTTCAGGTAACTTTGAGAAAATAAGTTTTGCTTAGGTAGGTAGGTACTTATACCTAAGTGTTTTTTAACTAATGTAGGTACCTACTTTAGTTAAAAAACAACGAAGGGGAGATTTGGGAATAATCCCATGCCTGATAAGTCATTTTTCGAATCAATTAGTTAACATTGAGGAGAATTTAAACAAAAAAAATAAAAAATAAATGTGTATTATGTTTTTATTATTTGATGGAATTCGTTTTCAAGTTTTGAAGAGAAAATCCACCATTTTGTCTTCAAAACCAACGACTTGACGTATGACTCGACTTGACTAAACTTATTTCAAATAATCCACTTGACACTGGCAAAATTGTCTGTCGAAATGACGGACAGAAGCCATTTAGAAGAGAAGAAGAAGAAGAAGACCATTTTGAGCCTCGAGTCTGAGTTTTGTTTTGGCGATTTGCGATAACTGTATGGAGAAAACAGAGGAGGTCGCATAAGCTTAACCCTTAGTAGGTCAAGGTCAAGATGAAAATAGAACCAAGGAAGTCGAGTTGTGTTGCCGTTGCGACGCCAAATTGACACATCCGGCCTGACAGACGGGGCCGGATGTAACCTAAGGTACCCACTTCATCTCAAGAACTTACTTCCGTTATGTGAGTATACGTAGTCTTGGGATCAAGTGGTAAAATCATACAGAAAAGCTGTCGGAGACATCTATCGACCGTAGTATTTTTAATAATTTCCCATAAAAATAAAAAGTTATTCTCATTTCGCTGATCTGAATTCAATAAGGTTTCACTATTATGTGGTACCTACTATTGAATTCAAAATGAATGTATCTAAATTGAATCGAAATGAAGGCAATTAAGTAAGTAATGTAAAACAATACACCTGGGTAAGTTTACTTATTTATTATTTAAAAGTTTTAAGCGTAAATATAAACGTCGTAATGAAGGCCCCGTCCTCTTTCACTCTTCATGCGAAGGTTCACAAAGTTGTAGCCAATTCCTCCCTGAGTGACGTTTGCGGACGCTTCAGTACCTTTCATGTCAACAGCCAGGATACCCTGAAAAATAAACATTCTTAATCTTAAAATTCTTGCAGACATTACTTAGAATAACCATTCTCAATTCCTCATTTATCTAATTAGATTTATAGGATTGTCAAGTCTTGTGAGAGCTAGATATTGTGGGCACTGAGCTTTCTATCATTTGTTTTAACTTTTGCATCTGCACGCACTGCTTTTATAATATCGCTGCTTAGGTAGGTACACCGAATCATAAATTTTACCTAGTCATTTTATCATTATTTTCGTTATTATCTTTCTTGGGTCATCTCGGTCAAAACCAATCTTACTTGAACGTAGGTAAACAAGCATTTCGAGTTATTAGGCATTTTATTTAGCTTCGTTAGGTTTTTTTGTCTTTTACAATAAACTGTCAGTTTCTATGATTTTTCTCCACTTGTAAGCGTTTCGTTACCTACCCACAAAGCTAAAAATGTGCGCAAAGTAGATCAGGAACTGCTACTTGCAGCGTAGGACTTCCTACAATGGGCTGAGGCATTAAGAAAATTACGGGAGATTAATGGATAAAAAAGACCCAAAATTTTTCTTTTTGAAAATCTGTATGTCTCTGTATCTGTATCTAGCTGGGACTTCTTTTGTATGATTACAAATTCAAGTCAGAACACTCAACAATTTTTTTATGAATTTTAAATAATTCCAACTCACCTGAATAGCACGTTGACCCATCGGCACAGTCGGCAAAATGTAGTGAATACTTTCTATCGTCTTCCTGAATACCTTGGCACTCTTCTGTAAGTTCTGATGGTGGACCATTGGACGGTTGACGTTGGTACCCAGGAATAAATGGTTGCACTGGACAACCACGATTACAGCGATCAGGAACGTGAAGAAAACGGCTTTCATCGTGAGAGGATTGAACTGAACTGAGTTATTGGTGATGTTATGTCATTATCGATAGAATGTTATTTTGCGGTTTTATAAATATATTTTTTTTTTATCGGAACAGATAAACTTGGTGACCACAGGTGACCCTATCAAACTGTTTTGGTTTATACTAGGCTGAGTTGAAGAATTAAGAACTAGGTAGGTAATAGGTAGGCGCCCGTTACCTACCTACTCATTCACCTACACGTTTCACATGAGTAAGTTTAAAAAGTAGTTTGTATGTGCCTCTGCTTAGCCTTTTTATAGGATCTTGAATATACAAAGTAGGTATAGGTAGGTAGGAGATCTGAAGGGAAGTCTATCGGGGACTATCTACTACCAGTCGTGCGTTAGGGAGATTTGGTAAATAAACCAAGGGTTATATCTATATCTATCTTATTATCATAGACTTTTGTGATTAAAATAGTTTGAAACGCTTTGTGTGAATAACGATGTCATCACCGCCTCTTTTCATTTTCATGACTGATTTCTTCATTGTATAAACTGAAAAAGACAAACAACGACACCTTTATGTAGATATGTTCTGGTTGCGAGTAGCTCTATAGATCAATCTACAACTGTCTCAAGTTGTAGCTAGGTAGGTTCAAGGTTCACTCACAAGTTTTGAGACTAGTAGAACCTAATAACAAAATACTTACTATATTGTTTTATTTATGTGTAGGAAGGTAGCACACTTACCTACCTACCACAGATGCCGAAAAAAAATCCATATTCTGTACCTATTTATTACCTACTAAAATCATTGCCTGCTTACTGGAAAATAGGTCAATATTACATATTATTTAAGAAAGAGCACTCACTTGTTTCTCCGCGAAGTAAATAGTTGCGTCTCTTCCTCGTCTTCTCTCCTCGTCTCTTGCTTTGCCTATGGAATCTAGCTAAGTTCGGGCCCAACTTTAGAATTAGATTGAATCGGTTCAGCCGCTTTCTGAGCTTCATGTTTGAGGCTATTATTCGGGCCCAGGTGATGTGAAGGTTGTATGCTACACGTAGTGATGCATCATCTAAATATCTGACAAAAAAGTTCTTAGTAGATACACCCCACATGACACTATTTGCCTTTATATTTATTTTACGTATTTGGCTAAACAGAGAAAACGTAGGTAGGCGGTAACCACTGCTTAACGATACCTAGCCTCACGTCCTCGGAAGATGTGCCCTGTTTTGCGTTGCACTGCGCCCATCACTTTGCGACATTGCACCGGCAGGCATGGCACCCATACCGCCATACCATACCGCCATACCCTTCAAACCGGAACACAGCACGCAAAATTAGGTAGGTACCATCAGCAAAAGTTCTGCCTTACCATCTTAAGGGCGCATTTTCTGTGAACTGACTACCCGTCGAATAAATAGATGTTTAGGTCTCTGGTTGGTCAAAATAAGAAGACAAAAGAAAAAGGCGAGGTCAGGTAGCTAACTACTTGCAAGCGAAACAGTTTCAAAAGTGGTAAGGCGGAAATTTTGCCGATAGTACCTACCTACTTACCTACCTAAGTAGGTGGTAAGTATTTACCTACATATTTTTAACTAGCGGCTTCCCGCGGCTTCGCCCGCGTTGTGGCTTTTTACCCTGTTCCTGTTATTGTTTCTTTTTAAAAAGTAGCCTATATTATATAGGCGTACATTACCCTGTTGTATCTCATGAACCGTGACAGTTCATTACAATATACATATGCAAGCACTTATTGTTTCTCATAGAAAACACCACCTTTGGGTGTACATAAAGGCGAATCAAGTCGCTCTTTTCGAATAGATGTGATGAAAATAAGTTTTATATTGGGTCGCGGTGACCCATTATAAAACTTCTTTGTAAACAATGTTTTTTACTTTTTTATCAGCAGGCACTAAAATTACCAAGCTTGTAGGGGAACTAACTCTCGAGTAAGCTACATAAAATTGGCCGTGGGAGAAACAGTCTTCCCTCAAGTCCACTCCAGCATATTTTAATGTTTGCCCTTGGGACTTATTTATGGTCATGGCGAAACATAGTTTAATTGGAAATTGTAGCCTTTTAAATTGGAATGGGAGGTCGGTAGGAATAAGAGGCAAGCGCGGCACAAACACTGTTTCTCCCCTAGCACACCCGGTTAGTATCACGGCTTCAATAATGTTTTGGTGAAGGGTTTTCACTTGTAGCCTAGTGCCATTACAAAGTTTTGGAGGCCTCAAATTTCGTAATAACATAATTGGTGACCCCTTTTTTAAAATAAGCCTATGATAGGGTAGACCCGCTGGTTTTAAAGAATTTAAAAACTCTACTGGGTAATTCACAGCGTCATCGTCACACACCGTATCTATAGACTTATAGATTGTATTTTCACCATCGATTAAATTTAATAAAACGTCATTTATATTCGCCGCTTGGTCATTTTTTGGGGTCAAAATGGCACGTTCGCAAAACCATTCCATCGACTTTAAGTGAATTTGTGCAATGCCGGGATAAATGTCGTCTATGAGCTCCTGAACTGATTCCACAACTTTGCACAAATTCTCCGTCACAGTGACCTTACCACCTGTAGCAGGATAATCGCCGTTTCCTATTTTCAAAAGAACATCTGAAAAGTGACCAGCTGATACATCTCCCCTCAAATGTACTCTCATATTTTTGGTAAGCGTGTGTATTCTCACCGAAGACCACAAAATCGATTTCTTCAGACATGCTTTAATTTCGTCAGCTCGGGTTCCCCTTTGTACCACTGGTAAAGTTTGGCGAAAATCGCCTGCCAACAACATTGTCACACCACCCATTAAGCTATTGTTGCCCCGTATATCTCTTAGAGTTCTATCTACTGCTTCAACTCCACTTTTATGCGCCATTGTACGTGGTATTAATTTACATTTTTTTTTATTTATCTACTTTTACTCATAATTTCAAGTCAATCACTACGCGTACAAAAATTCTCGTACAAACTTTGACATCTCTTTGCACCCTTATTAAGGGTAGTTTACAAAAACTAAAAATGTCATTCTTAATTATTTATTTAGAAGTATATTTACTGCAAGTTTCAAATCAATCGAACCACTCATTAAAAGACTCCCATACAAACTACAACACCCCTTTGCACCCTTATTGGGGGTAGTTCTCAAAAACTAAAAATGACATACTTAATAATTGAATTTAGGGTATCTGTCCTCTAAGTTTCAAGTTCATAGGTTGAAGGAATACGATTTTTCATACAAACGTTTTCAACCCTTTTTACACCCTTAGGGGTTGAATTTCCAAAAATCCCTTCTTAGTACACCTCTACGCCCTAATACCTATGTACTCCTCAAATTTCAAGTCTCTACGATCAGCGGTTTAGGCTGTGCGTTGTCTATATGTCAGTCAGTCAGTCAGTCAGTCAGGACTTTGATTCTTATAGTATTAGAGATAAGTACCTTAGTATAGCAAAAAGATAACTTACGAAAATATTCTCCAAGAGAGTTCCAACGGCAAAGTCGTTATGGCATCTCGCTTTGCTTTGACAAATATTTTAGATCCAAACAGAAAAATGTCGGTGTTGTTCATCTTTGAACTGCCAAGACATGTTACGTAAGTAGTAACTTAGGTAGGTAGGTAGGTAAGGTACTTAGTAGAGAGGTAGGTAAGGTAGGGTAGGTAGTATATTCCCATTGTGAAAAACTAAGATAGGTACCTATCTTTGGAGTGGGTACTTAGTTAGCAGTTGCACATTGCACTACCAAGCGTCAAGGTCAGATAATGAAATGCAGCAGTTTGATTTGGTAAAATTATAATTTATATTATCTGTTGACTGTGTGGTGGTGAGTTATAAAAAAAATGGACATGGACATGGATGGTATCTCTACCTAGCTTGTAGAGCTGGGACGGTACGGTACGTATATATGGTAGGTAACATTGTCATAAAGCTGCCAGCTATCTACCAAAAACCTACCATTCCAATAGACAATTTTTTAATAATAAAAAAATTGCACTTGAATCTATCGAATGCACGCGCTATTTTTTTTCGAGGTAATTAGTCTGAATACATAGCGGTTATTTTAGAATAGAATAATAATTATAAAAACTTTTGGCAAATAAATATGTTTGTTATTAAATAACATTTTATTTATTATATAACAAATTTTATTTTAATGTTCGTAAAATAACGAACATTAAATTAATATTAGTATGGTTTCGTGGTAATAGATTTATTCCATAAAATTAAATTTCATTACATCAGCACAATACTTTTGAAACTTTTCGTTTCCATTAACAAATGATGATGTGCCTTTTGCCACAATATCTCCGTCTTCCGTACATAAATACGCCTCCAGTATAGGCATGCTGCCACTTTTTATTGTTTTTACTTTTACCGTAATCTTTTCTCCTATTCTAGCTGATTTGATATAACTGAAAAAAAAAAACACAATTTGATATTTATTTATATACCTATCACACACAATTATTGACCGAGCGAGCGAAGCGTCTCAGTTTGGAGATCGGCCAAAAATGCTTTTGTCCGGATGTCTGTCTGTTTGTCAGTTCTCGCCTACAGGTCCCATTTATCAACTGATTTCGACGAAAATCGGCACACAAGTTTCTTGATTTATTTAAATTTTTTGTCGAGCGCGATCATTGATTGGGGGTTAATTAGGAGGGAAAAGGGGCAAGTTTGCTGTAGGTTATTTATCGACGGATTTCAATGAAATTTGAGAAGCACATAAAAGACTTCATTCTACGTAAGATAGCGTAAAAAAAATTCCAAAAGAAAAGTGGAACAAAAGTGGAAGGGGGAAAAGAGGGGAAATTAATTTATAGATTTTTTTTTTGAAAATTTACCCCTACCTATATCAATCAGACTAAGCAGTAGTTTTTGGCTTTATGAGATAAATCTGTAGATACCAGATTCGACCTCCTAGGACCAAAGGAACGCGAGTAATCGCTAAAATTTATACCTCTAATTTGCTCAAAAGTCTACATAGGTAAGCCTATTGAAAAATTCAAGCACCTGAAATTCGGTATAGTCAGGAGAAAGTGTATGTTATTGCATGGTTATAAAGGCTCGCGAGGTCAACTGTTCTCACAGAACAACTAGTATAATTAAATTATTTGTAGATAGTTTTGTGTGAGATGCAAATGAATATTTACACTAATCTGTATATACCTATTATTATTGGCTTATGCTTCTTATTACAGTAAAGTATATAAAATAAATAAAATGAACCAGGAGCATTGAAGTGTAAAATTATGTGTAGGTACACTGTGCATTTTATGCATAATTTTTTGATTAACTTCTTGAATAACGCTAAGTACCTAGGTGCTTACTTAATATGAAGGTTAGTTGTCAGGCCCACCCTTCCATTCGTTTTTCCTAAATTTGCGTATAGACACATTACGTCCACAATTGATGCAACATAACCTCCGTGAATAATATTGCTTCCATTACACATACTAGAATCAATTTGAAATGTTGCTTGAAGATTTTCTTCAGTTAAAGATGTAAACTTAACCTAGAAAATACAAAATACACAACTAAAACCACATGATTAGTTTATAAAAAATAAGTTAATCATATAGGAAGTGGGTATCATTAACTATTCTGATGTAAATATAAAAAACTTTTTGAGATAACTGAATTCAAATAGGTAAGTACTTAATCATCTATTGATACTGCATTGTCATTAAAGTTAATGACTTCAAGTAGGTATTATGACAAAATTTTCAGAACGAGCAATTTAGATTTTATCAGGACATCATTTTTACGAATTGCTGCAATTGCTTGGCAATGATAACAACAATGATGTTTGTGGTAGGTACTTAGTACTTATTTATATTTTGCTAGAAATCTAAGACAAATAAGTGAATAGAATACCTACGTATCTACAAACATGTCGCAAACATAAACCTGTAAGGGCATGTTGCCTAAGTTTGCATAAGTTGCCTATGACTGAATAAATGATGAATAATGATTATAGTATTCATAACTAACTGTATGCCCGCGACTTCGTACGCGCATATAAATAGTTATGATTACCTACCTAGAACATAATACAACCTTGCGAACCTCTACCTAATACTAAAAAATCCTAGAAACAGCTTACAAATTCTAAAACCTCCAATGACCCCACAATCCTTAAAACCCCCAATAATCCTATAACCTCTACAAATCCCTAAAAACCATACAAACCTTTAAACTCCTACATCAGCTTATAGAAGTCCACTGCTGGAGCTGTTTTGGGACCTCCATCCAACGACTTCCCATTATCTTAACAATGTCGCCGGTCCATCGGGTTGGTGGCCATCCTACACTCGCGTACTAGTCAGTAGTCGCAATTCAAGAATCTTTATTCCCCAGTAAGCACACACCAAATTTGATTCGATTTGGTCAATTATTATCATTTGATTTTGAGATGTTCACGATAAGGTGTCCTCATCCAAAAAAAATTTGGGACCAATGTAAATGGGCCAGCCTGTGTATAGAAGATTACCTATAAACACTACATACCTAAGCGAATGAGTGAAGCGAAACTTACCTTGTTCAAAATTGTCAATGTCTCAAAAAACATGGGATTATCTTTGGTGTACTTTTCCAAAACTTTCACAATACGTAAACCTCGAGGGCTGAACATGGTTTATTTATTTTGTCTTTTTAGTAACGCCGTAACGCTTTGTTTTTGTTTAGCGTTATGAAATCGAATGCGTGTGACTGTAGGTTGGTTCACGGTTTTATAAGCAAAGAGTATGTAATAGTATGATGTCGTTTTAGTTCAAGTAGGTTTTCTGTTTTTTAGTTATTGCGAAACTAAGCAAGATTTTTATAAATGAGTGAGTGATAAATATATTGGTAGCTTTTTACTTTCGTTGCTGGTAACACTGACCGGATCAACAAGCGGTCGGTCTTCTTTCTTGCTTTGCCTGCCAAAAATAAAATTCAGAAAATCAACAAATATTATACAGTTTCTGTGATACAGTTATCTATTTGCGTTAATTAATTATTTTGGGCGTTCTTATTTATTTTCAGTCTCAGTGTTCATGTGTAGTGCGCTCAGAAATGTTATAATTTGATCACTTTTGATTCGAGTTGCAGATGGTCGTTTTGTCTTATATTTGTATAGATAATTCATAGACATGGATCCGTTCAATGAACAAAGTAGTGAAATGGACCCAGCTTTTCAAAACCCAGGTACTACGTTTATATTTTCATCCTAAAACGTTTGAAATTGAAAAATACCTACCTACCTACAGAGTCGATTGAGTTTGTAAGTTGTATTATTACCCGACCAAATAATGATGAGAGAATAAATCCAAACTTAGCTTCGATCTGCAGAAACCATTAGTTTTTTTGCTAATTTCTTTATCAATCTGCTCTTATTTTAGCTAACTACAACAGTTATCTTATCATACAATGCTTCTATCTGTCTAAGAACTGTACCTCTTCTATTACAACGATTTTTGGCTTGGAGCACTTGATTTAGTAGGGTTATATCTAAAAAGAAACAATCGTTTTCGTTGTTGTTTTCACCAATCTAAAACCAAGCACGTGAATTCGATGTTGATAATCAATAATAATTAATAGCAATTTATAGACTGGACTCTATGCCAGACTTCTAAACCTGGAATGGATTTGGTTTTAGGTTATGCTTGTAACATGGAATTAGCCAGTTGGCTGAGTATACGAAAAGCGTCACTGCTCGGTTGGTATAGCTCAGCTTTCCACGCTGTGGGCTGTGGGTTCAATCCCCACTGAGAACACACATGTGATGCCAAACAAAATGTTGGTTCTGTCAAAATTCAGTGTCCGAAATACTTATGTATTGCTTGGATTCAAATACACCGAACATATGTATTTACAAAAAAGTATCCATGTGTGCAGCTATATAGTTTTCATAGCAGGTACAAAGTATTGCTTAGTTTGTTAAGGTATTGTGTGAAAAATGTCTAAATGTAGGTATTGAAATGAGGCATTGCATTCATCACTACAACAAAACTTGTCTTATATTTCAGAAGCTGAAAACGAGCCGGAGAGTACTTTAACTATGCCAGCTGATAGTTCACAAACCTTATTCCCTGACAGTCCTATTTATGAGCCAGATGAGAACTTAGAGGTACAATATGGTCAGCAGATCTAGGCAATTGTGAAGTTAGCGGGTCCATTTTGCAATAAATAGAGCATTATGAAACTGAGCATTACAAACGGCTAACTTCAAGATTGCCTGGATGCACCGATCACACTGTAATGTGGAAACTAATGTAGAAAAATGGCCAAAGTGAGTAAGTATAATATTTAGTAGTAGTAGGGCTCGTTGTGAAAGAGCTCAACCGGGGAAGTACTACCACTGTACCTATTTTTGCCGCCAAGCAGTAATGCTCGCATTATTGTGTTCCGGTTTGAAAGGTATGGGTGCCGGCGTAACTACAGACACATGAGACTTAACTCCTTTGTCTCAGAGTGATGGGCGCAGTGCAATGCATCACAATGCACATCCTCATTGGATATGCATTGTTAGAGGCAGAAGTAACCACTTAACATGAGGTGGGCCATCGGCTTGTTCCATTATTTAGTTATATAAAAGAACAGTAAACAAAACACAGATTAATGCTAATTCTATTTATAGAAATAGTATGCTAACTAAAAGAAATAAAAACAGGTATTTTAACCAGTGTTGTAGTAGAATACCAATAGTGAAAGGAAATTAAATTAAAAAGAAGGTATCATTTTATAGTAACTTAATAATGTGTTTTGTCTATTTCAGCCGATCCTCATCGGTGGTGATACTGACGATGTTAGTTCTTCTAACAAAGGTAAGTTTTCATTATGATTTTAAATTAAAACAGCACTTTTAAAATTCATTTAGATGTGATCTTTATTAATTCTCTCAAGATTACAAATTGTTTGTGTTCGAACGCTAAATCTAAGAAACAATTCCCTTAAAAAAATGTAGTAAGAATATTATTGGGATTTTGTTGGGATGTCATGAAAGTCACAAAATGGATATTTTTACTAGATTTTATTACGAGAATTAGCTCTTGGCTTTTAATATTTCATCTTATATTTGCTTATTTTAAAACCCAGATGAAGACCCGCAACCACCCCACTCGAAACGCAAACTCTCAGACCAAGCCAGCGATAGCTCAGCCAAGATACAGAAATTGGATCTCCACGACCCTGTCTCATCCCAAACTCTTGACGAAGAAGTATCTGATATAAATTCAGGGAAACACTTTGGAGAACTAGGATTACCATCGACTACCCGCGTACTTACACCTGCCAGGTCCAGCCCTAGAATACTCAAACGTAGCAATAGCGCTGAAATAACCAAACCCAAAACACCAAAGATGCCTAAATCGCGCCCTGGTAGCGCCGACATATCCAATCGGAATACCCCACGGAAATCCACGAACGACGTCATTGTTATATCGGATAGTTCTAGACTGAGCGTGGAATTCGTTAAAGAAATCCCGGCGAAAGTTCCCGAATCGATTGCAGAAGAAAACTCTGAACTTGACGATTCTCAAGTATTTCGCTTAGCTTTGTCACCAGATGAAGATGTCAAAATTATCGGCCCCGTCATTCATAGCAGCGACCCAGTTGTCGTTAAGGATAGGGAAGAAATCCTGGACCCCGGAAATGTTTCTCAACCTAGAAGCGAAGGGCACCACTTTTCAGAACAGAGTGATCTGTCTCAACCGATATCAAAAGAGTTTGGCAAGACCACAGACCAAGAATCCACCGATAGCGTTTGCTCCATCAATCTAGAAAGCCCTGAAAATGTGCCAAGTGTAGCATCCAAAATGATCTCCAAACTATCTAACGGCAACTCTTCAACGCCCTCAGAAATCGCTGAAGCGTCGAAAGTCCTAGCAGAAGACAGCGACAGTACCCCAGACATGATAAAACTCCTCAATGGCAAGGGTAAACGCGGCAAAATTGAATCCTTTCGTACCAGCAACACCACTACACCTTCAACGATATCACCATTGCAAAACGGACATTCTCTGCCTGTCAATACACCTCAAATTCCAGTGTTCGATATCCATGTGAATCACAATGAGGATAACGAGTTCCTATCACTATACATCGTAAGGACAGACAGCGATATCGGGATGGACATTTGTAAGGAGTATCAGAGGATTTCGAAGCGATATTCCGTTGATCCTTACCTAGCTGACATTTCGGTATCGACTTCACCATCGAGCGTTACTAGCTCCAGCGTTGGGATGGTGAATCTACCTAATAGGACCTCATTTGCATCTACTATCAGTTCAACTTCTACGTCAAGCAATCGGACAAGTGACGGAAACTTTGTCGTGCCGCAACCCCCTCGCAAATCCGTCTCCAATCCTTCAACTACGGTCAAAGGATACGACAACTTAATCAAGAAACTAAACGATATATTCCATCACGTGAGAGAAACCTCGATAGACGATGGAAATCGTTCCCTAAACGAAGACAAAGTCTCAGTCGGCGTTCAAGCGAATCTATCCGATGCCGCAACTACCAACGGCAACGCAAGTCCCGAAGAACTTAACAAATGCGACAAGACAACCCCCAAGAGTTCGCTGAAGAAGTCTCGCGTTCGCGGCCGGCGGCACATCGCCGGTAAAACAAAACGCGCAATCTTACCGTCACAACCGGAAGAGCCCGAATACATGCAAGGAATGAACTCCCCAGAAATGATACCCACCAATTCAGAGAACGGGAAGTTCTCACCAAAATCACCTAAAGAGGAAAAGTTACCGAGCTTAGTAGCTACCCCCAAGTCTGTTAGCAAGTTGAAGCAAAAACGACGACCGATTTCTCCCAGACCCGCAACACCTGTCGATACTCCTAAATGTATCAAGATGGAGTATCCGGGATATGCCCCGGATACAGTGGTGTTGGCTAAATGGGTCGATAAGCGATACTACTCGGGCAAGGTGTTAGAGATCACTGAACCTAATAAGTATCTGATCAAGTTTGACGATGGGCAGAGCAAGGTAATTCTTGATTTTTTTAGCATTCCAAATAGTATTATGGCACTGGTAGTCTAGTGGTAAAGACTTTCGAGGACAAAGTCTTAGGTACAAATTCGGTTGTCGTAATAGTGCAGTTATTAGGGCCCTGCAACTGAAATATACCACCTACTTAGATGTTTGAGTGAGGGATAGACGCATAAATAAATTTTGACAGGCGTCACAGCTCAGTCGGTAATAGCTCTGCCTTCCGTGCTGTGGGTCGTGGGTTCGATCCCCACCAAGAACAAACATTTGTGCGTGGAAAACATAGATGTTTGTTCTATGTCTGGGTGTTACTATGTATTATAAGAATGTATTTACAAAAAAAAAAGTATATAGGTATTCTATCAGCCATCTGGTTCCCATATTACAAGCAATGCTTAGTTTGGGACTAGAGGGTGTTGTGTGAAATGTCCCTGAATATTTATTATTATTTATTAATATCACGTTTAGCACATGTTTACATGTCCACTTTTCGTAGTAAAGTGTATTTCATACGTGTCTAGTTGTAAGCTTATCGCACAGTCCTAGTTATTTCCGGTTTTTTGTTAGGTTCTACTCGACGAGTTCATAATATTTGGCGATATGAAGACGTTGCCGTTGAAAGGGCAGTCGGTATACGCGGTGGTGGACGAGGAACAGAACTACGAGCCAGGCCTCGTGATGGGAAGCGAGGAGAATGAAAGCGGCACTGTGATTTACAACTGCATTACTGATGGGTGAGTTTTACCGCCGCTTTTAAGAGTAGTAGCACTCTTTCAAACTAAACTAAGGTTGTTAATTTGAATGAATGCGCTGAAGCAAAATTAGAAAAGTCCAAAAATCCAAAGATCAAATCAGGTAGGTAGATAGAAAACTGTTTATTGTACTATCGGCAAAATTTCCGCCTTACCACTTTTGAAACTGTTTCGCTTGCAAGTAGTTAGCTACCTGATCCCGTCTTCTCCTTTTGTCTTCTTATTTTGACCAACCAGAGACCTAAACATCTATTTATTTTTATGACGGCCCATTGTTTTCATAACTTTTACACCCAAAATAATTTGCTTCTATTGGTATTCAAAAATTAACGGCTAGTCGGTTTACAGGAAATGCACTCTTATGGTGGTAAGGTAGACCTTTTGCTGATGGTACCTACACCATAAGGACATTTCGTATTAGCCACAAAGCCTACTAAGCTGTGATAACTTCTGACATATTCAAGGAACGGTTGATAAAAGGGCTGGTATAATAAATACTCAAGTCTGAATCAAGATCCAAACATAGATTTTTACAGTTCCACGTAATTCTATACCTACTCAAGTGTATGGTTTAGTCTGAGTTTTGTCTCTGAATAGTGGCCTATGGGTTTATTATCAGTGATTAGTTAATAACTCTGCACCAAGCGCGCCGCCTAATCATTTATCCTGAGGACCGCCAAGGAGTGGAACTCATTGCCGGCGTCTGTGTTTCCGAACACTTACAATTTGAATGTTTTCAAAAGGAGAGTGAATAGGTTTCTTACCATCAGGTGAGATTGCGGTCAAACGCTTGTCTATAATGTATAAAAAAAATGCATTTTAGTCTATGCTTTTGAAATGTCCGTTTCCAGAGATACAAACGTAATGGTGACAGCGTCCGAGCTTTACCTGACAGAAGACCAGGCGAAGTCACTGAAGGATTCTTCAGAGCGAGGCCCCTCGGCGCCCTCCACTCCCAGAGCGAGGCGGCACAATCGAGAACTGGACTTAGATAACATAATACAGGTATACAACGGATCTGTGTTTCTCTCAATTATCTGCGCAGAAACCATTTTTGGGTACATGCGCAATTGTTGATACACCTAACTTGAGAAAGATCCGATTTGTGTATTGTAACTATTTTTCGTACCGTACACACGGCTACACGTCAGGCTAGACACTCAACATATTCATAACTACGATGTATACTGTGCAATAAACAATCGAACGATGTGTCGATATTTGTCACTGCACAGTTGGTATGGCTCTGCCTTCCACGCTGTGGGCTGTGCGTGTGTTTTTTTTTATACATTATAGACAAACGTTTGACCGCAATCTCACCTGATGGTAAGTGACGATGCGGTGCGTGTGTGTTGTGGGTTCGATCCCCACCGAGATCAAGCATTTGTGTGATGAAAACATGACTTTCCAGGGTCCTCGCAGCGCTCGCAGTCGAGACAAGAGCGGCGCCTCCAGCGCTAGGAAACGCGTCCACTCGCCCAAGAGCCCTAAAGCGTCTACCTCAGGTAATATCATATCAACAAAAATTATACGATCGACTTTACAATCCCTAGTTGAAATAATCGTAAGAGGATAGAAAAACTAATCCTAATTCACATAACCGAGACAAAATGTTTTCTATTTACTAGCAGTTCGCCAGATCCCTCAATGTTCCCAAAAATGAAAATGAAACGGAAATAAACATTTTTTTTCGACTATTGCTGAGATAATAGCATCGAGACCATGATCTTAGTTACCAGTCTGCTAGCAAGGTACCTGAACTACAAAGTAATTAAAACTCTAAACAATCGAAGCCGACGTTAGGTTTCACCAATTTTTCTATTTTCACTATAGCTCAAAATCTCCCGAGAAATTAGCAGGGGGAACGGTACTCGAACGAAATCGCGGGCGGAAGCTAGTAAAGGCTTGATCGCTTTCCAGGTGTAAAACCAGCGAAGACCCCGCTAGGCCGCCCGCGGCTCGCCAGCGAGAGCAGTTCCATGAGCGAGAGCAGCAACTCCGCGCCGCCAGCCTGGACCGAGGAGGTGGCGGGCGTCGAGCCAGAGGTGCAGCGCACGCCCACCAAACTGGACGGAGTTAAAGGTATACTTTACGAAAGGCAAGAGTAACGTACGAACGAAACTAGATGCACTCAAAGTACAGAGCTAAGATACTAGAGAAACGACTGGGGGAAAAGGTGCAGGAGAAACTGGACGGAGTTTTACAGGTATATAACTTACTAGTAGTTACCCGCGACTTCGTACGCGTCTACAGTTGCCGTGTACATTATATTATCTGTGCGTGTACCGAGCGGATACTTCTTTGAGAAACTTGACATTACACCTCATTACACCGAACTCGTACTGAAATGTCAAACGCTAGTCGTTAGACCAAAGAGGTAGTACTACGCCCTGTCAAACTGACGTGACATGACATGACAATGAAATCCTCTTGCCAATTGGCGCTGCTAATCCTTTTCGTTCATTTTATCCTGTAGATCCTGTTAATTATTCGGGATAAAAAGTAGCCTATGTGTCAATCCAGGTTACGAACTATATATATGCCAAGATTAATCCAAGTTGGTTCAGTGGTTTTGACGTGATTGAAACACAAACATCCAAACATCTAAACTTTCGCATTTATAATATTAGTAGGATAGGATAGGATGTGCGCAATGCCAGTGTTCTCAAACGGTGAGGAACCTGAGGCTAAGCTCCGCACGTATTGACCTTGTCTTTCCTGTGGATGCAGCCGACTAGGCTGAGAGGTATAGGTGCTACAAGCCTACTCCATCTAAATCATGTCCCAGGCACTGCAGCGTCGCGTTCATAAGGTCATGGGTAAAAAGTGGCCCCTGACGCTGAATAAATCATCTAGATTAAATGCAAAGGCTTCATAATGCTAGTTTTAATAATAATCTGTATAAATTCTCCAGCCGGGCCGCTCCAACTAAAAGGCGCGGCCAAACAGAACATCGGCAAGAAGAATTCCAAACTAACTAAATTCGAAAATGATGAAAAAACAATATCAGTACTGGGCCCGATACCGAGCGGAGAAAACAAAATATTCGCTGGACTTCATTTCTTACTAACATGCGCTGATGCCCCCAAACGGCCAACGGCTAAGGCGGAGAAGAATGGAAAAGAAAAGGATGGCAAGATGGACAAGAATGGGAAGGGTGATAAAGATGGAAAGTCTGATAAGGTATGCTAAAGTTTTTTTCCGTAATTTCCATTTGACAAAGGCTCTTTATCTTGGACGAATACACGGGACACGTCATGCTCGAAAAAAGTATGAAAACACCGTCGACCACTTTTTGCGGGGCTCGGGGGGAGTGATCTATTGCTGCATTAGTTCTGCATATAGCGTTGTCACTGTCTAACAATTATTGTAAATTGACACTAGTGATTGACGCATTCGATGAAATAGTATCGATAAAAATGAATGAATGACGGGAAACGAAGGAGTTGAATTAGGTAGGTACCTACTTTATTAAATTTGAAATTGTAGTAAGATGATGCCTGGGTTGATGATATAATAATAATGGAAAATCACAAGGAAATAAACTTAGGCATTAAACATTTTACTTGATAATTTTACATAGACATGTCATTGTAACCATAAGCCACTTTTACAACAATTAAAAATAGCTTCAGAGATCCTCTTCATCAGTGCTACCTATCATCAGACCCTGGAGTATGTGCTCGATTTCACTTCTTTCTTTTATACATACAAACCTTGTCCTGACAATCTGTTGATGATGATGAATATGAAAATTGCATAACGGCATTTCAAGCTCTACTTACAAATTCAGGCAAGTGTAATGTAGGAACAGCATCTTTCCAGAGTCTTTTCCTTTTTTTTGAATTTTTGTTGTAGCACTGGTTCAAAATGTATACTACATATACTGCTATGTTTTTTTGGAATCCATGCCTGTTCTCTGCGTACTGCTTTCACCCATTCTCTTTTTTTTAATGGATTAGTTGGAAACCTGAGAGTGAGAATAAATTCGTTCGTTCATTTACATCGATATGTTTCATCGATAGTTTCAAACCCTATTTGAAAGAATTGTAATGAACGAACACTGAACGAATGAAAAAAGAACGGTAAAACCCGACTCATTTCAGTAAGTCATAAATATAGTTACATTGCAGAAAAAATTGAGTACTCGTTAATATGGCATCATATAAGCAAAAATTATATTCAATTTTATTAGTTTTATGAAAAATTAGCCACTTTATCGGCATAAAATTGTACTCACAGGTGAAAAGAAATATTAGTTACGCGATCACTGTAGTTTTTACAAAATAATACGGCGCATTTTGTAATTTTTTTGCATTATTTTGTCTTGAGAACCAACGTAGTGGTCGTGTCAACACTGACGCAACAATTTTGCTTATTAGGCAAAAAGGCTGGTGCGTGGCGAGCGGGGGTAAAGGCGAGATCGGCCGAGTTACGTGTCCCGTGTATTCGTCCAAGCTCTTTATTGAACCATCGATTAATGAATACACGAAGATTGCTACACCCTATATATTAGAGCGTGACTCGCAAAACCGGCTAGTTCCCGGTCGTATTTCCAGATGACGCTACCGTCGACGACGACTTAAGCTTCAAGTAGCCGTTAGAACCAAAGAAACGCCATTAATTTATTTTTGAAATTCATCAAAAATTATGTCCTTATTTTAGAATCTGTAATGGTGTTCATTTATTTAGTTATCACGATTTTATTTCATACTGATTATCTAACATATTTTTCGCCACGCCACCTAGGCGTGATCACCTAGGTGGTCATCAAATTGAAAGATAGTGTACAAATTAATGACATAACTTTACTAATAGGTGGCGTCTATATAAAATAAGTTTTCACCTTCTTGATTTACGGCTTTTGCGACAGGTCACAATTTTGTCAGTGTCTGTTTACTATAGTGTCAAAATTATAATTTGAATTGTTAGTCCATACCGCTCACTCGTTCCCCAAATTCTAGGGTGGCTTTAGCACAGCAATTTAGTCTGTGCATAATATTTGGACTACGAACAAATGAACCTTCTAAATAAAACACCTAGGGCGGCTTGCACGAAATGTCGTTTAAATTCAGCCTAAACACGTTTAACTAAACACGTTTAAATCGTTAAAAGTGTTTAGCAAAATTACGTTTAGTGGCATCTTGCACCAAACTGTTTTGACGATAATTTAACTAAACTCGATTAGTGTGTATATATCAGTACTCTATGGTCGGTATAACCACAGAAAACAGTTCCCCTACGTTTCGTTAAACGTACAAAACGATTGACGCATTTCTTTTCTAAGAAAATTCATCTTTTCCACGCATCAAGTAAGCTAAAACGGAACGGTACTGTCATTTTTTGATACAAAGTGTCATTGGCCTGCGTGTTGTGTTGTATTCTCTTTGACGATTTTATTTACATGTACAATTATTTCATTTTCTTGTTTTGTAGTTGATTGGTTGTGTTGTGGTTGTGATGAAAATAGTGCTTCCCGTTATGGACTATAATACTGTTCAATTTTTTAACTCGTTGGTATCGAATTTTAACTGATTATAGATTTGATGCAAAAGTATTTGTGTGGTTTCTTTCGATAGTCTGAACCTTCTTATATATTTTTTTTATCACTCCTACGGTGCTCAGACGTGGTCGCTGACTACTTTGCCAAAGAGTGATGGAGCGAAGTATTTTAGGTGTGAAAAGAATAGATCGAATTCGGAACAGAATACTTCGCTCCAAAACTGGAATCGCCGATGTACGTCGTAAAGTAGCGGAAAGGTGGGCTCAAGGAGTCACAGGCTGGATACCCCCAGGGGGTAGAAGACGTCGCGGCCGCCCGAGGAAGCGCTGGCATGACGACCTGGACTTTCGAGCAGAAATGTGCTATACTCGGCAATAGGTACTGAGGGGTAATCACGAACAAATCTGACAGTCGCCGCGTTACGTAAACCTAACGTATTCGAGTGATATTGCGCGTCAACATCAGCCCGACTGCCGAACGTTGTAGCGTCACCGCGCAGTGTATCTCGGATACGCTAGCGTTACGATACGTTCACGATTGTCAAATTTATTCGTGATCAAGGCACTGCTAATGAGTAGACAAGCCGTTTTACCACCAAGTTTAATGATAAGTCGCAACGCAACTACGTCCTTGAAATTTTTAGAATCCTACTAATATTATTAATGCGAAAGTTTAGATGTTTGGATGTTTATGTTTCAATCACGTCAAAACCACTGAACCAACTTGGATGAAACTTGGCATATATGTAGTTCGTAACCTGGATTGACATATAGGCTACTTTTTATCCCGAATAATTAACAGGATCTAAAGGATAAAATGAACGAAAAGGAAAAATTGAAATTGAAGGGACTCCCTTTTCCGCATTTAGGCTCAAAGTTGGCCCATTATGCGTGGGAACGAAAAGGATTAGCAGCGCCAATTGGCAAGAGGATTTCATTGTCATGTCATGTCACGTCAGTTTGACAGGACGTAGTACTACCTCTTTGGTCTAACAACTAGCGTTTGACATTCCAGTAGGTACACGGAAACTGTACACGCGCACGAAGTCGCGGGTAACTGCTAGTCAATCATATACCTACTTTAGAATATTTATATTGATAAATATACCTATAGGTACCTACCTACCTTCTTCAGACATACCTATTCCATTATTTATAAGTAGGTAGGTAGTAAAACTAGAACAGGATAGCCTAGGAACAAAAGACCTAGGCAACACCCGCAGAAAACTTATTTGTTCGTACCTAAATGGTTCGTAATGTATGGTAATGTTTCAGTACATAACTAAACAAGTACCTATTGGGTGTGATATTTTAATAATATATAATTAAAAGTCTACCTACCTTTTATGTTTTATTTTATCAAGCTAAAAACATTTAAGATTTCATATAATACATTGTATTTTTTTGTTACCGCACTTGGCGGTAAGGCGTCAGGTTTAAAATTGAAACATCTATTATTTTACTAGCTTGATACGACCAAAGCGCTGTTGCCGCTCTGCATCCAGACTCTATCTCGCTCGTTCGACATTGCATAGCACAAGCTGTCAACGTCGCGCGCGTTGTAACCGAATTTTGGTATACGCTTTGCAAAATTTAGAAATAGCGCCATCTGACGTTTATTTCCGTACTGCTTATAGTGTCAGCGCGCCAGAGGTTCAAGAAAATAAACACCGTTTTGATTTATTACCGATTCGATACACCCAGCGACATCTCACGCCTTTGAAGGTAATCCATTTTCGGGTTACGATATTTTCTAAACGTCTGCTGGTCTATTTTTTTATTTGTCTATGATTGAACTGATTAATTTGTATCACAAAAAACACAATCAATTGAATAATGATTTTAATTTTTAAAACACTTATGCCTGTAGAGATAGAGAGTTGATTATGCATTGCCGTTGATATTATAGACCTTTGATGATAAAGCTCTAGGGGATTCACTCCTAGTTAACACTGATTCCCTTATTGCAGGAAAGTCGTCATTATTCATCAGAAGAGGATAGTGAAGCGAACTCAGTCCTGGGCACCGATACAGAAGACTTGGAATTCTGCAACCGACCGTTCAACAAGGAACGTCTCAAAGAACAGTTGGAAGCAGGCGGAGGCACTGTACACAGGTAGTTCTAATTCATTGTGCAACCAAAACTAGCAAACAGGTGTTCAACGAGAACACCGGGGACTCCTCGGGAAGCCTGCACCAGCATCAGCGAGCTGCTGTCCTTCCTAGAGGACCTTGGGTGGCTACCACCTCAACACGCAAAAACACGCACCTGTGACATAGTTCGGCGAACAAGTAAGCAACCAAACCAAAGACCTTGTTTGTTTCATGATCTCTGAATAAATAAATAAATATTCATGGACATTCTGACAGGCGTCACAGCTCAGTCGGTAACGGCTCTGCCTTCCGTGCTGTGGGTCGTGGGTTCGATCCCCACTGAGAACAAACGTTTGTGCGTGGAAAACATAGATGTTTGTTCTATGTCTGGGTGTTACTATTTATTATAAGTATGTATTTACAAAAAAAAAGTATATAAGTATTCTGTCAGCCATCTAGTTCCCATATCACAAGCTTTGCTTAGTTTGGGACTAGAGGGCGTTGTGTGTAAAGTCCATTAATATTTATTTATTTATTTATAATATTAGTGGAATTGTAAACACTTGTAATTTTCAGTCATTTCGACGACGTGCCAAAGAACAAATACTCTGTGTGCAAGCTGATAGCCCCCCGGCCGAGCACCACAGCCAAGTACATCTGCTGCCTCGCCACGGACATCCGCGCCCTCACCCACGCCTGGGTCATCATGGCCTGTGCCAATAATGCGTTGGTGGATGAAGATGCGTATGCACTGCCCGCTGGTTACTCTATACTGAAGGGGAGGTTCATTACTTGGGTAAGTGAAAAAATTCTACGTGACCCATAAACGGGTCATATCTGTGATCCATTCGTAGATCATTATGTGGTGTTTTTAACAAACTTCAAAAAAGGAGGAGGTTCTCAATTTGGTAGTTTTTTTTAGTTACCTCAGAACTCCGTCATTTTTGAACCGATTTGAAAAAATCTTTTTTTATCTGAAAGAATGTACTTCCAGGTTGGTCCCATTCAATTTTCATCAAAATCTGTTCAGTAGTTTGGGTTATAAATAGAAATAACTGAAAAAAATATGCCGTTCACGTGCAAGAAATGGCGCATTTTGCTTTTCTGTGATTTTTTATTAGTGATGTTTACAGTCACTAGAACATTCCCAATGAATTCATCATCATCATCATCTGATGATGAAACCGGTAGTCGAATTGGAGTCGGGTTTTCTAGTTTTTTTAAATTTATAAATTACTAGCAGTTACCCGCGACTTCGTACGCGAGTAGGTACAGTTTCCGTGTACCATCAGCAAAAGTTCTGCCTTACCACCTTAAGGGTGCATTTTCTGTGACCCGACTAGCCGTTAATTTTTGAATACCAATAGAAGCAAATTATTTCGGGTGTAAAAGTTATGAAAACAATGGGCCGTCATAAAAATAAATAGATATTTATGTCTCTGGTTGGTCAAAATAAGAAGACAAAAGAAAAGGGCGGGGTCAGGTAGCTAACTACTTGCAAGCGAAACAGTTTCAAAAGTGGTAAGGCGGAAATTTTGCCGATAGTACATTATATTATCTGTGTATGTACCGAGCGGATACTTAGAGAAAGTTGAAATTACACCGAACCCGTACTCGAATGTCAAACGCTAGTCGTTAGACCAAGAGGTAGTACTACGTCCTGTCAAACTGACGTGACGTGATATGACATCATCTTGCCAATTGGCGCTGCTAATCCTGTTCGTTCATTTTATCCTGTAGACCCTGTTAATTATTCGGGATAAAAAGTAGCCTATGTGTCAATCCAGGTTACGAACTAAATATATGCCAAGTTTCATCCAAGTTGGTTCAGTAGTTTTGACGTGATTGAAACACAAACATCTAAACATTCGCATTTATAATATTAGTAGGATTCTATACCTACCCAAATATTTCCAGCTGCCGCCATCAGGGAAACGCAACGCGCATTTCTTCAAAGACAAGCTGATACTAATCTGCGGCGATCAAGACACATTCGTCAAGTTCTGGGAGCGAGTCTGCACATTGTCCGGAGCTAACACTCGCATCGTCAACGAGGAAGAATTGAACATGAGCGGGGCGATTGCTCTAGTCACAGAACTGGATTGTCCACACGAAGTACAGAACAAAGCGAATCAGGATAACGTGCCGTTAGTAGCAACGACGTGGGTTATACAATGCTTGATCGAAGCGAGGGTTATTCCTCCCACTTCACACGTAAAGTTCTCGTTTATGTACGCGGAGCCGGAATGATCGTGGGATTTCCGTCAGTACCTCGTGATACGTGACAAGTGACACTGAGGGTGCTATTGTGGCTTTGGTGTTGTAGGAATTGTGTGACGGTTTTTATACCAACCGGGTTTTATGAAGTTTTTTTGTTCATGAGACCGTTTCGGTTAACATGATTCTGACCGGCTGACAGTTAATATCTGACCGGATAAATCTGACAGTTTTTTCATAAAACCGGTAGTGTTTTCAAGATCGGTAGCTTTCTTTTCATAAAACCGGTTCATGAAACGGGATGTAATTCTTTTTTGTTCTATATTTTTCATGCCTACCGTCATTTATAAAAAAATATTTTTATGTCAATTTTTCACAATAATGATAACTTTTTGGTTTCTGTGCAAATACCTAATTCAATTAATTATTATTTAGTAAATCAAAGCGGAGTATAAATCCTCATTCCTACAATGAGATAACACCATAAGACGCCACCCTCGAGGTACCAGTCGGAAGTGAAACTGACACTAACAAGTGACGGTTTAGTGATAAGTGACTATCTAGTGATGACGATCTAGTTATAAGTGACGATCTAAAATTAACTGATGAAGCGAAACCAGTTGAAGTGAAGTGAATAGATAGAATCTGATTGTGTACTGTCTTGTTTCAAAAAAACAGTGAAGCATGAATTAATTAAATTGTAAACGTAGAAAAGTTGCAAAAACAACCTTATTACCAAGGCGTTTCTGCTGTGATTCCATCGCAATGCGATGTCCTATATTTTGATCCTAAATAATATGGTTATTCGCTTCCCTGTCTACTTGAAACAAGGTATAGAAGGTTTGCTTAGTAAAGTAAAGCTATGGTGCCAACTAAATACCATATTGAATAGGCAATAAGTCATGTACAGTATGCACAACGGATCTATATCCCTCTGAAGTTAGGTGCAACAACCATTACGCATGTATGTACTGTTGTGCGGAAAAATTTGCTTACCTCCAATTCGACCAGAAAATGGGTTATGCGCAGATACTTCAAAGGGACAGACACGTTGTAACTACCTACTGTCTAAAATACTTGATTCCTATAATAATGCATTTCCTATTGATGTAAATATTGTACAGCCAAAATACATTGACATTATCTATAATCATAATTGTTATTCAGTGTATAACTAATGATAATGTTGTTGATATCAACTGAAATGTAATCTTTTTTGCAAGAAATATGTAAGCAGTGAAAATATCTAACGGCCGAACCCAATATTCAACCTTCGGTAAAGGGTAGGTAGCGATCAGATAAGGTGTAGTCAGGCAAAACAAGAGATAGATTGAATATGGGAATGACTGAGGCTGAATTCGACCAAGTTTGAATAACGCTATCTGTCTCTACTTTAGACTTGTCAAAAACAAGGACGGAAATATTTTTAAATGACGAGCATTATTCGGAGTTTGTCGAATCCGGCCTAAGCGGGGTACTATAAGTAGGAGTATATACTCAATGTATTTTTATCTAACTGCAAATTACCAAATGTGTGCATTTTTTAAATTGACTAATCATTACTAGCTTATGCCCGCGACTTCGTATTTGCGTGAGACAGACATGTCTTATAAAATGCAAAATACCTTGTGCCAAATTCCATCAAAATCATTTCAGCCCTTGTAAAAACGTAAACAGATACATTTTCAAATTTATAATATTAATGTGTATTTCGATTTATTTACATAAAATAAATAGTAATCGTTATTTCATACAAATTTGTATGAAATAACGATTACTAAAGTAGAGTAGAGTAGTAAGTATCTGTCTAAAGTAGAGACAGATAGCGTTATTCAAACTTGGTCGAATTCAGCCTCAGTCATTCCCATATTCAATCTATCTCTTGTTTTGCCTGACTACACCTTATCTGATCGCTACCTACCCTTTACCGAAGGTTGAATATTGGGTTCGGCCGTTAGATATTTTCACTGCTTACATATTTCTTGCAAAAAAGATTACATTTCAGTTGATATCAACAACATTATCATTAGTTATACACTGAATAACAATTATGATTATAGATAATGTCAATGTATTTTGGCTGTACAATATTTACATCAATAGGAAATGCATTATTATAGGAATCAAGTATTTTAGACAGTAGGTAGTTACAACGTGTCTGTCCCTTTGAAGTATCTGCGCATAACCCATTTTCTGGTCGAATTGGAGGTAAGCAAATTTTTCCGCACAACAGTACATACATGCGTAATGGTTGTTGCAAAAATAATATCGCCTTGCGTAGAGGAGAGCTAATAATGAGGTATTTTGATACCCGGCTAGGGGTCATTACAATCCTCATAATATTAAATTAAGTTATATTTGCTTCTATGTAAATAGCATTTTGTAGAACTTTTTTTTTAAAGTATTCAATTGGTAGCTAAGATAATAGTTTGCAAAATTTGACTTTGTAGTGTGTGTTATAAGAATAGTGTAAGAAAATCGAAATGTGCTAAATAGTTTGCTTGATACCTGAACTTTTTAAAAGTCATGGCTTGATGCGAGTCTAAACTATGTTTTAATTTTTATTGTATTGAGCCTTCATATAATCAGTATTTCCAAAATTCATTTCTGTGTCGCAATTTGTTTATATTTTTTTATCCTTAATATTTTTACTACATGTAATGATCTCTAATAGTAATAGCATTTCGTTCCGGTAATTCATATAAATAGTTTTTGTATATAAAACGGATGCGTGGATTAAATGACATTTGAATGTACAACTAGTAAGCTTACTGTAAATAAATTAAGTAATTCTTAAATGTTAGAATAAGTATTAAAATAATAGGAATGTGTATTACATAATTACAATCTCATTCTCGTAAATAATCTTGGCTACAGTTAGTACAGTTGTTAGCTAAAGTGAACTTTGTGAAGCTAAATAAATCCTTATTTTGTAATATTGTACGCACAATTTACTTGCATCTATGTGCTATAATGTCAGTTTTCTTGATTATTATTATTATTTTTTGGTTAGTGACGATATTGTACTGTGCTAAATCGTCACCAATTAAATGTTTCATGTTATGTACTTGAATTTGCTGTAATGTTTTTAATAATCTGATAGTGAATCGATACTATTCTTGAAATAATTTAAATTTAAGTTGAAGAATATCGATGTTACGATGAAATTCGGAATGTAAAAATATACTCTAGTTACTGATTGACTTTTGAAAATTAATGTTTGTAAATTGATACTCATTTATGATTGTAAAATTTGTGATGATTTATATAATAATGATCTCGTCGCATCTAGAATCTTATTTCCATGGATTTAGATATCAATTTCCATTAAACGGTCTGAAATATTAACCCTGTTTTAGCATTCGGGTTTATATCTTAAAAATCTAGATGCGAAAATGAGTGATAAAACTCGCTTTTTAAAGCATTGTAAAGTCTATTATAAATAGATCTCTTTTTGTAATTTCAATTCCAGTGATGAACGATTAAACGTATAGTTATGCAAAAATGATCCAACCCACATCAAGTCACGTTTGAAGTATACAAGATACATTTATTTGCCAAAATAAGTGTTACAATTTGGTCTTATGCTAAAGTCAGAGGCACTTTAAAACTTATTCACCCTTTTCAGGTATCGCAAAAATGTTATATTTGGGCGCTTAAACTTATCTTAAGTAGGTACATATAATAGTATTATTCTTTTTCAAAATATTCTTCAGTTGAGTAGAGACATTTTTTGACTAGATATGATTTTAATCCTCTTATAAATTTAGTTATTTCTGTTTCATTTTGAATATCATTTGGTAGGTTGTTAAAGATTTTGACTGCCATGTAATATGGACGTTTATTTAACATTTTTATTCTTGAATATGGTAGATATAGTTTGTTTTTATGGCGGGTATTTATGTTGTGTGTTTCACTAGTTTTTACAAAATCTTTTTTATTTTTGAAAACAAATATACATACATCCATGATATAAATAGATGGGAGTGTCAATAGCTTAAATTTAATAAAATAAGGTATAAAAATCCCACACGTGGGATGGTCTTAAACAATGTATTACAAGCCTGGGTCTCTTTTGCTAAACATAAAGGTACTCTGCTCATTTTTGACCAGTGTGAATTGGATCCTTTTTGCATGACTACGTCCAATTTTAAAGTGGCCAGTGGTGCCACAAACTTTGTCTAGTGGCCAATGAAGGAACTAAATCGCTAAACCTACTCTATTTATAGATGTCATCGTCTGTTCAACAAAATATGAAAATAATTTACGATGTTAACGAAAGCTAATTAATACAAGCCATTATGCTACTTATGTTTGTAAGAATACAGTGGACGGGCCAAATTCGTAAAGCCGTTTAGGCCTATGAATGGACGTTACATTGACTGTCTAAGCAGTGCTGTATTATCAGTGACAGCTTTTTGGAATAAGGCGTACGATTAGAATCATGTTATAGGTAAATTGTGAAGATTTTATACATTCGATGTGATCGCATTGACCAGAGGGCCTAGTACGAGTTTTGGTGTATAAAACCGGTGTAAAATGTATGACGTCCAGCACACCAGTGTGCGCTGATTGGTATGGAAATACTGAGCGGATTCTTTATGAAGCTTGACAAGCTTCTCAGTGTTTCCATTGGTGTGGTGGACGTCAGACGTTTCACACCGGTTTTACACACCAAAACTCTTACTAGGCCCTCAGTATCAGTTTAATTTTATTGTTATTTTTATACCTGAATTTCGCGGCGCTGCTCCATTTAAAATTTTGCGATGTAAAATGTGTTATATCTCGTCAAGTTATGATTCATTATGGCACGGATTGTTCGCATTTTTTTTTCAGAATCAAGTCATGTTTAAGAGCGCGTTGAGGCATATTTTATACTTATACTTGTTAGTGGTCTCAAATCACTAGCTGGCAAAACACAAAGCTAAAACTATTCTTTGTTTTAGCATTGTGTGTGGTTACAATATTGATTTATATTTTTTTTATTGAAAATTCAAAAGGTTTTGTAAAAGTATTTTTGTGTTGAACAAATCGTGCAACTCACAATTGCAATTTTGAGATTGCTAAATGCATTTTTTTTTCGTAAGTTTTAACGATGAATGACATCATTATGTAGTGTTTTTATGTTTGTTTTTGTTCGTCTATCGATGTAATTGTTGATTGTCTGATAGATAATGTAATGTAACTATGTATGAATAAAGTGATAGAAATGTAACTGGCGATTTTTTTTACAAGTTTTATTTTTTTAAATATTAAAATGTAGAGCAAAATAAAGACTAGGTAAAGTACTCTAAAGTCAAAAATCTTTTCTTAAATCTTAAATAACATAAGTGACTCTAGGTCCCAGTTCCACGCGACCACCCAACTAACCTCAGGCGATAAGACCAAGAGTTATAGTAAATCTATTAGAGCGCTAACCAGATCCTAAAGTCATAAACAAGTGTTACGCATTCGGAGTTAGAGCGCGCTCTAACTCTACTATAGCCCCGAAATGGGCACACTTTTTTATTACCCTAGGTTATTTAATGGTGGTAAAGCAGAGTTACAGAATGGGTTAAGAGGTACAATAAAGCAATAAGAGAGCTATTATAGTGATAACTGAAACTAGAAGGGATAAAAACGTGGTAAATAGGTAAAAATTAACTCCTTTAGTGATATAGTAGAGTACAGTATCGTTTATTAACTCTTTGGGCGCTAAGAGGGCTGCAAATAGGTGAATACTAACTCCTTAAGCGGTACAGTAGAACTACAACGTCGCTCACTACACCTTTAAGCGATGAGAGGGTGCCAAATAGGTTATTGTTAACGCTTTGACTTCTAGTATAGGTCCGCAAAGGCTAATAGCAGCAGCCTCAGGCGCTAACATTTTTTACATCAGGATTTTTTTTCGTTTCATCAACAATTAACTTCTTGTTTTTATGTACTCGTACAGTGCGTATTGTTAATATATTTATCGAATCCAAAACGCCGCCATTCGTTTGTGAAAGTGAAATAAAAATAAACATTTTAGTTTCGACTTAGTGGACACAGAAGTTGACTTTTTACTGCGAAGGTAAGTACACTGTGAATAAGTATATGTATTATCAACAAATTATTGAAGCGCCCGGTGTCTGGTTATCTATTTGCTGAAAATAATATTTTATTAGATATGGAGTAACCTAAAACTATTGTAATAATCTCATTAAGTGCTGCCTATTCCAGTTTATAGTATCGTGCTAGTAGTATTAGAACACAATAAAGCAAAGTACTTCAGTTAAACCGTGTTTTCTTCTGTTTTTCTAAGCTTAGTCAAATCAATTCGCAACATAAACATGAAGGCCAAATAAATTTAGGGATCCGTAGTAACTGCCCAAAATCAATACAACCAAATCGAGTATGTACCTACATAAATAGTTTTGAGCGTAGGTGCCTACAATTTCTTTAGTTTATTAGATTTTACATTCGTTATTTTTTTTTTCAGTATGCAGACCAAGAGAACTCCCCCGTATGTTGTGAACCTTTCAACCAAACCGTCTTCACTGTACCTGATAACTCATCATCATCGGTAATTACTGCAACTAATGAAGTCAATGAGTCATCACAAATTATTTTGACGTCTTCAGGTGATGGATTCCTGGGTACCTTCTGTTCTGAAGAATGCAAACGAAAGAAAAAATGCCAAGCTAGAGAGGTCATCAACGACACTAAAACGTGTAAAAATTTAATATTTTTAATAAAGTTTTTTAAAAACTTAAAATAATTGTCACTATTTTCTTCAATATCAATCCTCGATCCACATTTTCACAAAGTACTTCCTCATGATAGCTTGTAGTTGTAGCATTACTTTCACACACATTTTCTGAAAAATCATGTACGGAACCCAGATCCATTTTCACAAGAAACTCCCGCTTGACTACTTGTAGTACCTACTACCACCGCTCACTATAAATTTTCAAACAATGAACAAATAAGGGGTACAGAAGTGGTAATAAGCTCTATTACTCTACTTAAACTTATACAGAAGTAACATGAAGCACTAGAAGTTCTATGATAGCGAAAAATTTTCCTACAGTTCGACTTTAAGTAACATATGAGAATTTTGTACCTCTTTAGGCATTTGGTGCTATGAAAGAGTTTACGAGCACCACTGTAGATCTCGTAGTGGTAATTATTGCTTTTGTACAACTTTTGGTTCTTGGGAAAGTTTGTTATCGCTTGCATAGCACTTTGGGGGGTTGAAGTCAATGCTTGCTTCTTATTTAGATTTTACAGTTGTAATATTCACTTATAGCTTTAACACAAGATGCTTTGCCTGTATAGTAGTGTTAAAAATTGCTGCTGTATATCTTTAACCTTTATACTCACACTGTTAGCGCCCTTGTAACTCTGTGGTATAGCTCTAGGGAAATATTTTGCTAGTCTACGCTTTTTTGTCGCCAAAAGTTATAAGGTCTGCTGCTGTAGCGCCTTTATATTTCGTTAAGTTCTAAAACAAGCTCTAATTGACGCCTAAATGTTTGTTGGGCAGAGCCTAGAAGAACGGGCAAGATACGGTCTGCTTCCTAGCTTTTTTTTATGTACCTTACCACCAATAAGTAGAAGCAAATTATTTCGGGTGTAAAAGTTATGAAAGCAATGGGCCGTCATAAAAATAAATAGATGTTTAGGTCTCTGGTTGGTCAAAATAAGAAGACAAAAGACAAAGGCGGGGTCAGGTAGCTAACTGCTTGCAAGCGAAACAGTTTCAAAAGTGGTAAGGCGGAAATTTTGCCGATAGTACCTAACTGTAAATACTGTGTTCGTGTTGTTATGTCTTATTTTTTGTAGTAGAAGGTATGTAGATAGGTAAACCTGACGTCAATATCACTTACTTAGGCTACATAACTACAAGTTTATTACCTTTTGTTTTTATGTAAAATAAATTACTGGAATTGACGTCAGTTGGTAGGTAGTACCTTAATTTGCGCAAATAACAGTTTGCTACTCGACTCTTTAGATAATGTATGATTTTAGTAGTAGTAGAGCTTGTTGGGGAAAGTACTACTTACCACCGTATCTATTTCTGCAGCCAAACAATAGGTAATAGGTACTCGCAGTGCCGTGTTTTCCAGTTTGAAAGGTATAATTCGTCCAAGGTGCCGCTGCTATTTACAGACACGTGAGACTGAACACTCAGAATGATGGGCGCAGTTCATTGCATCACAGCCGCACGTCCTCAGAGGGCGTGCTCAGTGAGAGCAACGTATTGTTAAGCAGTGGTTCACAGGAAAATGTGGTTACCACTTAACATCAGATGGGCCATCGGCTTGTCCCATCATGTTGTAGGTACCAAAACAAATGTAGGTAAAAAAGATAACTTTCCAACATAGCATGACCAAGAAGGCACTAGTACCTAATTAACGATCTAAGTACGAATATCTCCGAAAAATCCCAGAAGTTCCACGTCATGCACAATAAATAATTCACAAATTACCACACAAAGAGAAACATAAAAACATTTATCATACAATACAGACTTCTATGACCTGGACGATACCACATGACTTCTGCCTCTTAGTGTATCGTTTAACCTTGGGTTTAAGGGCCACAGAGGGTACCTATATAAAGCAAAGAGCTGATTGTTGCTGATCCCAGTTTTGTTTGGACTATGCAGCGGGAATGGAAGAAGGATTGCAGTGAGGATGCAGTGGATGTGATTTTGTGAAAAGTCTATCTACAAGACTGTTCGTGTTATTGCGATAGTCCTAATTCGTTTGCATAAGCTTAAATAGTCGACTTGACAACCTTCAAGTTCAACAGCAAAGTTTCAAAGACCAAATGAAGATTCTTCACTGGGTCTTCGAAGCTTGATTCAAATCTGGACAATGTAGAGCGTGAACTAGTAGTACTAGTAGTAGCAAGTCGGGATCCTTGAAAACTGGTGATTTGAGACTAAAAATAGTTGTTTCCAAAAACTTATGGAGAGGTCTCGGCGGTGGATTTTCAAAAGCTGATATGTGATAGCGATGAGGTAGGTAAGTATAGATATTTTTCAGTAACGAACCGATGTTTCAGTATCTAGCATAGCCTATTTCACGGGTTTCGATAGTACGTACTACGGTACGTACGAGCTTATCAGAGGTCAATTAGCAGTTTATCAAGAAAATTATGATGACATTTTTTTTCTATCGGGCAAGGTACAGTCAGCATCAAACGATGGTATTCTGATAATTTCCTAATTGTTTAATCATAGGTAATCTTTGGTTAATTATCTGCGCCGACAAAATTATCTAGGAGAACACCTATTTTGGAACAAATCTAAAGTCGGAATCGGGATTATCGATTTCCGATGTTCTTCACTGGTCGCGTGGAACTGGTAGGTACCTAGAATCACCTAGTTATATAATACGATTCTAAATGATCCTTGTGATTTTAATGAATAAAGAAATGACTTTGTCTTTGTCTCTAAATTCAAGCAGGACTTTGGTTTTTGAAACACAACTATGAGAAATTATCTTAATCTTTTTCTAATTATTGCTACTGTTGTGTCTTTGACTGTACCTGTTTTACCAACAAACACTTGAGGATGACATCAGATAGTGTTCTTTATGTTCGTTATTAATGTCCCTCTGTTTACTTCTTCTCTTATCGCTGCTGATAATGTTATGTAGCTACATATCTACCTATTTACTATATTCCTCTATTGAACGACTGCGTATCTTCATAACAAGAGCAGCTTGTTCCCCCGAGTTCCTTTAAACTTCTACCTACTTACTAATAATAAAGGTAGCTTGCCTGCTATAAATTTTATAATTAATGCTGCCTGCCTTCCCGATCCCGCCTTCCGATCCTAAGGCCGTGGGTTCAAATCCGATCATGCACCAATGGGTTTTTCTACTCGGAAACTTTATGTACGCAATGCCGTGCTTTCAAGGTGAAGGAAAACATCGTGAGGAAACTCGCGGCTTAGTCAGCTCCGCATGTATTGACCTTGTCATACCTGTGAATAAGGCCGACTAGGCTAAGGATGGAGTAGGTACTGGGCAAGCTAATACCATCTAAATCACGTCCTACAGTACCTACAGCGTCCCGTTCATAAGGGCATGGGTAAAAGCTGTATAAATCATCTAGCTAGATTATAGATCCAAAGGTAAATAGGTAAATACTGATAGTGCCAATCACTGCATTACTAATTGATAATTAGATAGCGTAGGTAGGTAAGATACCTACTTTACTTAGCACTCTTCATGATAACTATATATTTTACGCTTTGTCCCACCTGCCTAAGTACTCGTAAGCAAGCGAAGCCACAAACCATCGAAGTAGTTTTCTAAGATAGGAAGCCATTATTTTCTGGAAACAAAAAGTGCGCCCAATAAATATTTATCAGCGCCCCAAATGGCTATAAATCGCGTAAAGAATCGACTTGGGGTATTCCCCAGTCGCCCCTTTCTGTCGACGAGTGACCACACGTCTGAGTTATAGGACACAAGGTAATCCTGTGGTTTTGTTTGCATGGACACTCAGTAACCTTCACCAGCCAGTGCTCACTGTGCTCAGTTCATTTTATCATAGCAAGTACATCTAGTAGTTAGGCACCGGCATAAAATAAATAATAAATAAATATTCAGGGACATTTCACACAACACCCTCTAGTCCCAAACTAAGCAATGCTTGTAATATGGGAACCAGATGGCTGATAGAATACTTATATACTTTTTTTTTTGTAAATACATACTTATAGTACATACTAACACCCAGACATAGAACAAACATTTATGTTTTCCACGCACAAATGTTTGTTCTTGGTGGGGATCGAACCCACGACCCACAGCATGGAAGGCAGAGCTATTACCGACTGAGCTGTGACGCCTGTCACAGATGTTAAAATAGGATGGTATATTATGTTTAAACAAGGGTTTTAAAAAAATATATTGAAATGATCCTATGGGAATCTCTCGAACGTGGGAGGAAAAAGACTCTCTTGGAAATGGAGATCTACGCGTAGCACTAACGTAGCAAGCTGCTACGATGTTGCTACGAAGGTGAGAATGGATTTGTCGCACACAGAATCCGCCCGATGGTTCAATGACATCATGAAACAAGCTGGGAATCAATGGCCAAGACTCGTAAGAAACCGGAGAGAATGACGTAGTAAAGAGGTCTATACTCAGCTGCAAACGGGTTGAAATGATTAGATTAGAAAATTCTTTATCCCACATAAAAAATGGTACAGAGGCGAGCTTAATGCTATTTAACATTTTCTTCCAACCTACCTTTGTGTAGTGTGGAGAAAAGGTAGTGCTAACATGGGAAACGTGCTAAGAAGAAATTTATTTAATAATAATGAATAATAAATATAAATTACCTACTTAATAATAGCATAGACAAATAAAAAAATAGACCAGCAGACGTTTAGAAAATATCGTAACCCGAAAATGGATTACCTTCAAAGGCGTGAGATGTCGCTGGGTGTATCGAATCGGTAATAAATCAAAACGGTGTTTATTTTCTTGAACCTCTGGCGCGCTGACACTATAAGCAGTACGGAAATAAACGTCAGATGGCGCTATTTCTAAATTTTGCAAAGCGTATACCAAAATTCGGTTACAACGCGCGCGACGTTGACAACTTGTGCTATGCAATGTCGAACGAGCGAGATAGAGTCTGAATGCAGAGCGGCAACAGCGCTCTGGTCGTATCAAGCTAGTAAAATAATAGATGTTTCGATTTTAAACCTGACGCCTTACCGCCAAGTGCGGTAACAAAAAAATACAATGATATTATATGAAATCTTAAATGTTTTTAGCTTGATAAAATAAAACATAAAAGGTAGGTAGACTTTTAATTATATATTATTAAAATATCACACCCAATAGGTACTTGTTTAGTTATGTACTGAAACATTACCATACATTACGAACCATTTAGGTACGAACAAATAAGTTTTCTGCGGGTGTTGCCTAGGTCTTTTGTTCCTAGGCTATCCTGTTCTAGTTTTACTACCTACCTACTTATAAATAATGGAATAGGTATGTCTGAAGAAGGTAGGTAGGTACCTATAGGTATATTTATCAATATAAATATTCTAAAGTAGGTATATGATTGACTAGCAGTTACCCGCGACTTCGTGCGCGTGTACAGTTTCCGTGTACCTACTGGAATGTCAAACGCTAGTTGTTAGACCAAAGAGGTAGTACTACGTCCTGTCAAACTGACGTGACATGACATGACAATGAAATCCTCTTGCCAATTGGCGCTGCTAATCCTTTTCGTTCCCACGCATAATGGGCCAACTTTGAGCCTAAATGCGGAAAAGGGAGTCCCTTCAATTTCAATTTTTCCTTTTCGTTCATTTTATCCTTTAGATCCTGTTAATTATTCGGGATAAAAAGTAGCCTATATGTCAATCCAGGTTACGAACTACATATATGCCAAGTTTCATCCAAGTTGGTTCAGTGGTTTTGACGTGATTGAAACATAAACATCCAAACATCTAAACTTTCGCATTAATAATATTAGTAGGATTCTAAAAATTTCAAGGACGTAGTTGCGTTGCGACTTATCATTAAACTTGGTGGTAAAACGGCTTGTCTACTCATTAGCAGTGCCTTGATCACGAATAAATTTGACAATCGTGAACGTATCGTAACGCTAGCGTATCCGAGATACACTGCGCGGTGACGCTACAACGTTCGGCAGTCGGGCTGATGTTGACGCGCAATATCACTCGAATACGTTAGGTTTACGTAACGCGGCGACTGTCAGATTTGTTCGTGATTACTTCTCAGTACCTATTGCCGAGTATAGCACATTTCTGCTCGAAAGTCCAGGTCGTCATGCCAGCGCTTCCTCGGGCGGCCGCGACGTCTTCTACCCCCTGGGGGTATCCAGCCTGTGACTCCTTGATCCCACCTTTCCGCTACTTTACGACGTACATCGGCGATTCCAGTTTTGGAGCGAAGTATTCTGTTCCGAATTCGATCTTTTCTTTTCACACCTAAAATACTTCGCTCCATCACTCTTTGGCAAAGTAGTCAGCGACCACGTCTGAGCACCGTAGGAGTGATAAAAAAAATATATAAGAAGGTTCAGACTATCGAAAGAAACCACACAAATACTTTTGCATCAAATCTATAATCAGTTAAAATTCGATACCAACGAGTTAAAAAATTGAACAGTATTATAGTCCATAACGGGAAGCACTATTTTCATCACAACCACAACACAACCAATCAACTACAAAACAAGAAAATGAAATAATTGTACATGTAAATAAAATCGTCAAAGAGAATACAACACAACACGCAGGCCAATGACACTTTGTATCAAAAAATGACAGTACCGTTCCGTTTTAGCTTACTTGATGCGTGGAAAAGATGAATTTTCTTAGAAAAGAAATGCGTCAATCGTTTTGTACGTTTAACGAAACGTAGGGGAACTGTTTTCTGTGGTTATACCGACCATAGAGTACTGATATATACACACTAATCGAGTTTAGTTAAATTATCGTCAAAACAGTTTGGTGCAAGATGCCACTAAACGTAATTTTGCTAAACACTTTTAACGATTTAAACGTGTTTAGTTAAACGTGTTTAGGCTGAATTTAAACGACATTTCGTGCAAGCCGCCCTAGGTGTTTTATTTAGAAGGTTCATTTGTTCGTAGTCCAAATATTATGCACAGACTAAATTGCTGTGCTAAAGCCACCCTAGAATTTGGGGAACGAGTGAGCGGTATGGACTAACAATTCAAATTATAATTTTGACACTATAGTAAACAGACACTGACAGAATTGTGACCTGTCGCAAAAGCCGTAAATCAAGAAGGTGAAAACTTATTTTATATAGACGCCACCTATTAGTAAAGTTATGTCATTAATTTGTACACTATCTTTCAATTTGATGACCACCTAGGTGATCACGCCTAGGTGGCGTGGCGAAAAATGTGTTAGATAATCAGTATGAAATAAAATCGTGATAACTAAATAAATGAACACCATTACAGATTCTAAAATAAGGACATAATTGTTGATGAATTTCAAAAATAAATTAATGGCGTTTCTTTGGTTCTAACGGCTACTTGAAGCTTAAGTCGTCGTCGACTGTAGCGTCATCCCCAAATAGGACCGGGAACTAGCCGGTTTTGCGAGTCACGCTCTAATATATAGGGTGTAGCAATCTTCGTGTATTCATTAATCGATGATAATAGTGATTAATGATGATAATGATAAGATCGATACTCTTATCAAAAACAAGTAATTAAATTAAAAATTTAAAAAACCCCCGAATCTTGGACCGGTTTACATCAAACATAGCTAAGAACACTCCCGACTAACCTTAACATAACCTTTTACCTTTCAAACAATAAAAAAAACAAAATCAAAATCCGTTCATCCGTTCGGGAGCTACGTTGCCTCAGACAGACACACACACACACGGGCACGTCAAACTTATAACACCCCGTCGTTTTTGCGTCGGGGGTTAAAAATATAGGTACACAGCAAACGCATATTTACCATCTCTGTTCGTCGTGGGTAGAAAATGTGCTGTCGTTTCACAGCGTATGTTCCAACTAAAGTAGAAAGTATGACAAAGCCATTTGATCGGATCACCACTGAAAAGGAGGGATGAAACGCCTGGAGATTATCCCTTTATGCGAAACCCCGATTGCCTATTACGCGAACACAAAGGCTTTTAGGGTTCAAAATACTTATTTGCTAGGAGTCGATAGATAGAGAAAAATAGAGTTTCCAAAATGGAGATTTTTGAAATATCCCTCAATTTTTTTCAGTTTCTGTGGGTCCATCCTATCCTACTAAAATTATTAATGTGTTTTTAGATGTTTGGATGGTTGTTCCTCAATCGCGTCGCAAGGACTAGTCCGATTTGGATGAAACTTGGAATATATAATTAGTTTTTTTTAATTTTATAATTCGTTTTTATAATTCGTTTCGAGTCTGCTCTTGCAACCATGGGGAACGACGCGAAACAAGTCATGGACTTTCAGTCCATGACTTGGTTTACGTTTACGTCGTTATAGTGTGAGCGTAAACGCGATAGATCACGTAGATATTTGGAGATGCCTGTCTGTCTGAATGGAACGTCATTTAGGGCGGCTTGCACCAGAATCGCTAAACGCGTTTAACTCATTTAGCGAGTTGTCAAGTCATACAAATACGTCAGATTTAAATCGATTTAGCTGTTAAATAGGTACGTTTAGTGATTCTGGTACAAGACGCCCTTAGAGATTTTACATCTCTTCCTAGTAAAAAACATTTAGTAAAATAAGCTGTAAGTAGTTATAATAATATAGCTAGGTAGGTAGGTATCTAAATAATTTCAAGATATTTTCCATTGCATTGAGCCGCGGCGCGGGTCGGCGAGATCAAAGCAACGAGGGTGCACGAGCTTCCAGCTCTAATGAGTGCCGTTTGTGTGTGTTCATCGTTTTGTATGTTTGTTTGTTTGTAGGGGCCTAACATCAATGAAAACAGGAATCATAGAACACGATTTTAATGAGTAAAAGAACGGTTCTGGTGCAGTTATTGGTAAAATACTACAATTTATTTCTTCAGTTATATATTCAAGGTCGGTTGATAATTTTTTTATACATAGGTAAAATATTTCACAAACTTTTTATGTTCAAAACAATATATAATAATAGGCCTTTACATCTATTGAAGATGATTTATACAGCGTCAGGAGGCAACCTATGCCTACACTTAACGGGACACTGCAGTGCCTGGGACCATGTTTAGATGGAGTAGGCTTGCCCAGCACCTATACCATCCTCTCAGCCTAGTCAGCCGTATCCACAGGAAAGACAAGGTCAATACGTGCGGAGCTGACTAAGCCGCGGGTTTCCTCACGATGTTTTCCTTCACCGTAAAGCTCGTGTTAATGCGCATATAAATTTTCCGAACGAAAAATGCATTGATGCACGGTCGGGATTTGAACCCACGACCTTCGGATCGAAAGTCGAGGTACAATTCCACTCGGCAAACACGGCTTTTTTTTTTCAAAACAATAACTATATACAAATACTCAAGAAAATAGCATTTTTAACAAAAAAATATTATTAAAATGAACTCTGAATTCTAAATTTCTAATTTATTAATTAATTAATTCTAAATCTAAGGGTATTAGGTAAAAGGTACCTAATACCCTTGACATATGCCTTATTTTTTAATGTAAAAAAAAGGTTTCATCGCATTTTATGGAAATCAGTGTTGTCTTACTTTTGTAAAATATTTAGTTTTCAGGAATATATTTTGGATACATTACGTATACATAATCGACTTGTTTAATTGAATATTTTAGACTGTATTTTGAATATGAAAACTGATTGTAAAAGACTTTTTTAAACATTCAAAAATAACGTGAAAAGTTATGAGGAAATGTTTTTAAATAGAGTAAGAATTAAAAAACAACGTGAAAAGTAATAGAGTACGTACATGATATACATAACGCATATCTTTTACGACTTTACCGATTACGTAGACACGTAGCTATTTACAAAACCCTCTTCAACCACACAAAGAAAGATTTTATCTCCTCGCCATATTTTCAGCGGCACCAAGAAAGGCCTTTTGCACTGAAAATCAATACGCGCGCGCCCCTCTCGTCGGGTCTCGGGTCTCGGGTTGTAGCCTCACTTTCTGGAACTAGCTTTGTTAGTATTTTGTACCTACCAGTACCTAGTGTCGTGATTTTTATAATTTAGCAATTTATTTTATACCTTATTAAATATTAATCGAATTTATTGTTTGCGTCGTTTCTCGGCGGAAGTCTGTATTAAATATTTTTTAATATTTTTCTGTAGGTAATGATTTCGATAATTTTGTAAACTATTTTATAGCTGATTAAATATAAATCTAACTTATAGATTATATAGTAGTTCGGCGGAAGCCAGAATTAATTATCTTTAGTATTTTTCTATACCAAGTCATGACTGTTTTGTGATTAGTCGAGGTAATGAGGTAGCCATTTTGTGTTTGGAAAGGCTGGTTAGGTAGAAAAATATCGAAAGAGCGACCATTCGGAAATGTGACTTGGTGGAGAGAAGTAGTATGGTAAATTGTGTACTGAATAAAGTGTAATTCTTGGACGAGCTGGTATCATTCACTTCACTAGTAATACCTTACATTGTTATTAATAAACTCGATGTAAGCTAGAAATGGTTACGTCGTGTCCACCGCTGGAAATAGATCCCCATTTTCAGGAAGATTTAATTTCAAATTCTTTTTTATACATTATAGACAAGCGTTTGACCGCAATCTCAGCTGATGGTAAGTGACGATGCGGTCGACGATGTAGCACATTTGCCTAGAAGAAACCTATTCACTCTCCTCTTGAAAACATTCTGCAAGTGTTCGGAAAAACAGACGCCGGCAAAGAGTTCCACTCCTTGGCGGTCCACAGGATAAATGATTAGGCAAAGCGCTTGGTGCGACCTATCTACCGACTTCCCTCGACTTTTACGATGTCGCCTTTCGGTTTATTGTCGCTATTTGTACTTAAATATTCTACGCCTCATCATCCGGTGCATGCCATTCAGGTCTTCATTCCTCAGCAGTTGTCAGTTTCATTACGCGATGAAAATTATTTTCTGGTCTCTTCCTTCTGTGGTTCTTGAAATGGAACATACTATAAAACCTCCTTGGGTAATACTCTTGACGAAATAACAGAGTACGTACACAGTTCTTTATCCCTCTGAAGTTAGGTGCATAATACGATTGTGTATGTAGACTGTTGTGCGGAAAAATTAGCTTACCTCCAATTTGACCAAAAATGGGTTCTGCGCAGATAATTCAAAGGGACAAAGATCCGTATCTACTATACGTACTACTACGTACGTACTATTACGTACTGCTATACGTTTTCAGGAGGTCGTGCAATTACGTAAGGGCGTAACCCCGCTTCATTGGCGGGGTCACGACCCCGCGGCGTGACATCATTGGTGGATCACCCACGCCTTCTATCAAATAACTTAGCTTCAACTTTTACAACATTAGACTGTGAAGCTACGAAAAAAGTTACCCATAACCAGAAGGCATCATTTAGATGTATTATAAAACAAGTACCTAATTAAATAAAAAAAAATTTAAACCGACTGGTAGGTACCCATATTGAGGAAGTTGTGAAAAAAAATGTAATTCGCCATTTTGTGGCGGCGGCCATCTTGGACCGATTTACATCAAACATAGCTAAGAACACTAAAACAAAAAAATCAAAATCGGTTCATCCGTTCGGGAGCTACGTTGCCTCAGATAGACACACACGCACACGTCGAACTCATAACACCCCGTCGTTTTTGCGTGGAGGGTTAAAAAACCAAGACCACAATAAAACGTAAAGTAGGTAGGTACATACTAAAGTTGATACAATTTTAAGCAAACGGTTTGATAAATGATAATTTCGTATTGTGTTCCCAAATATGATCTATCTATCTGATGTTAAGCGGTAATTCGTACAAAAGCTCATATACGTTGAAACCTAACTGCCAATAAAAATACTTTATCACTCCACAAAAAAACAACAGCTTAAGTACCCATATAATATCTATAGCTCTGTTATCATAACCACAATATTTTACGGCGTCATACCTACTCGTCGAGTCGTTTTATCAGCCAGATAACGCACAAGATGTCTCTTGGGAGACTTTGAGCTGTTTCTCGGTATTTTGAGCGTAAAAATATATTTTTAGGATATAATATTGTTTAGATTTTAGATACTTAGTAAAAACACAGATAAAATGGGGTATAGCATAGATAGAATTATAGCAAGCGTTGAGGCAAAGTTCATCCCTTATACTCAAAAAATAATCAAGTTGAAGTTCGAGTTTTTTTTGAGCACACAAAACTACGACCAGCAAGGGGTATTCCAATCTCAGTTGAACTGCAAAGTTGAACTGCAAAGTTTTAAATCATGGTCAGTTCATACTAACTCATAGTTATTCTGTGACTAAATAGTGGCATTATGATGCCATTTAATTTGTTTTCGCGCATATTTTGCTGTCATCATCATCATCATCATCATCAACCTATACTCGTCCACTGCTGGACGTAGGTCTCTCCCAAGACGCGCCATAGAGCTCGGTCTTCGGCTCTTCTCATCCAGTGTCTGCCAGCTACATTTCGCAGATCGTCACCCCATCTCGCCGGAGGGCGTCCTACACTACGCTTGCCTAAACGTGGTCTCCACTCCAGTATTAGTTTGCTCCAACGATTGTCGGTTCTACGGCAAACATGGCCGGCCCACTGCCACTTCAGCCTGCTAATCCTTTGAGCTATGTCGACGACTTTGGTTCTCTGTCGGATAACTTCATTTCGGATTCTATCCTTGAGAGAAATTCCGAGCATAGCTCTCTCCATAGCTCGCTGAGCGACTTTTAGCTTGTGGACCAGCCCTACTGTCAGTGTCCACGTTTCGGCAGCATAGGTCATGACAGGTAGGACGCATTGATTGAAGACTTTTGTCTTCAGACATTGAGGAATGGGCGACGAGAAGACTTGACGGAGTTTCCCAAACGCAGCCCAGCCCAGCTGGATTCTCCGGTTTAGCTCTTTCTCAAAGTTGTGTCTACCCAAACGCAGGGTCTGCCCGAGGTAGACATACTCCTGCACAACTTCGAGAGGCATTCCGGCGACATTGATTGGCTCTGGGGTTATACGATCATTGATCATAATTTTCGTCTTATCCAAGTTCATGCCCAGGCCAATCTGTCGTGAAGCATCAGCTAAGCTGTTCAGCATCTGTTGCAAGTCCTGCAACGATTCCGCCAATATGACGATATCATCTGCGAATCGTAAGTGTGAGATGTATTTGCCGTTAATGTTGATGCCCATTCCATTCCAACTCAGCGTCTTAAACAGATCTTCCAGCGCGCTTGTAAACAGTTTGGGGGATATGACATCCCCTTGTCTCACTCCGCGGCGCAGCTGGATAGGTTTAGACTGCTGGTTCTGGACTTGGACAGACATAGTGGCATCGTTGTATAAGCATCTCAACACTTCGATGTATCGCCAATCCACCTGGCTTCGTTGCAAGGACTGTAGAACAGCCCAGGTTTCAACAGAGTCAAAAGCTTTCTCATAGTCCACAAACGCTAAGCACAAGGGCTGATTATACTCCTCTGATTTTTGTATGATCTGCCGCATTGTGTGAATGTGGTCTATGGTGCCAAATCCGCTGCGAAACCCAGCCTGCTCTGGTGTTTGAAACTCGTCAAGTCTCCGCGCAAGACGGTTCGAAATAACCCTGGAAAACTACCTTGGATTTTGCTGTCAAGTGTCTAAAAAGAATGATCACGTGGTATAAAATTGTACCACGTGACCTGAAGAAATTACACTGGGCAGTGAAATATAACTTGACAGCAAAATATTGGAATACAGTGGCTTGTCACTAAATGCAGTTCTACTCATTACAAATCCGCATTTCTGATTTCTGAATAAACAGTATTGTACTAACGATAGCTAATCAAACAGTTTGTGTATGACACTAATCACTTCAAAACAGCGATTTGCATTCATGTAGCGATGTACGAGAACACGATACATTGTGTTCAATTAGTTCACTGACGGATGATTCTAAAAACTTTGAACCTCAGATTATTTACAACCTTGTACTGTACTGTAAACTGTACATTGTACAGTTTGCATCATAGGTACTAATTTTATAAATGCGAAAGTTTGTATGGAAGTTTGTTACTCTTTCACGCAAAAACTACTAGTCCGATTTGGATGAAACTTGGAATATCTATAGTCCGTAACCTGGATTAACACATAGGCTACTTTTATTCCGGAAAATTAAATTCGCGGGCAGAAGTCTGTCAAAATAAAAGATAAGTCAATGTTACAAAAGTTTTAAAAAGTGTAATAAAAAGTTAGCATTTTTTTTCAGGCACCACAAATAGGTGAGTTTTCAAAAGTTGTTTTATATTATTATGAATTAAAATATTAGTTTTGTATGCTTTTGTATACAAACTGTTATTGAAAAGTTAGTAGGTATTCCAAACAAACTTTTGAACAAAAGTTATTAATTTCTGACAACATCAAAAATGTCATGATTACCTATGCATTTTTTTTAATTAATCAAGTTCGTGTTCTTTATTAAACTATGGTTGAAACAAGGTAATTATATTAAAAATTTAAAAAACCCCCGAATCTTGGACCGATTTTCATCAAACATAGCTAAGAACACTCCTGACTTAGGTATTCACCTTTCAAACAAAAAGAAACAAAATCAAAATCGGATTATAACACCCCGTCGTTTTTGCGTCGGGGGTTAAAAATAAGTGTCCCACGCTGTTCTTGGTTCAAGTTCGCAGTGTTGGTAGTCGGTGTCTGTTTGTGTTGACAGGTTGGCAGTGAATCAACGGGGTTGTTCCAATCTGCTTGCGTGTTTAAACACAACATGGACGCTATTAGATACCTGTAGGTAAATTATAAACCAGTGATATGATATAAGTAGGTACGGAATATCAAAAAGTTAGAAACGCGAACCTCGCATTTTTTGTATTGTGACAAATCAATTGTAAAGGTTGTTGTACCATTGTATGATTGTATGATTGTATTGATGCCACAGACGAGGGGGTAAAGGTGGCGAAGTTCTACTCGAACTTCGTCTAGTCATACCATTGACACGCAAAGAAGAAGAAGAATTGTAAAGGTCCCGCTAGAGGCGCTTATCGGGTTTTCATAAAAAGAATGTCGCTTTTCGTTTCGATCAAACAAAAGACTGGGTAGAAAGGTATAAGTAGTCGATGACGTCACGGTCTGTCGAGTCGTCAAGTGCTAGAAAATCCCATCAGTGGGCATCAGAGGGGCGAGTACGAATTTACAGTGTGCCATACGTCTGACTCCCAGCACACCGGTGTGCGCTGCTTGGTATGGACACACTGAGCGGAAGCTTGACGAGACCAAGCTTCTCAAAAAATCCGCTCAGTGTTTCCATACCAAGCAGCGCACACCGGTGTGCTGGGCGTCAGACGTATTGCACACTGTAAACTCGTACTCGCCCCTCAGTAGGTAGGTATAGATTGCGTGGGTATCAAATCGAGTGGATTCGAGAGGTTTTGTTTACATTTCTATGGTAAGAGGGATTTTAGATTAAAGCTTAGCAAAGTGGGATTAATAGTTTAGTATTTTTCAAATTCAGCACAGCCTTTAGTATTTTTTAAATTGTTCCTCTTCATCTGTAATGCGTTTTTTTATTAGACTAATAATGTTATACAAATAAGTTGACCAAGATATGACAAAGTGAGTAAAATAGCCAAATAAACAATGAGCATTAGCGCTCTAAAAGTGGAACGGAAAAGTTGTGCTCAAATGAGGAAAAAGCACGTTTTTGTTGTTGTTGTTGAGCATAGCTCTTAAGTTAGAAGAAGGTCATCAAACACTTTGAAACTTGAAAGGCTAGTGTGCCAATCTGCAATTCACGTCAAACAAGTGTTCTTCTTCTTTTCTTAAATATATCTTCTGTCCGTCATAACGACAGACAATTTTGCCAGTGTCCAGTGAACTATTTGAAAAAGTCAAGTCAAGTCATTCATCGAGTCGGCAGTCATTTGTTTTGAAAACAAAATGGTGGATTTTCTCTTCAAAACTAAGCGTATAAACCTTTCATAATGAAATCATTGCTTCTTCTATATTAGTAGTATTTGTTTTTGTATTGTATTTGTTTATGTCTGTGTTTTTGTTTAATGTCTGTCCAATAAATAAATTCTTATTCTTAGTAGCTTTGGTAAGGTACCAAAAAATGACCCTATTCATATCCTAGCAATCGTACTATTTTTCGTACGGTTATGAACAAAAACTAATTTCCTGGTTCGAAGCGAACATTATCGGAAGATATGATGCGCTCTCACGGGATCACATTCTAAAATACAGTGTGCTCTGTCTGGCCTTACTAACTTTTATTTAGCAGACATGGAGAAAAAAATAAACCAGTTCTTATCTTTGTCATTGTCTTAATTGACGATCAATGATCCGTGAGATTTTTTTTATTGAATAAACTCACTATGTGAGGCAAGATTAATACTATGGGCTAAAAAATACCCTCCTTCTCCACAAATCCTATCCTACTAATATTATAAATGTGAAAGTTTAGATGTTTGGATGTTTGTGTTTCAATCACGTCGAAACTACTGAATCAACTTGGATGAAACTTGGCATATATGTAGTTCGTAACCTGGATTGACATATAGGCTATTTTTTATCCCGAATAATTAACAGGATCTACAGGATAAAATATAAAAACGAGATTAGCAGCGCCAATTATTAACAAGAGGATGCTGTTATGTCATGTTACGTCAGTTTGACAGGGCAGTAGTACTAGGTACTTCTTTGGTCTAACGAATATCGTTTGACATTCGAGTATGGGTTCGGTGTAATGTCAAGTTTCTCAAAGAAGTATCCGCTCGGTACACGCACAGATAATATACCTAATGTACACGGAAACTGTAGACGCGTACGAAGTCGCGGGTAACTGCTAGTATTATTATAAATAAATATTATTAAATATTATTTTGGATATGCAAATAGTGTCCATTAGCAAACAATTAATATATCTGCTTACACAATCAATGTAGGTAGATGTAATTTTTGAAAAATAGTACACAATATAGCTGTTTTGTGGGAGGCCCAAGTTCAATAATAATGTACTACAATATTCCCGTAGGATGGTAGACAGGTTGATAAAATCAAATCAAATCAAAGGGGTTTATTTGCGACCATACAAGTACACAAAAAAGGAAAAATAATAAATGTTACTATTCTAAATTAAAATTAACACATAGAGATAGATAAACTTCCGTTTTAAATAATAATTCCGTTAATAAAAAAGTTTTATTAGTGATACCATCCTGTATAAGCGAAGTCGATTGCCGAAGCGAATCACAGGTGGTTCCGCCCCTAGGAATTCCGCAGTTTTTGTGTAAATTCCTATATCCTTCAGCGACTAACATTTCCTGAATATGTTTCAGCTATTTCTTATTGGAATGAGTATTTATTTTGGCTATTTTAATGAATTAACCAAGAGATCGAATTAGAATAAGAAATAGAATAAATATTTATTTGCAACGCGAGAATAGAATTAGCAACATCTACTTAGGATTGCAGTGTTGTTTTTAGGAATTTTCTTATTTGGGAAACAATCAGAAAAAAAAGTTGTTAAAAACATGATCTTACTTATGAATTCTGAATTCTCTACTATTAATATCGTTGAAGATTTCATTATAACGACTTGTTGCTGTTGAAGATTTCAATTTTATTTGAGTACCTAACCCAAACGTCTAGTTTTCGTAGTTCGAGAGTTTCGACAGAGCTTATTGGATTGTTCAATGTTTATACTGGCAATACTTACCTACCCTAATAAGCAAGCGACGTATGGGAATTTGCGTCCAATTTTTTTCCCCCAGAACCCCGTTTCCTGGTTCGCGTGATTTGTTCGATGTCAACCAAAACATTTGGTTTTCGAACGCCACCTGTTTAGCGGTTCCCACGGATTGCGTAAAATGTGTGGAACTTTTGTTTTGTTTGAAATTGGAACGCACGTGTTCTAATTTTGAAATTCGAATTGATTTTGTGACATCCTTTTGTTCGTATTTCAAAACAATAGATTTTTTATTTATTATGCCGGCCAGTTGTTACAATCGTACTAAGTACTAGTTAAAAATATATTTTTTCAATTTTGATTCTTATTTTGCTATGTATACGGTCTTTATTGCAAGCAAAGCTGTTACCAGGAAGTCCAGGTGCAATAAATCAGAGCGTAGATTAATGATTTCGTTTTGTTCATGGCAGACGTCTTTTTGATAATGTGATTTTGATATTTTAAAACTACTTACTTATCCACAATTCTATGGATAAAAATTATGCAAATAGTGCAGTTTACGTTGCATAAGTTATACTAGCGGCCTCTGGTGGCAATCATTAGAAAGCTCAATTTCCTTGATGGTTACATTCACAATGACTCTATCATGGTCAGTTACAATTTACAATACAATAAATTATTCTGTGCCTCCGGTCATACACCCACATCTATTTTTTTCCACGACAATTACTAAATGCCCATAAAATTAATTGTCACTAATGTTACTCTCATTCACACGATAATGATTTAAAAATTACCGTGAAATAGATACGGTATTAATGGAAATGACCAATGTCCTTTTTGTGTCGTCAACCAAATTAAACAAAAGTCGTTCCTAATTTGATTATGAAAAATCAACTCTATTGCGATGTTATAAGAGTGTGCACAATTAGAATATCAGCACAAGGAAGTTGTAGTAACATGACATCTCAATACTATTGACAGCTGCGGTTATTTTTTTATCCACCCACAAATACGGCATGCGACAGTTTTTTTTAGTCTATACTGACCATTGCAATGTTTTTGTAAGTTTAATAGTGTAAAATTTTTTGTCGTTATGTTGTCAGCATTGATGTCGGGCAGTCTTTGATTCGTTCTATATTCAATTTGAAAATGGAATAAGTTTTAAACCTTGAATTTTTGAAATTCTTCGTGATTGCATCGATGTTCGATGCAATTATGATTTCCGGTACATAAATAGAAAAGCTTAGTAAAAATAAAAAAAATGCTTAGAAATTAAAGTAAGTAAGTAAATTAGTTAAAGAATACATACATTTTTTTAATTGACATGAATACATACTGGCAGACCAATGGGTATAATTTTGATTTAGAAAATAATATATTTTTTCCTACGCAATTTGATACTATCAAAACTGCAGCGAAGCACTATAGACTATTTCCTTAGATTTTTGCGGGAAACCATAGAGTAGACTTCGATAGCGGTCAAAAGTAAGGAGCTATAGGGTATAAGAGGATTGCTTGACATGTAATACTATTGCGGTCGACTGTACCTAACCTACTGATTGTAGGGCGACTATAAATTTGGATGTTTACCTTGGATAATCAGTGTATTTTTTTTATTAGCTATAAACGGGTATAATATCATTGCGGGTATCAGTGTAGGTAGTAGGTAGGTACCATCAACATCTATCCTTCAAAAATACCTAATTGCCAAAAATTTATCAACCAGTAATGGATGAGCGCAATCATTGCACTGATGCACTTGTGGCATAGCTTGCTTAGTCAATCTTCACCGATTTGTCTAAGTTAAGCAACGTTCTGCGCGGTCACTATTTGGATGGGTGACCGCTAGTGGTGTTTACATCTGAGCGCTTCCGTGAACAAATGCCCACTACGTGTATCCAGTATCCTAAATTACCTAGAAAGAAAAAAAGAGAACCTAAACTAAGACCCTAAAGTTATGGTCACCCTACGAAGCCTACTTAACAAACGGAAACGCAAGCACAAAAGACGGAAAACGAAATTGTACTTTTCTATTACCGTCTTGTCTACTTACAACAATGGCTTCGGGATTAGACTGAATTAGTGTAATTTCATTATTATTTCATTAGAATAAGGTTCAAAATCGAGTAAATTCTATTCAAGAGTTATCGACGTCCCCGCCGAATAAACGTACAAAGTAAAATCAGCAACTTTACAGAGACAAAAAAACGTAAAAAAAATCTAGCCGACTTATAAGACCGTGGTATTTTATATAAATAAATAAATATTCATGGACATTTCACACGACGCCCTCCAGTCCCAAACTAAGCAAAGCTTGTAATATGGGAACTAGATGCTGAATATGCTGATAGAATACTTATATAGGTGTAAACTAATTTTTTTTATCTATCTGATATCAAAGTATTTTTACTCTTCTAGCTCGTAAACTGTTATTGCCATCCCTATGCTATAGTAAATAAATGTAATAGTACCTCATTAGAGGTATATCATTATTTTCCATCTGCCCCACTTCAAACACACACATAATATGACTTGTCACCCCGAAGATATCTCTCAGAAACCGCCATTAGAACAAAACTAAACAAACACTAAGGACTAATGGCGGAACTCACCCTGACCTTCCGTTTCCTCCCTTCTGTACTTAGTTTATTAATAAATCAAACATATTTTTACATAAATCACGTCAAAAATATCTCACTCAAAAGCGTTCCTTATACCTTCCGCTTACATCTTAAAATGGCACATCAATCAAAATCAGCTTATATAATAATATAAATATATATATTAAATATATTTTTAATATATAATATTTTTTTAAATATTTTTCGTAAGAGAATTGCTACCCTATTTGTCAGTGAATTGAGTCTAATGTACCTAAAAAGTTTTCACTGAGGTTGGATTTGTTTTTTTTTGTACTAATTTGTGAGTTTAAAAAATGTCACATCTGTTTGGGATGAAGCGCGTGATGAAGTGATTATTATAGCGGCTATAGATAATTCAATTTATCACGAAGGTGTGCTTTCCTACCTACTAAGTTTTTCATCATCATCATGACCTGAAGACGTCCAGCCCGCTATTTTCCGAAAGAACGATTTTGAGTGAACGATTGAATTCTTCAGTATATAACATAATCAATCAAAATGAATTCATATTTAATATTAAATTACTTAAAACTTTAATTTAAATAAAAATAAAACAAACAAAAAAAATTACGGCTAATACAGTATTTACAATTTTTACAAAACACACATAGATAGTTTTAAAAATAATGAGGCGAATCCTATTTGTTGGTGGCGCTCAATTTTATTTAAATTTCGAAGCATCTTATTCCAAATTTAAAAACCAAAATGCAAAGTTATCCATGTAATCCCACACTCGCTCGCAATCCCAATGTGGATTTATTTCACGTGCAGTGGCCAGGAATAAACCGAATCTGTACACTCGCCACAAAAAGTTTTATAGGATTTTTTTTTTAGAAAACAAGAAAAATGCGATGTTAATTTTTACATAAGTAGTAGTAAGTTCAAAATATATCATGGTCTTTAAATCATCGGTCTCACTTATAATCACCTCTCAACACCATTTAGATGCTGCTTATAATTCTCCCTGTGACTATGAAAAACAAAACGAGATGGCACTTTGCACACGATTAACTTTTGAGAAGTTAAGAAGCGAAGATAAGTAAGCCCCTATAATTTTAATAGACCTTTCCTATATTTTTCACTTATTCAGTAATTCAGTAGTTTTGATTCAGTAATAGGTGCGGGATTGAAAACTCATCATTACCTAATAAATATTCTATTATTGCCTGTACAATGAACAGACGCACCCAAGAATAGAATCTTTCCTCCCACTCTCGCACTTCTTTAACTTCTTTACGAAGACGACATCCGACGTCGCTATTGGTCGATTTTAACCTTTTAACCCCACCCATGAACGAAATATCACCCATTAAACTGAAAAAGATCCATTTCAGTGGCTATTCGAGTGCCGTTAATGTGAAACGTCTTATCTTACAGACGTTCTTGCATTGGAAAATATCTCAGAGGTATTTTTAAAAATGGAACGTGATATTTTCTGTTTGCGATTTTTTTATAATATCATCTAGAGTCGTTGAAAGAGTGTTAACTGTTGTAGTTTTGCGGATTACCAATTTTTATTGTTTTTATGGAGCATTGCAGAACACAGAAATATAATTTTTGACCGTTAAATGATTTAGAACCATATTTCACGATGTTTTTTGTAAAACTGGGGAAGAAATCCGTCACGGCTGGGGACGAAAAATTCGCTCACCAAGCATACCAACATGAAGCCATAAATTATAATACATTTTGAAAATGGAACGTTCCGTTCCGTTACAAGTCGCATTTGATGCGTTCCGCGACATTGGGCGCGGAGTGCGCGATATATTGCGCATGAAACTCGATTTAATGCAATGAAGTACTCTGTTGAGAATGTTTTAAGATTGCATGTATATTGGTTCTTATTTTGTAGGCTACGTACAATGTCAGCCCCCGTATGCCAATCTTTTGCTGTCAAGTTATATTTCACTGCCCAGTGTAATTTCTTCAGGTCACGTGGTACAATTTTGTACCACGTGATCATTCTTTTTAGACACTTGACAGCAAAATATGCGCGAAAACAAATTAAATGACATCATAATGTCACTATTTAGTCACAGAATAACTATGAGTTAGTATGAACTGACCATGATTTAAAACTTTGCAGTTCAACTTTGATTGGCATACCCCTGCTGGTCTATGTAGGCATATTTTACGAAAAGATCAAAAACTTCAGGTGACTATAACTTGCCTTGGAAATTTTGCTGCAATGTGCCTTAGATAAATAGGTGCCTAGGTATTGCATGCTTTATTGTTTAATTTTCATAGTTTAGAGAATAGTTCCAATTAACTGAATATTGAAAGAAGACGCAGTAAAAAATCCGACCAAAAATTGTTTTGAAATAATTCAGTTATAAGAATAAAACGTTCGATTTCAACCTCGTATTTTACAAACCCCTAAATGCGGTTTTGAACGAAACACATTTCTTACACTCCCCCACTTCTTGCTATTATTTTACATCATACATTAAACAAACTGCCTTGTAAATTTCAAACCTTATTGGTGCTGGCATAAAACTCAATTCTGTCCCTTTTATTTTAAAAGAAGATATGGAAATAAAATGGCGGGAAGTGGACTACGAATTGTCTTAAAAATGAGGCAAAGGGAAATTCTGTTTAGAGCCAATGAATTTTTATGGTTGAAATTTTAGACAACATTTATTACTTATGGATTTTTAATTTTCTTAGTAAAAGTTTTTGTTTGTCGAGATATAATTTTATGTGCATTTTATGGTTTATGTGGTTTTGGAATGACCCAGTTTTGAGGATAAGTGGTTTGCCATGTTTTTATTATCAGTTTTGATTATTTTTATGTACATTATTAAATAAAATTTGTTGCGTTATTTTTGACCCCACACTATGTTTACTATGTGTATCTACTAGTTACCATAACATACAAACGCAAAATATTTTTTTTTCTTTTTGGATGGCCCGATGGCCCACCTGATGTTAAGCGGTTACCTCTGCCTATAACAATGCATTGCCTCACTAAGCATGTTCACTGAAGACGTGCATGGTGATGCATTGCACTGCGCCCATCACTTTGAGACATGAAGGTGTTAAGTCTCATCTCATGTGCTTGCACCGGCATTCTTCAAACCAGAACAAAGCAATGCGAGCATCACTGCTTGCCGCACGAAATACGTACGGTGGTAATACTTCCCCGGACAAACTCTTTCACAAAGAGCCCTAAACTACTCAATTTATTACTCAAAATATTAGATACAGTCGGCTACACATCAACCTATCCACTGTTTGAACTTTGGACTGTTATAATTTGAATGTTGCGAATCAGGGATCGCAATAGGTGTAGGTACCTAGGCGCGTGGCGCGCAAGCAGCGAGTCTCACATATTATTATAAACATATCGTCCCTCTCGCATGATTCGGAATATTATTCAAATTATAATAGTTCAAAGTTCGAACCGTTGATAGGTTGATGTGTAGCCGACTGTACGTTTGACATAGCACCACATATTATTATGAGCGTTTCACTGGAAGGACCATAGTGGAATTTTAGGTTTCTGAGCACCTCAATATTTAGTAGAAGTTCTCAAACAATTGTAAAACTGAACCGGTAATTTGTAAAAGTTACGAATCAAAAGTTATAAGCATTTTAAAGTGGTCCCTCGGTTCCACACATGCAATGCTGGGTTCCAAGGATCTAATCAGTATTCACATCTTCTTTCACTGTCTATATTTAGTAGAAGATTTGTAAAAAAAAACTACTTAATTTCAGCCCTTCTTCTTCTTGCAGAGAGACGAAAACACGATAACAAAGTGGTCCCTCAGTTCTACATTGACGAAAATGTTTTTGCGGTTTTACAAAAAAACTAACTGGAATTTTAAGTTTCTGAATCAGTCAATATTTAGTAGAAGTGCTCATACAATTTGTAAAATCAATCAGTAATTTGTAAAACTTACCAATCAAAAGTTATAAGCATTTTAATGTGGACTTTCGGTTGAACACTTTCCAAAACGCAAAAGTAACTTTACAAAAAAACTATAAAACTTAGAGACGTGTAATATAGCTTATCATTTAGTAAAAATTTTTACTAAATATCTACATACAGCAATGAACAATAGACAGAGCCATTATCGAAATATAGCAATTTTAGTTTCCGGCATAGAGATGCAGCCGCGGGGTGACCACACGGCTTAAATTTTCGGGACAGGGAACAGCATGACAGCCGCGCGACGCGACGATTCCACTCTCTGCTGATGCGGGTGTGACTCAATGAAGTCAGCGTTGGTACTCTAAGTACCTATTCATCCATTGTATTTTCAATAGGTGAGTAAAAAAAATCCGATGATTGTCAAATAAATATAAGATCATACGAAAACGGAACGTCAGCGGAAAATCAATACTATTTATACTTAGGTGCTTACCTATCACACTACTCAAACAACTTCGAGAGGGCTTTCGCTGCCCAGTTCAACAATAGAATCTACAAGGTGCTTACCTAAAAAGAACAATCGCTAGGAAAACTTCAATAACCACTATCCCACTACTATTATAAATGTCAAAGTTTGGATGTATGTGTTTCAATCACGCTGTTACTACTTACTGGTCCGATTTGGATGAAACTTGGAATATATTATAGTTCGTAACCTGGATCAAACACATCGGCTACTTTTTTTTTTTTTTTTTGTGGACGAAGTCGCGGGTAACTGCTAGTAATATTATAAATGCTAAAGTTTAGATGTTTGGATGTTTGTGTTTCAATCACGTCAAAACTACGAACCAACTTGGATGGAACTTGGCATATATTATTATATTATAGTTCGTAGCCTTAATATACTAGCAGTTACCCGCGACTTCGTACGCGTCTATAGTTTCCGTGTACATTATATTATCTGTGTGTGTACCGAGCGGATATTTCTTTGAGAAACATTACACCTCATTACACCGAACTCGTACCTACTGGAATGTCAAACGCTAGTTGTTAGACCAAAGAGGTAGTACTACGCCCTGTCAAACTGACGTGACATGACATGACAATGAAATCCTCTTGCCAATTGGCGCTGCTAATCCTTTTCGTTCATTTTATCCTGTAGATCCTGTTAATTATTCGGGATAAAAAGTAGCCTATATGTCAATCCAGGTTAAGAACTAAATATATGCCAAGTTTCATTCAAGTTGGTTCAGTGGTTTTGACGTGATTGAAACACAAACATCCAAACTTTGACATTTATAATAGTAAGTGGGATAGTGGTTATTGAAGTTTTCCTAGCGATTGTTCTTTTTAGGTAAGCACCTTGTAGATTCTATTGTTGAACTGGGCAGCGAAAGCCCTCTCGAAGTTGTTTGAGTAGTGTGATAGGTAAGCACCTAAGTATAAATAGTATTGATTTTCCGCTGACGTTCCGTTTTCGTATGATCTTATATTTATTTGACAATCATCGGACTTTTTTTACTCACCTATTGAAAATACAATGGATGAATAGGTACTTAGAGTACCAACGCTGACTTCATTGAGTCACACCCGCATCAGCAGAGAGTGGAATCGTCGCGTCGCGCGGCTGTCATGCTGTTCCCTGTCCCGAAAATTTAAGCCGTGTGGTCACCCCGCGGCTGCATCTCTATGCCGGAAACTAAAATTGCTATATTTCGATAATGGCTCTGTCTATTGTTCATTGCTGTATGTAGATATTTAGTAAAAATTTTTACTAAATGATAAGCTATATTACACGTCTCTAAGTTTTATAGTTTTTTTGTAAAGTTACTTTTGCGTTTTGGAAAGTGTTCAACCGAAAGTCCACATTAAAATGCTTATAACTTTTGATTGGTAAGTTTTACAAATTACTGATTGATTTTACAAATTGTATGAGCACTTCTACTAAATATTGACTGATTCAGAAACTTAAAATTCCAGTTAGTTTTTTTGTAAAACCGCAAAAACATTTTCGTCAATGTAGAACTGAGGGACCACTTTGTTATCGTGTTTTCGTCTCTCTGCAAGAAGAAGAAGGGCTGAAATTAAGTAGTTTTTTTTTACAAATCTTCTACTAAATATAGACAGTGAAAGAAGATGTGAATACTGATTAGATCCTTGGAACCCAGCATTGCATGTGTGGAACCGAGGGACCACTTTAAAATGCTTATAACTTTTGATTCGTAACTTTTACAAATTACCGGTTCAGTTTTACAATTGTTTGAGAACTTCTACTAAATATTGAGGTGCTCAGAAACCTAAAATTCCACTATGGTCCCTCCGTTGAAACGCTCATATATTATTATGCGAAGGAAAATTGTACTCAACAAGTATAACTTGTACCTCTTAGTTTGGATAGTAGCGTTTTGTAAACTTAGCGTAAGTGGATGTGGTCTGAATGTGTGCGGTCGGAAGTAGCACGTGGCCACGTGTCACCTTACACTGACCGCTGAGGAAGTAGCCAAGTATCAGTAAGATAGGGTCACCATCTGAGGGAATAAAGGTAACGTAGGGTTGTCTAAAAAAACATTTCTGGTATTTTTTTCTATTTTATCGATTCGAAGGTACCCTATTGTAAACCTTACATCGGTAAAGTCAGGCTGTGGACCTGTGGATGATGGTGATATTGAATTCTTCTCTTCTTCTTATAGTTAAATTATGTCGGCGTAACATATGCATTTCCCGCCAAGTTCTTATTTTCAGGGCAGCTTCCTTGACGTCCTTATACGACATGACATCTATCTTCGCCTTCACTTGGCTAATATAGCTAATACGTGGTCTTCCTCTTCCTCTCTTTCCTTTTAAAAGTATTGATATATAATTATAATCATAAAAATCAAAATGAAAAATTACAATCAAAACAAAAGCCAACCAGCGCGTGTAGTCATTCACAAAAATGTTTACGCTCAACATCTTTATCTATTTCACGCACAAATAGCATTTACTATTTACCGCCGAACAAATCACTCAGCTACGAAAATAAACAGGAACCATTGAAAAAAGCCACTGCAATTAAAAAAGCTCATAGTTATTTAGATTTCCATAAATATCCATTCCGAAGTCGGCCACCGTAGTTTTTTAGCGGTCGGATAGAAGAGGGTTCGAATGTTATCGAAATGTTTTAGAAAAAAAAACTTATGAGTGGTTCAGATAAGAAAGAAGTGTCTGGTAATAATTTTATTATGATTCTTCTGAGTGGAGGAAAGATAAGGAGCTCTTTCTTAGCCTGATAGTTTTTGATGATTATATTAGACAATATGTATTTATTAATATTAATTAATATTCTTGCTAGAGTCGTTTAAAAAATAGCGAATAGAACATAAAAAAGTCGTGTTTAAAATCCTACTAATATTATAAATGCGAAAGTTTAGATGTTTGGATGTTTGTGTTTCAATCACGTCTAAACTACTGAACCAACTTGGATGAAAGTTGGCATATATATAGTTCGTAACCTGGATTGACACATAGGCTACTTTTTATCCCGAATAATTAACAGAATCAACAGGATAAAATGAACGAAAAGGATTAGCAGCGCCAATTGGCAAGAGGATTTCATTGTCATGTCATGACACGTCAGTTTGACAGGGCGCAGTACTACCTCTTTGGTCTAACGACTAGCGTTTGACATTTCAGTACCAGTTCGGTGTAATGAGGTGTAATGTCAAGTTTCTCAAAGAAGTATCCGCTCGGTACACGCACAGATAATATAATGTACACGGAAACTGTAGACGCGTACGAAGTCGCGGGTAACTGCTAGTAAAATAATAAAAACATAAGCTCGATAAGACACCTAACTTTTAAACCTCCCAGCTCTATTCATTCATCCACCCTTAAAAATCCACAAAATTCTATTTATTTTCTTTCAAAATCCACACGACTGTATCTGTCGAAATAAATTGTCAAGAATCACTAGTTTCCGACAAATAACTCCTGTCCACTAATGATGTTTTGTTCACGACTGTACCGACTCAATGTCTTGGAAAATTATTGTTTTCAAAATAGTTTCGTGTCTGATGTTTCCATTATTTTGTCGTCACTTTTATAATGAAACGTTCTCTATTTAAAAATACAAAGAAGTCTTTTTAAAGCGCCATCTTCTTTTTAGTTTTATTTTTTTATTTTTGTCGTTTCTGTACATAATTTCTTTAGTCAATTGTTCCCTTAGGTACCTATCTACTGACTAAATTCGAGTCTATCAACGAAAGTCAATGCTAGTAAAGTTCACACAGTGCAGTTCAAACCAAGACAAACCGGAAGGTCAACTAAAAGATTAATGACCCAACAAGTGTTAGGTTCTCAAGACTGCCCCACGGCCCCAAGTCCCATGCAATTCATCAATATTCAAGATATACCACTTTCTGCAAACTAGTACTATTCAAGAATTCGCGGGGCCATTATCCGCGAGTGTACACAATCGAAGTCTGAACATTAATTATAAAATTCTGGACTGATCTTGCATTGTCCGGTAAGGTCACCGCTTGACCCGTGAGAACGGACGTATTGTCCGAAAGTCGAAAAAAATGGATATTCAAAATCGCGCGACCCTAAAATTTGAATATCGAAGTCCCCTTACCTAAGAAAACACGGCATTGTCCGGCTAGGGCATTGTGCTACATTAATTTATGCGATGCAATGCAATGTCATCCTATTATTATTCACAAAGCAGGTGCTGTGTGGACACAACAGAACTGACCTTAGAATTAACAAACCGAACTGGATTCTTGCAATCGAGTTTTGATTCTTTTTGGTTGAAACTCGAAACTAATTTCCGTTTGATTACTTAGTTTAATGGTTCCATAATAAAATCGGTTTGAATTTGAATACTTCCACAAGACGTTAGTCTTTTATTTTATTTATACTGGCTGGACACACCAGCTGCATAAGTCGTCAAAGCATCTTTTATAAGGCGACGCATTTTGAGGCAAATAATTTTCTAAATATTAAAGCCCCATTTTTCACGATATCTGGAATCAATCATCTAACATAAATATTACAATATCCCTCATCCCACGCAATCTCGGCCTCAAGGGTATAATGACTAACCGTATTCGGCTATTTCGGGAAAGCCGTGGACATGTAATCCTGTGCATTGATGGATGACCTCTTCGTCGATAAAATTTCCCATTTTTTTGGGTAAAAACCGTGGTTATACGGGAGGGTACTGATAGCGGTGGTCATAAAATAAAGTGGCCGGTTTGTTTGCTTTCATGATGAAGTGTATATAATAGAAAGGGGTAGAAGGTAATTTACCCGTTTATAACGGATAAATTATTGAAAAAAAACAAATGCTTTTTAACGGTTACGTAGGATGGATGTTAGTAAACTAATTCATGATTTTAAAAGTAAACTTTTATCTACGTATTTTAGTGAAACCAACATTTACCTCAAGAATGGATGAAATTCAAATTAAATGTTCACTTGATCCACGGGGCAGTTTCAGGGGGTTATCTAAAGACGTACTATTGTGTGATAAAATTTTACGACTTAGTTTAGTAAAGGGTGAAATTCAGTCATTTTGAAAATTGTTTTCATTGTTTACATAATGTTTTATTAATAAACATATTTTTGTCTAGATAAAACGTTTTTAATATTTTTAGGATTTTAGACATACCGCTAGTGACATTTAAAGGATTTTTTATTATTTTCTCGTTACCTCACTACATAAATTTATGTCTTTTTGTCGTTAATGTTCACGACATTAGTAATAAGTGAACTATTAACATTAAAAAAAAAACAAAATCTTATTGAGTTAAACAGACATTGTAGGTCTTCCAAAACACGCAAACATCCAAAGGGTTATTCGCATAACTAGCCTTTTATCACAGCGTGATGGTAAAATATACTCCACGCCCATGGATTTAGACCTTTACGACACAAAATAGCAGTAGATTCCCTTATGGTGGCTTTATGGTGATTTTTTGCAATTGTATGGAAACGTGGTCGTTTGTTTTTATGTGATGGATTAGTGAGAATTGACGTATTGGATTTGGTATTGGGAAAGGGATTTCATGATTTATTAGGTCGGTTTGAGGCCAACGATATTAAAAATACTGTTATTTTAAAAAGGCCTTATATGTGCTTACACTTCACGCTCCAAAATATTCGTGTTCATTTGGTTCGAATTTTAAATATTTTTTTAAGCTTTGCTATTTGTGACCATTCCACGACCGAGACAAAAGTTTGCATACATATCGCTGTAGAGAATCGGAACTATTTCAAAAATAAAATACATAATTCTATATTTGAAATATCGATGGCATTATTCCTATTTCTCTGGCCACAAGTAGTAATCGCGTATCCCTAGTGAGCTGGCTACTGACGATTGCAATCCAGACAACGGACTTTACCTGCTAAGAGGGTAAGGAAGAGGCTTTTTTATAGACTTTTAGAGCTTAAACCGATTACACATTTTCTGAATCTATATAACGGACTTTACCCGCTAAAAGGTTAAAGAGGTTTTTTGTAGAGAACATAGAATTCAAGAACTTAGAGATTTGCTGTAGATTATGCTCTACGCTTTATTTATGGCATACCTACTTACCTACTAGCTGATCTGCCACAGGCACTGCAGCGTCTTGTTTTTAGGAGCATGGGTAAAAAGTACTTAATCCCCGTAGATTAGATGCAAAGGCCAGCTGCTCACAGCTTCGCACAGTCGGCTACACATCAACCTATCAACGGTTCGAACTTTGAACCAATAGAATTTGAATGTTGCGAATCATGCGAGAGGGACGATATTATGTTTTTATGTGAGACTCGCTGCTTGCGCGCCACGCGCCTACACCTATTGCGATCCCTGATTCGCAACATTCAAATTATAATAGTTCAAAGTTCAAACGGAGGATAGGTTTATGTGTCGCCGACTGTAAGTACATCTCTCAAATTGATTTATTGCGTCCTGAAAACCATTTTTTTATCACACGAAATAAACTATTTTCAGTGCACAAATATAAAAATTTATAAATCAAGTCGGAGAAACGCAAAGTAAGTGGCGAGAAGATCTAATAAAAAAGTCTTAGTAAAAAAAGTTTATAAAAACTACATTTCCTACTTATTTTATGCGTTATCTCTTGCGCTCTTTAATATATTTTATCGATACATCAGCTATCTACAACAAATTCTCAATTTACCTACTTATGTTTATCTAGAAGGCCATCGGCCACTGTATTATTTCTACAATCGCCAAAAAAAATACCCCCGATAATAAGCCGCCGCCATACAATGGATCTACATCTCGAATGTCCAAGAAATTTTACAGTGCAATTTTATTTATAGCGAAATTATACGGTGGTCGTGAGAAACGGGACTTCCGCAAGGGAGGGGACTGGACACGGATTATTAAGATTTTTATTCTTGCAGGATTTGTGGACTTGGAAAATATAAGCCGATCAATAATTCTGATTATTATGCCGTATTGATGGCTTAGTTTGGAATTTTGGAAGCGCTTTGCCGGAGATCGTATCTTGCGTTGAATTTTATCTGAATTCGAGCAATAAATTTTTTAACCAAAAATTCTAAACTTAAATACACCCTAACTCGCAAATGTTACTTAAATTTAAAATTAGCGGAGTTTTTGTTTGTCATAACTCAATGGTATAAGAAAATGTCTATACACTTATTTTTTAAGTGACGTCTCTAAGTGCGGAAGTAAGTCTACTCACTGCTTTATTTTTTAACATCCATATTTATTGCAAAAGATATTCAAGCACTTAGGTACCTACATTCTTCCCTTAGAATCTCCTAAATATTGTTAGGTTGGTACACTTGCTCGATATCCTACATATTATACCTACCTAGGTATCAGATTACGCAAGAATTTTTCAAATTTTGGTCTCAAGGTCATAATTTTCTTCTCTTGAGACTAAAATTTGGTCACATTTTATACGGCTTTATCATACGCATCCCTCTGTAAATATTAATCTCGTAAATTTTATGTCAATAGCTTCCCTTAGCCCTCTTGATGGATAGGGGTACGAATGGTACGATATTGGTACCTAATATGATAATATTTGGTCGTAAAATACCTTTATTTTATTTAAAGCTTTTGGAAACCTCCCGCAGAAACCAAAGTAATTCCAAAAATTTAAAAAATAACTTTTTTAGTTAATTTCTTAACACAAACCAACTTTAACTAGAAAACTATTTTAATTCCAAAAGAAATGTTTAAAATAAATGTAAGCTATTCTAAAAACGATTCTAAGAAACATTATTCTTGCTCACTGCCGTAAATTTTTTGCCCATAAATCTCGTTTACAAAAAACATTAATAAGAAATAATGTTTTCGTATCCACTTCAAGCGTGTAGTACAAATTTGCCTACCTACTGTTATGAATAAAAAGTAGAGTGACCACTAACAAGCTCTATTTTTATTTGAAAAAAAAAACAGTCTCATGCCCCGGGAGTTACAATTGACATAATCCAAGTCGTAATTTTTTTTATTGCATACTAGTTTTTTTTTTCTAGTGTACGCATTTTGTTTATGACCTACTTAAGTACCTACTTACATCAATTCATACACACAGAATTGTCATAAAAAAAATAGCTTTTATGTACAAGTTTGTAGGTGTTGTAGGTAACTTAAAATATTTAGAACATCTACCTAATTTCTTATATTTTTTATAAAGAAGAAAAAAATGCTATAAAAGTTTACAACAGTTTTGCTAACCCACAAAAGTTTAAAAATTTACGTAATTTAGGCTTTCGGCAAATTTTTACTTAGTCGTAAAATCGACGGCCATCCTTCTTCATCTTGCAAAAGCCCGTAAACGCAACCAAAAGATGTCCAATTTCCAAAAGATAACGATCAGACAAGTTCTATTTTTAAAGCAAAACAAAACACGCCGGCAAATAATAAAGAGTGCACACGACCGCAGTCAAGGTGCAGGGTCCGCGCAGGGACCGCTATATTGTCCGAACTCCTTGCTGCACAGCACAAACTTTCCTTTGCTGGCACAAAATATAATTGCCTTGGCCCCCTTCTCTATTCAAAACGTTCAAAGACCTTACGGTACAGGCAGTAGCAAAAAAAAAAAACTAAAAAAATATGACGTTCCGTATTCAAAATATGTCACTTACGCGTATCGATTTATTGTATTGCGAATCGAGATTCCTTTGTGTCCGTTTTTGGAGCAAATCCCCTATTAGGTAAACCGTGAAGACGTCGACATTCCCATGACGACTGAATTTGGTTTTGAATTATTTTTACGAATAATACTTATCTGTCGCGAAGAATTATCGGAAGTGATACGGATTAGTTCCATGAACGCATCGATGAATATGAAATGAAAGGAAAACATTTGAATTTAGAATTTTAGAACTGTTCGATAATAAGATAAATATTTTTACTGCTCTAATAAATTATTCGAGATTTAAAAATGACAATAATTCCGACTGCGATTTTTGATTTGAAGTTGGAACATGAACATTTTTTGATCTTCTGTCTCGATTTCGAATAGACAAATGAAGTTATAAAAATGAAGGCACCATCTTACGACTTTATGGCATTTATTTACTCATTATGATCGTATATCCAAATTAGAAGGAAAAATCCCACAGTGGGTACAAAAGACCCCTAATACGGTCGATAGGGCGCGGTGATTACAGTCGCAAGTCTAGATGGCAGATAACCCGCCACTTACAATGGATGGGTATATTACACCCCCGGGCCACGGTAGGGTTGTACGGAAAAACAAATAAAAACGCAGGGCTAATCAAACGTCTCGTCCGAGATAAGTTACAAAACCGAAAAAGCAAGCCTGAGGAATGACTGGTATTTTTTTCTTTATGGTATTCTCAGTAAGTAGGTAGATACTAGATATTATCATATTATTATCGCACGTGTAAACTCTTAGTTTACATAGACAAACTTTATTGTGTGATTGGCGACAGGGCACGTCTTCAGTGCACGTGCTCAGTAAGACAATGCATCTTTATAGGCAGTGGCGACCGGCTACTGCTTAACATCAGGTGGGCCATCGGCTTGCTCCATTATTTAGTTCTATAAAAATAAAGAATAACAAACTAGAGGTGTTACTAATATAACCATAACAGGTATACGGAACAGCGTTATTTGGCCTAAAGCGTTATAACAGCTATACGCGTCGCCGCTGCTATGTTATTTTATAACAGCCAAATAACAGTCTCGCGAAAAACGGGTGCAGGCAGGCGGTCGATGCAAAAGTTGTCTTCTATAAAAAATATCAGCGATTTTCATTTTGAATTAAACGCAAATTTTGAAAGTTTGACCATCATGTTTCATAGATCGTTCATTTTTTATGAGCTCAAGTCTGGTTGGAGAACATGTTATTAAATAACATGATAACAGCCAGTAACTATTAACGGCATTGAATCTGTGCCGTTCCGCAAATAACAGTAAAACAGTTTAACACTATAACTTAGGCCGTTATAGTGTTATCCCTGTTACTGGCTGTTATCATGTTATAACATAACATAACATAACATGATAACAGCCAGTTTCAGCTTCGACAACAGAACAGACACTGACAGGACATGTGACAGTGATAGTTTCATTTCTTCATCGTGATCGCCGTTCGCTCACACCTCTGCGCCATGCCTCCGGTGGCGTGGCGTTGGCTTGGCTATACGTTGGTTTGTATAAGGCGAGAGTGAAAGGAAAATAATTGAGTCCGGTTATTGTACAACCATGGAATGCACAGCCTGGGAAAACACAACCGTGGAAAGCACGACCAGGATTGCACAACCTGGGAATTCATTAATCACTACCTACCTATAGAAATCCGTAGCCTTGCCTGTTATTTGACTGTTATTTTATAACAGGTATGATAACATAGTATCACCAGACCGTTATATTCAATAACACGCATATGAAAATTTGACTGTTATATTACACCTCTATAACAAACCAAACTTAATATTATAATGGTTTTATCGCAAATTACTAGGTTTCAAACAAAATCAATCTTAACTTCGAAATTGAATTTACTTAGGTAAGTAAAGTACTAAGTACTTACATAAAAAATACTTTGTTTTTTTGTTAATCTTCTTACTTTTTTTTTTATTTACTGTTTACAAAATAGCACATAAAACATTTTTAGTTTTTTTTAATTAGCGTTGTTTGTGGCAACCCTAAATAGCCACAAAAGGTGAGTAGGTACAGAAGCTCGCAATGAGTGACATAATAACCAACGAACCGATCGCAGATAAGCCATTAATTTAGCTCAAGTATCCTATTCCATAATCGAAAATATGCTCGCGGCATAAATACCAACCACCCGTATTACAATGGTATAGAGTCCACTTTTGAGTATTTATGCAAATCTTTTGACGGTTTCCTATGAAGAAATTGATACGCCCAATAGTACGGATTTCAATGGGCTTATTGTTTAGTCGTTCAAATGAATGGTAATGAATGCGTTTTGCGGTTGGTTTTACGTTTATTTTTCATAAACATTTTTTTTATATAGATAGATAGATAGAAAATACTTTATTGCACACCTTAACCTAGGGACTACTATAACATACAAAACAAAACTTAACTAATTGTACAATGGGCGGTCTTATATAATTTAATAGGTACAAGCCGGTTAGTTGGTTACAATCAAAACGGATATTGCTGACTGAAAATTATTTCAGTCTATGTTTTCTATGAAGATAATACGAATAATAACTGCCTACGTACTAATATAATTTGCATAATCTATAGTGTTTCTACAGGATAATACTCCAATTAACAAAGAACAATGTAGGTCTAATACCAATCTCGGATCGCAGACCAACAAGAAATATAGACTTGTTATATTCTTTGTTAGAATTAGAAGTCCTAAAACATACAGGTTTCTTGAACACAATTTTCTTTTACTCAGTCTGGTGATAGAGAAACACATAAAGTTGGTACTTATTTACATATACCTATTTAGTTTCTCTAAACACTTAATTTGGTGGAAGAAAAAGAAACCTTTTGCATTGATAGAAAAAAAAATTTAAACAAATCACAGGTCAATTTTGATATGAACCTACTCTTTATTTGCATATCGGTTCTTCTTCTTGTTTCTTTTTCTGTCCGTCATTTCAACAGACAATTTTGTCAGTGTAGAGTATATCATTTTCAGTTTTCCATATTGTCAAAATTAGATGTAAGTACCTAAGAGAGACAATGATGTAACGGAGGATTATATTTCAAAGTAACAAATTCGTATGAGGAAGCCTCGACTTGACTAAACTTATTACAAATAATCCACTTGACACTGGCAAAATTGTCTGTCGAAATGACGGACAGAGGCCATATATAAGAGAAGAAGAAGAGTAACGAATTATTATCAGTGTTTAGCTTCATTACCATCAAATCAGACTGAAACCAGGCATAGGTTCTGCGAACTAGTGCAAATGGCCTACCCATTGGCATTTCACGTTGCTAATTCTAATAACTGATAATATATCTATGACCAACGCCACACCATCTTTTTGCACGCCCAGAAAGACTGGCAGCCATTGCTCTTAGCATTAAGTCCTCCTAGCACTACTTATATGTGTGAAATTTTAAAATAAATAAATTACTCTAATTGAAACAACATATTTATTTATCAACAAAAAAATTTGCAACAAATGCCACGTCTATGAAAATAAAAGGCTCAGAATTTCAGGGTCAGTAATTTGCGTCTCGTTGCAATAATTAGAGTAAGATATAATTGTGGGGGTCACAGATATTTATGTTTTGATACGTCTATTATAACGAGGACTGAATATAAATTAGAATAATTAGATCTGTGGTTAATGCTGGTCAAAGGTCTGGTTGTGCCTTGAAACTCAATGATAACAGTTTATATTAATCGTTGAAGTTGCGGAATTAAAACTATTTTTAACATAATTTATTAGTTTAAAAAACTAGAAAAACCGACTTCAATTCGACTACCAGCTTCATCATCAGATGATGATGATAACAGTTCATTGGGAATGTTCTAGTGACTCTAGACACCACTTAAAAGTCACAGGAAAGCAAAATACGCAATTTCGTGCACGTGGTTGGCATATCTTTTTTCAGTTATTTCTATTTATAACCCAAACTGCTGAACCGATTTTGATGAAAATTTAATGGGACCAACCTGGAAGTATATCCGTTTTAGATAATTTTTTTTAAATAGGGTCATGAATGACGTAGTTCTGAGGTAACAAACATAAAAAATACAACCAAATTGAGAACCTCCACCTTTTTTGAAGTCGGTTAAAAAAATAGGCATGCTCAGTGCTCTATACTATTCTTCTTTTCTTATATAAATGACCTCTGTCCGTCAATTTTGCCAGTGTCAAGTGAATTATTTGAAATTATTAGTCAAGTCGAGTCATTTATATTGTCAAGTTATAGACTTTTCGTCAAGTAGACTTCCAAAAATCATGTGAAATAATTACAAAAATAGCTATGATTTACATTCCAATGCATCTATGAGGTTCTATTCCCACTAGTTACATTGCTAGTTCCATTGATGGAACTTGTGGCAATTTTTAGTCCTAATAGTTGAGATTTTTTTATATTCAATTATTCGATTAAATTTTCATAAAGAGCGACTAAGTAATGGGAAAAATCTATATTATTATACATACTTGTTACGTTGCTTGTTTCATTAGTAGAACTGATTCGATAGAACAGATGTTCAGTTGTTTCTGCTTGTAGTCCATTTTTCGGTGTTGGTACCGTAAATTAGCATTTTCCTACCTTGTCATCGTTGATAGAATATTTTGCTGGCTATTTTGCTGGTAATGACTAACTGCCCCCGTATGCCAATCTTTTGCTGTCAAGTTATATTTCACTGCCCAGTGTAATTTCTTCAGGTCACGTGGTACAATTTTGTACCACGTGATCATTCTTTTTAGACACTTTGACAGCAAAATATGCGCGAAAACACATCAAATGACGTCATAATGTCACTATTTAGTCACAGAATAACTATGAGTTAGTATGAACTGACCATGATTTAAAACTTTGCAGTTCAACTTTGATTGGCATACCCCTGCTGTAGGTAAAATTCAGAGGCGAAGAACTATCGTATTTTTTGTTTAAACCATAAGGTTATCATCACAAAAACCGACTTCACCAAGGCGGACTCCACTGACAAATTTACGACAAGTTTTTACAAACAGTTTTTGCAAGAAGTTTTTACAAACAGTTTTTGCAAGAAGTTTTTGTAAAAGTGTCAAGTGGTATAGCGTGGGTTCAGTTTTCAAAGATTATCGACCTATTCCGAGGTGTCAAGCCAATTTTATCTGGAAATATTTCAATCTATGGTACTTAAGAATAAGTAACTAATGGCTTTGATGATTTAAATAAAGTCACGAATGACGTGTCTAAAATACGACACAAATATATAAAAAAATGACTTTGGAATGATCTGAAATGTAGGTACCTATATAAAACGTTAGCGGCACTTTCAAACTGAAACAAATACTCAAAATAAGTACCTTGATACCTTAAAATACCTTGATTTTATTATTAACTGAATAAGTACATCCTTATTGTTGTGATGCCTTTACAAATTTTAGTTTTAAAGCAATGTGAACCGGAAACGAGAAAAGATTTTTTTTATTTTGCTAATTAGTGATTTAACCTTTGCGTGCTGCCTAACGCCATGCAAAACAGATAAATGTCAGACATTTTAGAAAAAGGTTATTGTTTACGACAAACACGTGCCAAACCACTGTTAATTGTCAAATCAAAAACAATTACTATGTCACAGTTTATTAATATAAAATTTTGAAATAATACTAGGTACCTACTAGGTAAAATACTAGGTAATAAACACATTACCTAGTATTTTATTTATATGAACCGATTGTTATGTATCTTATCTACCAAATCAGAAATAAAATAAAATACAAGTCAACGAATCAAAAACGTGTCAAAAATTCCCTCAAATTAACCCTGTATCAAAAGATTTCAAACCAACTCGTTATCACGTGCCTCTGCGCAGCATCCATAGTTAACCCTAAAACGCGTGCCGGGATCAATAAGACCCACCTTCGAGATACAACCCTATTGTGCCCGTTTATCTTCAATCCCTTTATTCCGAAAGGGTGCAGGAATCGTGCGCAAGGATTCTGTAGCCATCGCGTGCTCATTGTTCAGATGAAAACGAGATCGTAACCCTTCGTTCTTTGCATCTTCTTTTATACAGTTTTTAGGGAGACTTTATCTCCTCAGAACGCTTATCTAAAGCCTATGTAAATGGGCGTGTGCGTGTGAATGTATAATTTTGTACTTGGAAGTAACGCCCGCTGATAAAACTTCAGTGGCAGTTTTGGTGATAAAACACAATCAAAATCAGGTTTTCACGCCATCTATGGTTCCCAGAAACTAAATCTGAACACGTGGACTCAAACCGTGGGACCACACATGCGTTTCAATGAAATGTCCGAAGTAGAGGATTTGAAAAACCAGATTTCTTTCTTCATCAATATTCACAATATTTCAAGAAGCCCCTTTTTTGGTTGACTTTTTTTCTGTTCGGGTTTTCGTAACGACTTTTTTCTTTGACGAAAAAGACGATGGTGACCCGTGACCTCTTAGCTGGGACCCTTTGAACATGGAACGGTTAAAATCTAGTTTGTATGAAAAAAGCGTGTCCGTCTGTATGTTTTGTTGAGTATTTACAAAGCTGTGTGAATGATGTTCGAAACGGATTTAATGTGGTCAGGGCAGTTTTACAGTTGGCGCTGAGAATGTTCGTCTCTATGTATAGTTCTATGTCATCTAAATCTACTTCAAAGAGACGATACCCATACAATGGTGTCAAAAACGCTTCAGTTTTTTACTGGATGTGAAACAGATAAAAATGTTTTGGAACGGTATTTTTTGCATGAAGCTAAATTTTGATTCAATATAGAATTAAGTATAAAGAGCTTCCTCTGAGCTAGTTTGAACTTTTATCATTCCTCATAGCTAAAGTAACAAGACAAGCTACCCAAAATTCAGAGCCATCATTTATAAATCCCAGTTATCTGTAATCAATTAATAACCTTATAACATTGAACTTATAAAACACGCGCTCATATTTGCAATCCAAAAAAAGGTTACAACTTACCGCCTTTTGCAATTTTTTGTGTGACAGTTTTTGTGCGATCCCAAGACACACAAATTCACACAATAGGCCATCGCTCCCGTTAAGTAACCCAATTTTTACACCATAAATAAAAAGAAAAAAAAATACTAAAAAGCTAACGGTCTTCTTATGTTTTTTTCGTTTATATTAATTTGTATAACGCCCCGATGCTTACACACAAAGTGCGTATTGGGATCGAAAATTAGGCTGCATTCATAGCTTTTTATATATCTGAGACGTTTTTTAAATGTTTTGTGACAATATTGACAGATCCTGCCCCAGATCGCCCGATGAGAAGATTCAGAGAAGACGTCAGATTCGAGGATTTGTAAATAATCTCATTGAAAATTTAATACCATTCTAGAGAAGTTTTCATACTGATTGGGATCATTGTTGAAAGTTTTTTTGTATTTTAAACAGGGGTTTGATTTCAAAAACAAGATGGCTTGTTTGAATATTTATTAGCTTTTGTTTTAAAATTCAATCACTAGAACAGTGGTGACTAAATAACGCATAATTTAATTTGAATATGGATGAATACCTTTAGTAGGTGCATGTCTTGGTTTCCGATTTAGATTAACTTTGTGATTTATTTCATTTTGTTTGAATAAATTTCAATTAAATTGCATCCAAAAATGTTGTTCGTCTATCTAATTATTTCCATTTGATTATATTATCACGATTGACCGTTTATCTTTAAACACAAAAAAAAAATTATAGTATTTTCTAATGCGTAGGTAAGGTACCTACCCTAACAAAGGGATATTTATAAAAAAAACGCAGCATCCATAGGGTTAATAGTATTAATCTCCGTAACCCTTATACCACGTGCCAGATTAGGGTTAAATGTCAAAATTTTAAGAAAAGGATAAAAAACTTACATTATAAAGGGTAGGTAAGGAAGACAGTTTTGTAATATAAATTAATCTTAGTAATTTTATTTAAGACGACATTGATTAAAGAAATATTATTTTACAACTTAATTTTATCATGACATGTTTGGTTTTAAAAGCTAAGCCCAATAAAAAATAATTCTAGATATTTTTTATAATTAGGTAGGTATACAAGTATATTCGTTTATAATTATCTTTTTGAATAAAATAACGTTAGCAACAAAAAAAAATTGAAAATCCAAAAGGGTTTTCTTATTACGTTTACGTGATTTTCTTTAAAATCATAGTTACGTACATGCTAGATAATTTTTCGTAAATAATACGCAAAAAAATCACGAGCAAAAACTATCATGCTGACTGACAAGTGTCATTTTTCCCAGACCCTCGAGAATTCACTCTCAAATCCAATTGTATCATCGAGGAGCTGTAGATGCCTTTGAAACCTGCAATCCCTTGCTTAATCGTTCAAACTAAGTGGTATTAATCCATCTAGAGCTGCCTATAAACTGAAAAATACCATTATTTTGTATGAAAAGCCGGAAAATTATAGTTTTTAGAGCGGCAAACAGCAAAACTTCCAAGAGGTCATTTTTGTTTTTGCTCGTCTGTTGTCAGCCGTCCACGAATATTGTACTACAGCAGCGGTATGCCAATCAAAGTTGAACTGCAAAGTTGAACTGCAAAGTTTTAAATCATGGTCAGTTCATACTAAGTCATAGTTATTCTGTGACTAAATAGTGACATTATGACGTCATTTGATGTGTTTTCGCGCATATTTTGCTGTCAAGTGTCTAAAAAGAATGATCACGTGGTACAAAATTGTACCACGTGACCTGAAGAAATTACACTGGGCAGTGAAATATAACTTGACAGCAAAAGATTGGCATACGGGGGCAGTACTTTACTAGGTTTCAAAATTCTTTCAGGGCGTCTAGTCGAAGCGGTGCGTGACCCGAGAGCTGGTGAATATCTGGCCCAGCGTATCAGCATTGCTATTCAACGCGGCAATGCAGTCAGTATCTTGGGCACGCTTCCGATTGGTACTGATTTAGATCAATCGAGCTATCTATGAATTGTTGTTTGTCATGTGTATGTTGTAAATAGTCGTAATTTTCTTTGTGAATAAATCATTTACTAGGCTTATCTATAAACCCAAGCAGATTGGTTTTCAGGATTATTGTCACCTTGTGCGTTTATTAGTAGATCAGATTTTGATCTTAACATTTTTGTGCGTATGAAAAGCCGGTGCCTGAATAGTCAACTCTACCTCACAATCTCATCACATGATACAAATCTGATTTCCACTGCACTTTAATCTTTCAGCCGCTGATATTTTTCAGCACTCAACCATCGCTTGTCAGCTCCATTCCAACTTCAAAATGTTCAAAGCAAACTAGCAATGGTTGTAGTCCAATGTGATCTAGCGGTTGTAACGTGTATTGGTCCCGAAAAGCTCTCGCTCGGTAGTCAATTAAGTGATCAGCCAGGGGTTCTGCACAATTGGTCGCCTCTGAACAAAGCGTCACGGTACTGCGCCCACGATGACGTTTTATTAGATTGCGTGCGGGGGATGACACGAGCGCAATATTACAAGTGTGGTAATAGTAAGAAAGTTTTTTTAAACGCGGAATTTAAGGATTAAGGTACTCAATGTACGCATGAGAGTGTGATAAGCTGTATTTAATTTTTTTCTCAACGATGCATACGATTTAGCGAGTAGTTAGTTATAGTTCGTTTATTGGGGTTAATAAAGATACCAGAGCAACTATCAAGGCTACAATCGCAGTGTTTTTTCTCAACAAAATACCTACCCTTAAGTTTTTCTGCAGGATTGCGTGTTGTAATGATTGTATATCAGCAAAATTTCCGCCTTACCACTTTTGAAACTGTTTCGCTTGCAAGCAGTTAGCTACCTGACTCCGCCTTTGTCTTTTGTCTTCTTATTTTGACCAACCAGAGACCTAAACATCTATTTATTTTATGACGTTCTAATGTTTTCATAACTTTTACACCCGAAATAATTTGCTTCTATTGGTGTTCAAAAATGAACGGCTAGTCGTTTTACAGGAAATGCATCCTTAAGGTGGTAAGGTAGAACTTTTGCTGATGGTACATTGGAATCAATATTTTTTTGTGTTTTACGTTAAAGTTTACTTAAATCCAGATTAACAATCATCAATTCATCTACACAACAAAGTGGTAGTTATATTTATAAACATTTCAGGCAGAAAACACGTCAGCGATACCCTGTACCGACCCAAATTTGCCTTCCGATTTTTCGTTGTTCAATAAAATCGTCCGCGTTGAAATCGGCGGTCGCGCGCGGCCGTGCGTGAAATCGCATCAACGACTCAGCCAGCCAAGCGGCGCATGGTTGCGCTTCTCTGACCGGATTATAAGACTAGTACCTTCTGCCTGTGACTTCGTTTGTCCTAGTATTATCCTTACAAAAGTGAAAGGTGAACTGGTACAAGACAAGAGGTAAACAGGTGGATAGCTAAACGTGCTCCACCCTAGGCTGCAGTCACATTTTTCCATCAGGTGAACAGGCAGCCAAACGCATTTATGTAAATAAAAAAAACTGTTCTAGTTCCTGATTATACTTTCTATACACAATAAAAAAAGCAATTATTATTATCATGTACTATCGTACAACGACATGAAAATTTTTATATCAGTATCAACAAACCCTAAGATTCTTGGCTCTCAAGAACCTGGCGCTATCTATGGAAATAATCAAAGACACGCTATAAAAATAGGTGCATCTTCACATTTACAGTAGATAATACCTATTCAAAGAGTGAACTAGAACAATACCTACGTGCAAACATCTCTTTTATATTATTTTTAAATTTTTTATGTATATTTGCGTTTGCATATCTATCTACCTAGTATTTTTGGGCCCTAGGTTTCGCTTCCCTGACCAGATTTTAGTAGGTAGATACTCTACCGAGATCCTCGCTTTGAGAAAAATATCCGCTGAATTTGAATATATGCAAATATTGACTAACGATTCTACGGGACCCACAGCTATGACTATTTCAGGTTTTTTCCGAAGGTACTTGTAGTTGGGGCTGGTTGTTTGATTGGATGGCAGGTAGCATCGGACAAGGATTTTTGTTCAAAGCAATTGCAATTTTGTAGATAGGTTTCACTTTGTCACGTTTACTTATGAGAAAAAAAGTTGCCCTTGACACTAGTAATTAGGAAGCTTTTGAAAGTTACTAAACTAGAATTATATTTTTTATGTCTACAAACCTCTTTTAGTAACCTCTGTCTATAGAAATTAGAAATGCATTCCCTCACTGACCACATCCATAGAGGACGTACCCTGTGAGGCATTGTACTACGTCCATTCACTCTAAGACGTAAAAATGTAGAGGAGAACTTTTAAAAGTTCCTCATAAAAAGTTCCATCACATGATTTTTTTTTGTTGATTCTTTCACCGCTATAAGACCTCCGTATTTTGACATCCGTCTTTGAAAACAGCTTCCAAGATAAATTAATATATAGCATGCAGAGACGGCGTGAGGGAGAACAAACGATAACCTCCGACCTACTTATCAATGAAGAAATAGGTTATTATGAACGCACCATCGTGATTCTAAACTGGTATATGTTTTTGAATAATACAACTTATTTATTAAATTATCATTCGTAGAATTCTAAAATTATTTCATAATATCCTTATTAGAGGTTGTAATTTTTTTCTAAAATAATATGCTGCAGAGGTATTCCAATCTCAGTTGAACTGCAAAGTTTTAAATCATGGTCAGTTCATACTAACTCATAGTTATTCTGTGACTAAATAGTGACATTATAATGTCATTTAATTTGTTTTCGCGCATATTTTGCTGTCACGTGTCTAAAAAGAATGATCACGTGGTAAAAAATGGTACCACGTTACCTGAAGAAATTACACTGGGCAGTGAAATATAACTTGACAGCAAAAGATTGGAATACGGGGGCTGGCTTCTGCTAAGATTTAAGTCCTAAAGACTTACCGACAATGATTAGAAGTATTGAAACTGGAATTAACGGAGGTGTGAACTATGAGTGAATTAAAAACTTTTTTATTCTTATTTAAGCCTTCTATAACTATTTGCAGTAGGTATCAATATTATGTTTTTTTATTTTTCTTAGTACTTTGGTTTAGCTTGAATTTTTTTTTATTCTTCTCTCATTATACGTACCTACTACGGCCTGTCTACACTTATCCAACTCGTAAATAGTTTTAATGCGAGTCACAAGAAGCAACAGTTTAAATGTCCCAGTGTGTAAGTGAAACTCGCATAAATTGAAAGACTGATTGCTGAAATTCGATTTTCACTAAAAAAAATCAGTATTTAGCAACCAGCTCATTCAGAATACCCCAGACATCCTAAATTATCCCCCCAAAGAACAAACAAACACACAACAAGGCGAGTGATTTAGCGGTGACGTCCGCCATTTTGTTTTTATTAACAAATCGATCTTCTTAACTGCAATGGTTTCTGATTGATTTATTTAGCACTCGACGCATATTTGAAACTAAACGATGGCTATATTTGGATGTTATTTGCACGTGCACATTGCAACACAAGCGACTCCGGATCCATATTATACGATTCGGCTGAGTGGCAGTACAGCTAAAGATTTTTTTTATACTTGAATCATAAATTAGGTAACCTACAATTAGTCCACTAAAAAGGCTTTTGAAATAGCTTAAAAGAACTCGATTACCGAACTAATGGCTTGGTTCCTTTGCATTTTGTATGATCTAGAGTTTGTTGGCCAATAAGTAACGTCAAAGGATAATTCTTTAAAATAGAACCTGAAAGAAGAAAATGTTTATTTTGTGTCGCTATTGAACTAAGGGTACTGTCAAACAACTTCTCGCTCGCACAGATTAACATTTTGAAGACCTAAAATCACTGAAGGTAATTAGGTATGCAAAATTTAAAGGTATCAGCAAAAATATCATTTTAATCCAAATAAGTTTTCCAACCGAAAAGTGTGCAAAAATTATTTAACTTATCCCTTTGGTTCTCTAGTTTTTGAACAATCGAACTTTATTATCTAGGTGATAATTTGTATAAACAATAGGGCCAACTTTTTACCTATGCTCTAGATTCTAGAGCATAGGTAAAAAGTTGGCCCTATAGCTTCTAGAGTCTAGAACGAGACGATGCAGTGCCTGTGTATCTATCTATTTCCTTAATAAAGTATTATCTATCTATCTATGATTGGACTGAGAGGATAGTATAGAAGCTGAGACAGCTTACATCTAAATAGTAGAAACTATAGCTAAAATACACAGTTTTCAGCACCATGTTGCTGTCGGTACATTCCTAAGAGTGACTCCAGCAGAAGTCGAAAGGCAATGACTCAAGGCAGACTTGACAACTGATGGATTAAACATTAAGGTTGACTATCTCTTTGTGTTCGTAATAGTTTTATTCTTTGAAATCTCACTCTAGAATAATGTGTGATCCTCTTTTACCAAGTGACTCTACAATTGCTCTGGTGTTTGGTACCGCTCAGTTTGGCAGAGATTTTACTCTAATAGAGATGACGTCATATCTCGGTTGAAAATTCGTTTCACCCACTGGTGACAGCAGTTTTTCATGTCATTTTGACGTCATCCCTATTAGAGTACAATCTCTGCCGAACTGAGCAATAAAGCCCCTGATCTGCACTATACAGGATGTCTATCACTATATAGTATGATCCTTGTCTTCAAACCCTTACAATACTTTTTTTGCATCATAGAGTGATAGGCGTAGTGCAATGCCACACAAGGCACGTCCTCAGTGGACATGCCAATCCCTTGTTAGAGGTGGTAGCCAATTAAAATCGGCTTGTTCCAACATTTCGTTGTATAAAAAAACGATACCCCAAAAAAATCTTAATTATATTTTTGGTAGATTTCACTATGAGAATTGCCCTTTATATAATTTACTTGAACTTTATCTTATTTAAATGCTACATTCCAAACATTAGCTTATTATTATAAACACTGCGTTCGTTTACAAAAGTAGATCCGAAGAAAAAGTTTCGCAGCGAATTCAAACCCCACTCAACAGCCTATTAAAAAAGCCTTTTCAGCTCGAAAAGTCAGTCAAAAGAAGAAAAAAACTTTGAAAACGTCGGCCAAAGTACCTGCTCCCAATTACTCAACCCAAGTGGGGGTGTGATGGGTGGGAGGGGGTGACCAGACGACATACAGACACCGTTGCCACGATCGATTCTAAGGCTGAGATAAGTTTTGTAGGTGTGGATTGCTTTTCGTAAAAGGACAGATAAAATACTTAGATGAAAGTGGAGTAGGTATCATCAAGTAAAATAAATAAATAAATATTCATGGACATTTCACACGACGCTTTCTAGTCCCAAACTAAAGCAAAGCTTGTAATATAGAGACTAGATGACTGTTAGAATACTTATATTTTTTTTTGTAAATACATACTTATAATATTTATTAACACCCAGACAAAGAACAAACTTTTATGTTTTCCACGCACAAATGTTTGTTCTTTGTTCTTGAGTATCATCAAGTAAAATATACTTTCAGTTCGATTCGCGACTATGGCGAATGTAACTGTTCTGAAATATCGAGAACTAATCAAAATCATGTCAAATATCCAGTTTCTAGTAAAAAAGATTAAGTTTCATAAGTACCTAATATTGTTTTGACTGAAGAGAATCATTGAAAATAAATATCATACCAAAAAAGAAAATCTACGTCTATTTTCTCAACCCAGATACAAATCCCTAGCTAGGCCATTAAGGTTATTTCTGTTAAAGGTTTATACCTAGGTATAAACTGAAGCTAGAACTACATAAGTTTATTTTTGTTTAAGGGTAGCAAGGTGCTGGGCGGGGCGGGGCGGCACGACCTTTGACCCGCCTTCACCCCCGCACCTCTACCACCCCCGCTCACCTCAGGGGTGACTAACTGGACTTTGGGTGATCAGTCTTTGAAGACCGGGATACGAGGTACCTACCTAAATGCTGTATTGTGGTAAGATGCCTTCAGGAGATATATTATAATATTACACAGGTGCTGAAAATTCAGCTAGGTTGAGGGAGGAATTTTAAATTATTCTAAACGACCCTTGTGATTTTGAATTTAGTTTAAAACACAACATAACAAACAATCTTCATTAAAATTTATTGATTGTTATTAACACAAATAAGTTACATAGGAATCCCGGAAAAATAAATTACAGTGTTTTTAAAAAAAACTATTTGTGTCCTTTTAGATTAAGGAATGATTTTTATAGAACATTTTATTTTAGCACAAACTTTTTTTTATCGATGATGTCTTTAAACTATCTGAAGAACTAAGATTTCGTTAAATTAGAGACAATACCACATTTGGTCTGTTTTCCTGCATTTCAACCTGAAAACTTGAAAAAAAAAAGAAAAACGTTTTTTGCAATCGTCATGTCAAACCAACAACGTCATAAGTCCAATCTGCAACATTTTCAGATTTTCTTTATTATGTGGCAACCCTGAGAGCATCTGGGATCTTAGTGTTCAGTGGGAGTCACTGAAGGCGAAAATATCTTGGTCTGTACTACAAACACACCCAGGGTTCGCTCGTTAAATGCAACGTGCTTGTCAAATGCACAATGCGTGCAATAGGATTGAGCTATTTCAGTAAGTAACCAATTGAACCGATTTCCAAGTTTAGTGCAATATGGAGTTAGCCTGTTTTTCATGACTTTTCAGGATGAAAATTCAGGTTTTTTGTTTTTGTTCAGTTTTTCTTAAGTTTTCAGATGATTTGACTTTCTCATCAGTTAGTATTTTGTATAAATTATCTGGCTTTTCAAAACTGCTTCGCTTGACTGCAATCTCACCTGATGTTAGGTGACGATGCGGTCGACGATGTAGCACGCTAGCTTAGAAGATACCTATTCTTTTTTTACTTTTTATTATTTAATGAAAAAGTATTAGACAAACGATAAAAGTTTCCACATCTATCCGAACGATCATAACAGCTCGTGTCATTGTACCGTTCACAAATCAAATTAATTTCTGACGTCTCATCAACAGGTTTCCAATTGGAAGTTTGCGTCAGACAGTGGCACGTCAACTCACGCCGACGTCACGGTGACAAGTGCGCAGGAGTGGCGCCCCCCTCCCGCGCCGAGGCCACGCCCCCTCCGCGCGCCGCCTACCGATGATCTAGATCGATCTATATCTAAAAACATTGTGTGCTTTGAATTGTACCAATTGAAGAATATTTGCTTATCGATGAATAATGACATACGAGTTTCTTATTATGATTGATTGGCTTCGGCTAAATGGAGCAATGATTGAGACCTACCTAGTCGTTTAGTTTAGGTCAAAGTCGTTATTTATAACAACTACCTATTTTATAGGTATTTAAATTGCTTTAAAAGGACTATGAATTGATTTCGTATACATCGTTACCTTAGTCCATTTCGTCCAAGGTTGTCTGGTAGAGATCTCTGATTAGCGATAAGACCACCCATTGTATCATTAAGTTTTGTTTTAGTTATTGTAATCCTTAAGTTAAGGTGTCCAATAAAGTATTTTCTATATCTTTTTTGATAAATTTCGCACCTGAACTAACAAACGATGATAAGAGTTTATTCAAAATGTATTTTTTAAATGTTAAGTAAACTATTTTAAGTATAAAATAAAGTACCTAACTAACTGCTACAAAGTAAATCACTAATAGTCATAATTAAAGATAAGTTATCAAAACGACCTCGAAAGTTAAAGTCGACTTAAGTAAAAGTCCCTAAAGTCGACTCTACGCATGTGAATGCGTAGAGTCGACTTTACACAAAACACGCTAAGTCGAAAAAGTATTAGCTTTGCAAAAATATGAAGTTACAAATCTGAATAAAGTTCTGAGAATAGCTTCCTTTATTGTGAGCTCATAGTAAGTTACTTGATCACTTATGTAGATAGCTAGAAAAGTATAGTAGAGTGCCTATCAGCCGCGCAGAAATATGGAGGCGGTGGGAAAGTTGATACAAAGTAGGATTTTCAGGGAGCGTTCGCAGAAACATCGCTGAAAATGTTAAATTTCGTTCTGAGAAAAAAGTACTGATCGATCATCGGTTTTATTCGTAACTGGTAGTTTATAGGAACTACCAGTGAAGTGAAATAAGTACTGTGACATTGCATTATAAGCTTAAGCGCAACGCAATACAGTGCAGCAGCGTCTATACAAATGTAGGATAGATAGATAAATAGACAATTCTTTATTTGCACAACTTAAAAAGTGTATACAGGTGAACTTAATGCTAAAATAGCATTATCTACCAGCTAACCCGTGAGAGTGGCAATAACAATTTTATTAAGGTAGTGCGCAAAGATACCCTTATTGGCAGAATTGCGAAAACCGTCATAAACCAAGAAGTTGAAGTCGATATAAATAAATGTAAACAAAAAAACGCCCATCAGTTTTTCTTGGCGACCGTACTCGGGCACTGAAAGATTTGCACCCCCCCCCCTTTACACGGGGGTGGAGGGGGGGCCCCGGTGTCGAGGTGGCGGGGCCTTCGCTCCCTGCCCCTGCAGGCCACCGGGCCAATGGCGGCGCGGCGCGCCCTGGCCCGACCCGAGCTCAGTCGCGACCGAACCGCGACCCTTGACACACAAGCGCGCCGCGCGGCTTTTGCCCTGTCACGGCAACCGGCATCATCACGCACGGAGCGCTAGTATACGGCGGGGTCGGGGGCCCGGGGCTTTGCCCTCCGAGAGGCCCCGACCTCCCGCCTCTGGAGTTGGGTTTCCGCGGCAGTTGGAGGGAAGACGATCTGCTGCCGTCGACTCCCGCGAGTCAGGCTGCGTCGACGCAGAGCGGCTCTTCCGCCACGGACAAGGGCCAGAACGTGGAGTGCGTGGTCTGCGGAGACAAGTCCTCGGGAAAGCACTACGGCCAGTTCACATGCGAGGGTACGTACTTGTGAAGTGAAAGTGATGTGCCCGTTTGCGGAGTCGCGTGCTATATTATTGTGTTCGATTTGAGTAGATCTTTTGTAGGTCAGTAGAGTGAATCTTTGTAGAGGTCAATACAATCTGTATTAGACACAAAATTGTTCTAAAATATTGGTTAAATCTTAGTATATGATTTATACACTGACGGCCGACGGCGGCACCGCGTTCGCTGATAAGTCTTTCTTGAACTTTTATTAAACTTAGTAGGTAGTTTTAATAGTAATTTTATAAATCTCGTTGAAATCTTCTGTAGATTTTCTGGAATAACTTTCACTGGATTAAGTAGGTATACATATAGTAACTGTGCTACTTATAAAGATTTTTTTATTAAAAATATTATTTATTTTATAAACGCCAAAGCAGGTACCGTAATCAAAATTTTAAAATTAAATTATTTTTAAACAAAAATGTTATGAGTAAAATTAGTACCTAATTCATCATTTAAATGACCAATAACCATAAAGAATTAGTAAATATTTTTTTCTTTGTCAATTCTTATTGTCTGAGACTCGCCTGAACCCTCAAAGCTCAATGCTTTATTATTATAATAGTGCCGTTGGTTTCACCAAAATAAATAAACAAAAACAGTTGTTCTCTCCCCTTTGACCTCAAAAATCTCAATTACCCTCAAGTTTCTAATCAGAATGCAATTAGACAAAGTTTTCATAAACTGCCTGCTTCTAAAGATAAGGGGTGTTACACATTTATGCAAATTCGCAGAAATTGTTGTTTTCTGAGTTACGCTCCTTTGTAAGCGCCGTCGAATTTTTAGCGACGCGAAATCATGGAATTTAAATAGACCTGCATTTTATAATACGTAGGTAAAGTATTCGGAAAGGGGGTCGTGCATCTTTAGGTGGAGTGAACAGCAATTTTTATTGTGGTTTGTGCTAGTTTTGTCTATTTTTCATTTAAAAATTTACTGAAATTTGTTTCCTTAATTATTAATTACACGTTATGATAACTTAAGTAATCTTAGAAAGGTACCTATATAAGCTGCCTTACCGCGAATGATAATAAATAATCAAAATCAGAAACGTTTGCCATTTTATCAATATTAGTAATAGTTAGGTGTATTTTGTTTCATGTAGAGACAAAAATTAAGTCAATAACAAGGCCTATTAGACCGCATTCTTAAATAGTTTAATTATTAACTATTTTATTTCACAAGTTTCACAACACAAACATTTTATAATATAGAAGGACTTAATGCTGAAGCATTCTCTGCCAGTCAACCCAAATGTGGTGGTATAAAAAGGCGGTTGGCAAGACAAGACAGCTGTAAATCATTAAAAAAAAACAGTGTGATAAGTTTTCTCTCATAAAAAACCCTTAGCCTTGATGAAACATTAAAATAATACCCAAAATAAACGTGAAAAGTATAGTTTATATTGAAATAACTTATAGAATAATGACAATAAATAATACCAGCAGAGGTATTCCAATCTCAGTTGAACTGCAAAGTTTTAAATCATAGTCAGTTCATACTAACTCATAGTTATTCTGTGACTAAATAGTGACATTATGATGTCATTTAATTTGTTTTCGCGCATATTTTGCTGTGAAGTGTCTAAAAAGAATGATCACGTGGTACAAAATTGTACCACGTGACCTGAAGAAATTACACTGGGCAGTGAAATATAGCTTGACAGCAAAAGATTGGCATACGGGGGCAGTCAGGCTCTTGTTAAACCGTGTATGAAAAGCGTCATGAACTTACTATTACAAACAATGGTGTCATTACCATGTCTAGCTTTGGTCTTTGACGTGTTAAAAGCCATTGAGTTAATACAAAGAAATCATTTCATTTCATTACAAAAAACGCCACAATTTTGGCACTTTGGAAATATCATGTTTTGGCGCTTGTCAGTAGTATGTTTGTTGTACATGTATAAGAAATGTGCTCACGCGTTCGTCTGAGTACAAATTGTATCGTTCCATTTTCAGAGCGCTAATGCATAGTCCATTGTATAAAATGTTGTTGTCGTTAAAAGTCAACATGTAAAGCTCTATATTAAAAGTGACCTAAGTATTCTATTATTTAAACTTTGTAAATGTTATTTAAATTGGAAGCTTCTAGGGGAGACCTTTGCCCAGCAGTGGGACGAGACAGGTTAATTAAAAAAAATATATGGAATAAATGGCTTGTAAAAAGAAGTGTCAACAGTATCACAATTTGCTAACCCAACCCGTGCATGACGCGAGTGACATAAGATAACGCATCATCATTACCGCTGGCCCCACAGACCGCAGCCTTGACCTCTGACGGGTTAAGAGCTAACCTGCAGGTTCAGTTGGATGCAGGTGTAATCTTTATAAATAGTTTATTTTTATTGAACCGCATGAGGTTAATGTTCTTTATTCAAAGTCTTTCAATGTGAGCTTTTGTCATCTTGGATATTCGATTTTTTAAGGTGGGGTGTGTTATTTTAGATTGAAAAATGTTTATTCGATTTGCGTTATTTCGAATTTGAAGATGTCTTGTACAGTCGGCTACACATCAACCTATCCACTGTTTGAACTTTGAACTATTATAATTTGAATGTTGCGAATCAGGAGATCGCAATAGGTCTCACGAGTCTCACATAAAAACATATCGTCCCTCTCGCATGATTCGCAACATTCAAATTATAATAGTTCAAAGTTCGAACCGTTAATAGGTTGATGTGTAGCCGACTGTACCGTTTGCTTTTTAGATTGTTATTAGTATTGTCAAACAATATGAGGTCATTTTTAAAAAGCTACGAGTACCTACTTTAAAAAATATGAATAGGTACCTAAAATCATTTACACAAGTCGGTTCCTCAAAGGAAACAATCGTTCAAAAATAGAACAACATTCGATATTTTTTATCCCGATATTTTTAATTAATGAAGTGAACATGTTCGATGGTTCCTCGATAACGATATAGATGGCGCCAGTAGAGGTCGCAACCTCAAATTTATCAGAGTCCAAATGTCTCAGAGCGATAAGAACTTGCATACTTACCACATTTATGAAAATTAACATAACATACAGGATTGCTATTAGGTATATATTTTGAAACTAATAATTTATTTGGACCGCGGTTACAGTCCATTGAACATAATTACTGAACATATTTAAATTGAATTCTTAAATACTTATTAATTTTTTTTTAAATACATACTTAAGCAAATTTATTCACAAAGAAAATTATGACCAATATAGTATTTACAATATTTATAATATGTACTTACAAAATACATTATGAAGCAGTTGAGCTATCTACACATCTATTAAATTATATATTCATTTGTTACCTACTTGGAATTACAAAAAAAAAGGTTAAATCTTGGTAAACCTAGTCACTCTCTAATATCTATCAACTTAGTAGGTACCTAAGTACCTAACAATTATATTATAATATAAATAAATAAATATTCATGGACATTTCACACAACGCCCTCTAGTTTAACTAAGCAAAGCTTGTGATATGGGAACTAGATTGCTTGAACTATGGTCATACCTTACCAATGGGTAATGATGAACTGTGACAGTTTTTTAAGCGGTTTGACTCTTTTTAGGGGTTTTAGTAGTAAGCATCTTATCTTTTTAGTCAAATATATCGATTCAAAACAACTTAAAAACAATCTGATTGGTAAAGCGTACACTCGATCCCTCGACACATCGATACTTCCAAAAGTTTTACAGGAGATTGGGCAAAAGTGGGCTAATTTGCGTCAGGAAAAATGGTTTCAAAAGAACACCTTTTTTTCATTTGATCTGCGATCGGCTATTTAAGCGCTCCTAATCCATAATTTGATGTGTTGAGTGAGTTGAAATTTTAGCGAGTAACATGATACGTTCTCTGGGATAAGTCAAGTATTTACTTACCATTGAGGGGTTTCATATTATCTTGGTTGTCATGTAAATGAACACATGACAAGTACCTAAGTATTTTTTGTAAGTAGTTACTCATACAATACAAAAAAGGAATAATCGGACCCACCAGTTTTTTCTCAAAACTGCTTCGGTCCGTATAAAACAAAAAATGTATGGACAGAAATGAAAACAAAAGTGTAGTTCATTCAAAACTCCCGACACGGATTTTGATGCCATTTTGCATAAAGATACAACTGAGGTATCCCAACATAAATTCCACATTGGCATTGCGATTGGTAAATAGACCAATTCTCATACAGATTTGCCCAGTCTCCTTTAACTTATATTTATGTATATTTCAGCTTAACCCTACCAAATGATTACCGCTTTAAGTGTGTACCGATAAACCGCATTAGTGTCGCGACCATAAAGTGTTATTTTGATGTCGACAAATCCACTTTATTAACAGTTGGACCTCCCGCTGATTGTAATGCAACCATGTCAAAATAAAACTGGAAGGCGAGTGGGGTAACTTGCATTGGAATTGTATAAGGTGTTATGATGACAAAGTTCCATGAGAGGTCGCTTCTTTTAAGTTAAATGCTCGCGTCCGTGAGCGACAATAGTGATTGCGGTTGACACCTGCGCTTAGGGGTGTTTATTATCGATATTTTGGTATCGATACTTTTTGTTTTAAACTTTTTTAAATATACACGTACCTATAAGATTTTAATGTTTAGGTTTAAGGTTCCAATAAATTAAAATACATAAGTAAATCAAAACTTCTACGCTTAGAACTTTTAAGTTTTTAAGAGCTATAAAAAGTAAACATAACAGTGATTCTGTTTAAATTACTATCTTAAGTTACATGTTAGTAATAATATCTTAGTTGTAAAATTGTAATACAATCAATCCAATATTAAATTAAGAAAGTTTTATTTTCGTTAATTTAAATTCAACCAGCAATTAAGTTTTACCTAACTTTTATCACACAAGGTAATTAGTTTTTCCATATAATGCAAATTTGCATGCGCGCTGCGCTCGCGCAGAGCCGCGAGTATCGATAAGGCGCGTCACTATAGCGTCCACTACAACCGGTCGGTTTATGGTATGTTTGTCCCGCGATACTGTGGCAGTTAACCCTATCTTTACGACCGACTCTAAACATAAGTGTCTCTCTGAACTTATTTATTTTTATCTCATTCCACTTTTTAAATTGAATCCACGATCGGCGCGTGTGTGGCTCTCTTCTCGCCACTAAACCTGTCAATAAACCTCTCGGACGCGTTGACTCACGCTGCCTTTTAATGAAAATTTGACTCTTTTTAATACGTTATTTATGTGAATTAAACAAGTACTAGAGCTACGCCTTAATAAGGTAAACATTCGACGCGAGACATTAACGGCCATTTTGGAAATTTAGAGCCCGCCATATTGTTAAGGAGTACCGTGTTTGTCACGTCGTAAATCGAAAATTTACGCTTTTTTACACCGTTAAAATAAACGATGCGTTTTATTAACAATTTATTATGTGAATTTTATTTTTCTATAAAGTGACGAACATGCAAAGAGTATCAATTTTCAATGTTCCATTATAAGAATAATTTATCATGATTTTCTAATTCATTTCTAATCAAAATCTCTCACCGTTTATCGGTAGAATAAAATCTTCAGATTTAAAAAAAATTGGACAACATTATATCAATCTTCATATTAAAGCGGAAAAGGAAAGTCAACAAAAGCCAAAATTGATCACATTGGTGCAAATTTTCTGGTTAGAAAACTTATTTGGATCAGAATGATATATTATTTTTGCTGAACCTTTGCATTGTTAGTCTCTAGATCGTAAAGCTTTGCGATTTTGGATAATTGATATATCCTCAAAAATGTTGAAATGTTTGAGCGAGAAGGTTTTTTGAGTTAATGTATAGAAAAAACTCCTTTCGGGCTATTTACGTGTTTTGATCACCTTATTAAACACAGTAGGTAGCGACATCTATGCAAATGTGACACCCTGATCATCACCTCTTATAACATTAATCAAATTAATCTAACAATGCAATTGAAACTTGAATTTCAATGAGAAGGAAACCAATTTACTAAGATTATTACGTTGTAATCAATCATTTTATCATTAGCACAGAGAAATGTATGAAGATAAAATAAACTGAGATGCTGTAATTAATTTTTTAAGTCAACGACCTCGACAAGGCTACGAGACGAAGAAAATAACCAATTAATTAATTATCATTCTAGTTTCTGTTTATTTCAAAAAATTAAGACTATCAATATGCCTTTATAAAAACGTCAATCGCGTTATAGGTTTAGAAATAAAAAAAAACACAATGTCTGACCTCACGTTATCAGAATGCTGTGTTTTTTATTGTCGGTGTCAGAGCAATTAGAGGCACTTAAGTAACCAATTAAAAGCTTTGAAATAAAAAAAATAGATTATATTTGTGTAAAAATATTTAACAATTTCACTATTCAGCTAATGATGTTCACAAAGGCGCTTGCGAAAGAAACTTTACTAATAGTAATACCTACTCTGTGCTTTTGGCTTATTTTAGATCAGCACGGCATAATTAAGTGGAAAAATAATGAATCCAATATCAGGGGAATAAGGTTCATTATAGCACTACATTACTTTCATAGACTCGAAGTGCAGTATACCTAACAATGTTACAAAATTGTCAGTAACCAAGGTCGAATGGTCAATAAATAATTACCAGTGACCGAACATCATAGCATTTATTTTGCCATAATAATTATTACCTGTTTGATTTTACAAAGTTGTATCTTAAGTTAGTTAAAATGATTTATTTAAAGCAATATTTCTTATCCAAGTGGATCAAATTAAAGTCTTGTACAGACAAACACGTAACAAATTTTAATTGCAATAAAATCGAATATCACGATATCGATATGCACGATCATAGGATTGGAAGGCGTATTCGCTACTACTAGACCACTGGTGCTCTTGGAATTTTAATCGTAGGTGGACAAGCATCTGTAGACAAGTCGTTTCATCACGGTTCCATCACATCGATATATCAACAAAATGACGATAGGCGCCCGTCACGTGGTCATTGTCAATTGTCAAACTTCGGAAAAATCCTACAGATCATTTAGACAGATATCCAACATTTTGATTCCACGAAATGAATGACTTGACGTATGTATGACTCGACTTGACTAAACTTATTTCAAATAATCCACTTGGCACTGGCAAAATTGTCTGTCGAATTGACGGACAGAGGCCAAGAGAAGAAGAAGAAGAACTACGATAAATGGAACTATACCTAGGTATAAACAATATAACGTTTACAGTAACATAGGTTCCATATATTGAGTACCATTCAACAAAACTGTTTATTTCTGCTGTAGCAAATGACGTTGGCTCCTCTGGTTTCTCTCGAAGGTTTCGTCAGCTAAATGTTTGATGACGTCACATTGCATGTGGGTCAGTGCGACAGTCGACGGTCGACACCTATAATCGTACTGTCATTACTAGTCACTTGCAATCATCATGTTGATATTTTTACGAGAAAAAATGGCTGAACCATCACATCGTATCCAGTGCTTTTTTAACCCCCGACGCAAAAACGACGGGGTGTTATAAGTTTCACGTGCCTGTGTGTGTGTGTCTGTCTGTCTGAGGCAACGTAGCTCCTGAACGGATGAACCGATTTTGATTTTGTTTTTTTCTTTGAAAGGTGAATTAGTCAGGAGTGTTCTTAGCCATGTTTGATGAAAATCGGTCCAAGATTCGGGGGTTTTTTAAATTTTCAATTTAATTACTTGATATACTAAAAACAAATTTCATTTTAGACCACGTCCACCAAAGTTGTGCTCTATGCAGCAGTACATTTCGTAAAGGCGTTGTATCATGTGCTTGTAATTGCATTTAGATAAAGATAGAGAAATATTTATTTGGAATATAACACAGGTACAGCACAATTGACAGGTCTTGCTATAGCTTTGCAGATATAGAGCGAGCGAACAGCTGACTTGTTTAGATAATAATTAAGTTAAATAACGACAAGGGTTGCACAATAGGAAAGAATTAGGTGTTAAAGGCAGATTATTGCTTATTCATCATCCATTTTGTGACAGTAACCTTGAAAAACATGGTATTAAACGTGACACTTTTTCCCATCTTTATAGCATCGATATCAAACCGGGTCAGACGGAAATAACCCTTTATACGCTACCTAGTTACTAAATACCATGGTGATTTGTGACCCTGAACCAAATAGCCTCTCCATAAAGTGCAAATTGCATCCTATCAAGTATGAAACAAGTAACCAACGTTTCTTACCAGTAGCCAAGCATTAGATTTCACTTGAAAGCCATGTCAATGTTCTCACTATCAAGCACAATTTGCAACATCTGATGTTCCCAGCGATAGTAATAATTGGGAGTCTTTGCGGCGCTAACATATGGAGCAGTGGAATGGAAAACCAGCTAACGTGAAATGTGGTGCAAACAAAACTCTGTGTGAAACTACTGAAACAATTTTTTCATGTGTATTTTGTACATATTATAAATATTGTAAATAATGTATTAGTCATAATTTTCTGTATTAGTTATAATTTTCTTTGTGAATAAATTTAATGTATTGCTTTAAAAAAAATAATTATAATTTATTTTGTAATGAACTTAAGGCTGCAGTTATAGTGAAAATCGCAAGATGCTTTTCGTTGCTAATCCGTAAATATAAGTAATAAACCAAGAGTAAAAATAGGTAAGTACAGAGAATTCATTAGAAATACGATTAAAAAAATTCTCGATAGAAAAAATTCCAAAGTTACCTCTAATTTTCTAAGATTGTGTCTGGATTTCGAAGACAGTTGGGTTGAAAATTAGATAAATAAAATAATGTACCACTAGACTTTTAAGCGATTTCCTTATTTGTTATCCTAAAATTATCTTTAGTATACAAGATATCATCAAATAACTGCTAATTTACGCGTTATTTTATGTCGCGGCGGTCGCAAGCGCCACGACGAAGCGCGTGCGATTTCGAACCTTCTTCCGACGATGTTATGACCGATGTTTGAAATCCCCTTAGGTGCTAATTTTCACAATACACGCGCCCTTAACACGGATACAGCAAAGTGTTATATTGAATCCGAGTTAAGGGTGTCAATGAAGCTGTATTTACTTGGATTTTAAAAACTCGATTTGTTAATCGATTTATGGTGTCGAATGTACCTGTTTAGATACTATAGGGTTGTCTAACTGCACAAGCTTCACTGCTACGTAATCTAGCACTTATCGTAAACGTGCTCGCAGCCCTAACGGTACAAGTGGACGAGCCTGCATTGTTACCGAAATATTGCAACGATTTCTTGGTACTCACCTCAGCTCCGGTAGGATAAAATTTTCTGCCTCTTTAGCGTAAATAAGATAACATTATTTATACTGCTTATCCTAGTTTAATAAAACTTTTTCAAGTCTCAGTAGTATGGAGTCAGGACTTTTAAAAGGTGAAATGTTGCCTATACGTTACAAAACCTTTTATCACCGAAAAATTTTAAGTAAATTTAAAAAAGCCCCGTTATTTCATAATGAGAGTGCCAATTTATCAATTGTGTTTCTTATCTAAACCTGTCAAAATTGGAAAAAAAGTTGGAAGTCTTTCTGTATTCAGCAGGAGTATTCCAATCTCAGTTGAACTGCAAAGTTGAACTGCAAAGTTTTAAATCATGGTCAGTTTATACTAACTCATAGTCATTCTGTGACTAAATAGTGACATTATGATGTCATTTCATTTGTTTTCGGGCATATTTAGCTGTCAGTGTCTAAAAAGAATGATCACGTGGTACAAAATTGTACCACGTGACCTGAAGAAATTACACTGGGCAGTGAAATATAACTAGACAGCAAAAGATTGGAATACGGGGGCAGAAAAAGTGTGATATTTTCTGTGCCAAAGTTTCCGGGTCTTTTTACATCCTGTATGAGTAAACTTTTAACTTTTAGATGTTTAATTTATGTTTATCTTATGTTGAATATGCAATATCAATGTTTATCACAGAAGTCAATATTCAAGTTACGGTTAAACTTGAATAAATCAATGCGTAACGAAGTTCTAACGTAAAGTAGTTCAATTATACAATTTATGTTGGGAAGCTGACAAATGGGCTTAGAACATGCGAATGTAAATGTTGCTACCTTATGCGGCTGTCCCGAACCAAAACCTAGTATGAGGCATTTACTATTATTATTATTTGCATTATTTGGATGTTACTATGTATTATAAGTATGTATTTACAAAAAAAAAGTAAGTAAAAAAGTAAGTAAAAAGTAAGTAAAATATAAGTATCCTATCAGCCATCTAGTTCCCATATCACAAGCTTTGCTTAGTTTGGGACTAGAGGGCGTTGTGTGTAAAGTCCATGAATATTTTTTTTTGTAGACTTTTTTTTGCAGCATCATTCCTAGAATGTCATTCAAAGAACGATGTCGTAAAAAGACGTCTATAAAAAATGGCTTATACTAGGTTTTGGTTTGGGACAGCCGTATGCACGGGACTATTTAAGACCTTAGTTATAACTAAGGTTTGTGGTCTGTGGTATACCACAGACCACAAACTAAAGTATGAGCCTGCTGAATGGGCTTTGTAAGGTAATAGAATTGATATCTATAGGCAGACTATTTATCGTACGGGTTGTTACGACTTGTAGGGGGTTAATCTTTAATGATAACGAAGATGAATGCAACTTATACTATTTACTCAGGCTTTTACAATATTCATAAAGTTAGAGGAATTTTACTAGCACTCGCGCGCAGCCATGTTGAATTCGGAAGTGAAGTGTTGCCATCCGCTGTTTCTTAGGATGGCCACTGGCCCTGGTGTTGCCAGCCTGTTGTGATAGATTATGTCGTGCTACGACACGGGGTAATATAACCGTATTACATACTGATATAAGTTACCTAGTAATAATTATAGTTTCATCGATTTATGTTAACGAGAATAAATAAATAAATAATCTAGTAAGGATAGATTTAGTAGTAGTAGAGCTTCTTATGAAAGAGCTCATCCGGGGAAGTACTACCATCGTACCTATGTCGTGCCCCAAGCAGTGATGCTCGCATTGCTGTGTTCCGGTTTGAAGTGTATTGCACTGAAAAAAAAGATTTCCAATCAAGTGCAAATTTTGCTTGATTGACTTTTTTATGTCTGAATCTAAAAATAAAACGATTGATTTTAAAATCACGCTTGTTAGTTGCGAATAAAGTCAAAATGATTAAACACTTAATAAAGGCTCTTTATTTTTACTATAAATTATACTTGTTCCAAACCGTCAAGTTGAAAACTGACTTTTTGAATTCTATAAAGTATCATTTTAGGCAGGCTATTTAACTTTTATTCAGACAAGTCTTGTTTAGATGTAATATACCCATTATCAATGTTCATTATGTACCATAATAGCGACAATAAACTCGTTTATAGAAAATAAAATTACCGAGTTGAACGCAATCAACCTAAGTTATGGATATAATTATGTAAATACTCAATTTTAGTAGAATTTAGAGGACTAGAAACTTGCCAGTAATTATTTTTTGGGTATTTAATAATAGCGTGGAATACTTTGTTGCATTTATTTTCTTTTGTTCCGTGTCTAAACTAAACGAAAATAAACAATATATTTTTCTTTACAAGTAACAGCACTCAATAACAGCAATAACTGTGGAAGAAGCTATCTAAACTACAATACATCCTTCAACCTTTATACAATTCTCTACCAATTTTTACTAAAAGTTTCCCTACCTGGCAACAAAGATTATTTAAAAAAAAAAATTTGACAACAGAGCGAGAAAAAATTTGCGATATGTTGTGGTTATAAGTCATAATTTCTTTTGATTTCTTGTGTATTTTTAGGATTGTGATAGGTACATGTAATATTTTCTTATATTCTACGCGTGAACTAGGAATAAAAACAATATACCTACTCTCCTACACTCCAAAGCTGACAAATTGCTCGGACGCTCGCTGCGCTGAGGGCGCTGGACGTTCAAGTGGATTATGGACGAGGTTGCGGATTTACTCACTGCATGGGAGCTACCACAACTGGTTCCGAGTTTTCGTAGTAAGTACCTATCTGACAACCTTCAATCTAACCTACACACAAAACACATGGCGTTGGTGCCCGAGGGCCTGGAAGTTTTGGTACAGGTAGATATAGGTAATAATTATGCAGCTAACATATTTCTGGAAAGAAACAAGTGCGGTGGTGGGCCGTCGTCGCCGCCGCCGCTACTAGCGTGGGTCCAGGCTCCAGCGCGGGCTTTGGACTTCGCTTGTGTTGTGACAGACCTAACAATTCCGCATCACACCGACGAAAATAGATGAATGAGGGGGTTAACCTTTGTGAGCTAGATTACCAACCTAATTTGATAGTAGATAGGTAATAAAAATTGTGTACATGTAAATCATAATCTAATTGCCTACATCCTGATCATTTTCATTTTATAGGTAATTCCATTACTATACCAGCTCTGGCGTCCCTCAATAATGAAGATATTAAGGAATTAATCCCACGAGTAGGGCCACGTGCACTATTCATGCGTTCTTGGAAAATCTGGATGTATGACGTATGTATAAATATATTAGATATGAGTTATTCTCAAAATATTACCCTGAGTGTAAGCAATGCTCCTATACCTACATATTTAGTATTTACCTACTTTGTGTTAGTTTATTTTGGTTTTTATTTTCAACCACTAGTACCCACATGTAGAAAATGGGGTTAGTTTAGAATGTATAAAGTTTATGTATTGTTTTTAATAGATTATACATAATGTAATGCAATTATTTTGTTTAGCTCTTAAATTGTTATGAAGCCTGGAGCGGGCCTAAGACTGTTTTACAGTATGGTTGACTGATCCTAATATAATATGTACTTAAGTACATAATATATTTTTATAAAATTGTTGATATATTAGCTCTTAAATGGTTATTTCTATTATAATAAGTCTTAATAGTTTAATTTTATAAAATTGTTTATAAGTAATTGTGTAGGTCTTTAAGTTTTAGAAAAATAAATTTTTCGTTTACCCATACTAACTCTATTTATTTTAGAAATTTGCCTTCATACTTCGTAGGTAGGTTTGTAGTAGGTTTCAAATAATAATATTTCAGGTTCTATTTATAAGGTACTTTTTCAGTCTTTGTACACTATCTGACTTGTTTGTCTAAAATAAGCTTTTTAATTAGGATAACCTTAACCATGTTTGATATATGTAATAGGGTTGGTATTGTGCTCGACTAATAACTGGTAGGTATAGATAATACCTTCCCATTTGCCAAGCCTTTCTGAAATTATGATTTAGCTTGGCATGAAATGGGAAGGTATTATGTATACCTACCACAGTTTTTAGTCGAGTACAATACCAACCCTATTATATCAAACATGGTTATGGTTATCCTAATTAAACAGCTTATTTCGGACAAACATGTCAGATAGTGAATCTGACCAAGTGCCTTATAAATAGAACATTGTGAGATGAATAAACTGACTTATTTCTGATAATCAAGTTAGGTAATTAATCTGACAAAGTACTTTATACATTTTAATAAATAAACATTGTAAGCTGAATAAACTGACTTATTTCTCTCAAACAAGTTAGTTATTGAATCTGATAAAGTTCTTGATAGTTTTTTTCATAAAATACTTATTAAAACTTGACATGGTACATGGTAAATTTTATAAAAAAACATGATTAAATTAGCAAACGGGCTTAATTTTGCCCAAAAAGTTAACTAATGAACATGATCAATGCCTTTATTATTTTTAATTAATCTCTTGTTCACATTCGTCAACAACATGATGAAAAGTATCAAACATATTGTTTGAATCATATATTTTCAGTGATCAACATAATCGAGAGCTTATTAATATTTCTGAGACCATCGGTTCAATCAATGATCAAGTCAGCTTTATTGCCGGCAAACAAGTGCTTTGCGTTCCCCTATATAACTATGTGTCTTGATTACAGTTATCAACATTTTGTTAGCAGCGATCATTTTTTTTTTTCAGTGTGGTGTAATTACAGGCACATGAGACTTAACATCTTTCTGTCTCAGAGTGATGGGCGCAGTGCAATGCATGGGCACGTCCTCAGAGGACGTACTAAGTGAGACAATGTATTGTTATAGGCAGTGATTACCACGTACCATCATAGATAGATAGATAGATAGAAAACTCTTTATTGTACCTGCACCGAAAATTAGATATAGTTCTATATTAAAGCGAAGTACAATGAGCGGCCTTATCGCTATGAGCGGTCTCTTCCAGGCAACCTTTGAAAAAAAAAAACTAAAAAAAATCATAAAAGAATATTAGAGAATATTTGGTTGGCTAATCTCTCACTTCATAGCGCCATTTATTGATCTAACTATATATTCCCAGAAGGAACCATTGTAAAAGGCAGTTGCGAGCGGGTATGTGCGGTCGAAGCCGACAGCAGAAGCCGCCGCACAGTCTAGTTGGAGATTACAGATGTCGAAATGAAAATGAAGTTGACCCCATAATTACCACCTGTGGCTATTGAAGTTACCAATACGAGCAATATATTAGAAAAACTGGCCAAATTGGAGTCAGATTCATGTTTTCTGGGTTCCGTAACCAACGCACAAAAGCAAAAATAAAAAAAACAACAATTTTATTTATATATTATTGTGTGATAGATCTCTAAAACGCGAAAATTTTAAAATTTTATTTATTCTGGTTAATTTCAACCCAATCATGGTTTTGCTCAGTCATAAATAATTCATGATTTACAAAATGCCTAACCAAAAGTTTCACGGACAACATCCAGGTAGTCTACAAATTGTGCTCTAACGCGAGTAAGTACCTACTAACTCCTTAGGAAATGATTCTTTTAACATGAAATCATCACAGACAAACAGATGGACGCGTGGTCTTAGTAATAGTTTATATTATCTGTAGTAATAGGTTTCCGTTTACATTTTTAGCTGCGGTATCCCAAAAATCAAACTTTCTGAATGTACCATAACATGAAAATATTTGTCGATCGTGACAACTTACCATAAACGATTATGCGTTATGACATCTGTGGTATTTCTACTAATAAATATAATTTGCCAAGAAGCACTTTCTTGAATTATGATTTGGGATTTTTTTATTTCACATGGCAGCAAACTGTACAGGTGTACCTTGCATGTGTTTATATATATTTAAAAACGTTAAAAAATTTAATAGTTCTATCCATAAATAACCTCACAGATCTCTAGATTCGATACTCTGTGTGGAGAAATTCTAAACGGTGATATGTACTTATAACAAAAAATGCTGAAGATACTTTGTATATCGACAGATATAATGAGATAATTTTCTATTACACAAAACAAAACATTGTATTGTAGATAGACGAACTTAATGCTGGCGAGAATTCTCTTTAGTTATAACCTTTGTGTATTTTAGAAAAAAAAGTTGAGATTTGTTATTTTTGACGCGTATACGTACTCTCTTTTTGCATTAATTCCTATTTCTATTTGACTAAATCTTTCCGTTAGGTATACCAAATACTAAAAATGACTAAAAAAATACTTCATTCGCTTGTGATATTCATGTTTTCCTCTTTATCATTATGTCGAAGCTCACTGATAACGAATATTCATTCAGCCTTTCCGAAATTGTTTCTTATTTCACTCATAATTTATTCATGGCAACTCTACCTGTCTTGAAATCGTTAAAGTATTTTAACTGTTTTATAAATTCGTTTTTATTTGACGCTTCCATACAGATTATCGGATTTTCGTTTGGTAGTAGCTATTGATAGATTGGATTACGATAATATGGATGAACATATAATAAAGTAAACTTAAATCGACGGAAGTGAAGACGAACCCAATGATAAAAATGTAGTAAATCAAGTTAATATAAATATAGCGTGATAGTTGATCCAACAAAATATAAAGCAGTCAATTGATGAAATGAATACAGTTCTTATGTTGATAATTTTTGTCCACAGGCTGCAAATCCTTTTTCAAAAGGTCCGTCAGAAGAAATCTGACGTACTCATGCAGAGGGAATAGAAACTGTCCAATTGACCAGCACCACAGAAACCAGTGTCAGTACTGCAGACTCAGAAAATGTCTCAAAATGGGCATGAGGAGAGAAGGTGAGTCTCAAATACATCACAGAATATTACTGGGTTAATTTTCAAGCATGATCCCCAGAACAATGCCAAAAAATTCTAAATTTTAAAGGAAAATTTTACTAACCCGAAAATTGGCTTTAAAATTGACGTAGTAACTAACAATGTATTACTGAGACATTTGAAACTTGTGTTACTAAAGTTTTCTTTTTGTCCACCGGTACTTTACTCATACCCTGTAAGTACTATGTAATATAAGTTTATTATTATCTTGTCCGTGTTAAAATTTAACGTTATTGCTGGGATAATTGCTTCGTGGAGTTTAAAGTGTGTTTTATCGTCCTGAGATATTGTAGCTAGGCTACTGTGGAATTCATCAATGTTGGAATGTGCGGTATTAGTACAAAAAGCTTCAAAGATACAATGATTGTCACAAGTGTGATTAGTGAAATCATCAATCTTGCAGAGTCATTAGTCGGACGACTGCCCAAGGGCATGCTTTAAGTAACTGTTGACGATCAGGCTAATATAAAGTTATGAGCTATAATAGGTTATTATTATGGTGGAATTAATACCGACGGTTATTGTTTTAAAGGCAACGCTATGATTGATGGTATTGATGAAGTATTTGATGGTTCTAATACTGATAATGATGAAAATGTAATTAATAATTTTGACGGTAGAGTTTTTGACGTAAATTACAATATTCGTAAATGAGAATATGTGCTTAAAATTGTAGATAGCGAAGGTCAAGGCTGATGGAGAGTAGGTTTTGACGACACGACAGTCGTAAACGACAGAGTGGTTTTAACAACCTATTGAATAACGTACTTGGTATGTTTATTGGTAGCTCTGATGACATTCTTCTTTGTTACTCGAATACCTACGTTTTTGAAACAAATATGCATCATCTTTAGACATAAAAACTCATGCGAGATATACTTGTAATTGATACTGTATAGTCAAGTTTGAACATAGTATACAACTGAATGATGGAACAAACCGATGGCCCACCTGATGTTAAGTGGTAACCACTGTCTATAACGGTGCATTGCCTTACGTCTACATCCACTGAAGACGTGCTCTGTGCTGCATTGCACTGCGCCCATCACACCGGCACCCATACCCTTAAAACCGGAACACAGCAATGCGAGCATCACTGCTTGGAGTCAGAATCTTTGCTAAGTATAAAAATTAGGTGAACAAAGTACAAAACAGACCTGTAAAAAGATAACACAATGATTTCCCTCGTCATGTCATATAGGAAACGCTTTCAGGGCGCAGAGGTTGAGAGTTCGTATCACCCTCTGCGCTTATCTGTAGCACTTTGTTTGTGACCTGCAGGCCTCAACGACTGCCTAAACTGTTTAACGTTTTGTATCTTCTTTTGTCTCATCTATTTTTTATACTTCAAGTCATAGACTGCTGATCTAATGTGTATAGTTTTTTTAAAGTGTAGGACGTGTTTTTAGTCTCGTTAAAGAAAAACTCTAGCAGAAAACATAGTAAGTAGTACGTAAATTAATATTTCTTTTTGCAAACTATGAGTACAAATTTGAGCGCATATTACACGTGTAGGTATTCATTTAACATAGTTATCAAGATTTTGCTAGATATAACCGCAAAAACAGGAAACCTATAGAAGAATAGACTCGCCGAACTAATTACCGGTTTGATAAGAACACGCCGAAATTAACGAGTTGATCCAGGAAAAAAAACAGTCTCGACTCTTGAATCACACATCCATATAATTACAAAATTCCTGTAGCTTAGTTTTTTTTAAATAAAAATCACTTCAGCGGCACTTTAGGAGCCGTCAGACGGAATTAACCCCTTTAAAAAAAACTACATGTATATCATCATGTTTATTTATAGCAAGACCTATTGCATAGCTTAAAACTGCGAGTCTAGTGGTAGACTCTACCTTGTATGTAGGGTCGTAGGTTCAGTTCCTCCTTTTTAACCGACTTCAAAAAAGGAGGTGGTTCTCTATTCAGTTGTTTTTTTTATGTGTTTTACCTCAGAACTCCGTCATTAAGGAAACGATTTAAAAAATTCTTTTTTTATCTGAATGTACTTACTTCCAGGTTAGTCCCATTCAATTTTCATCAAAATCGGTTCAGTAGTTTGGCTTATAAATAGAAATAACTGGAAAAAAATATGCCATCCACGTGCACGAAATTGCGTATTTTGCTTTCCTGTGACTTTTTAGTGGTGTTTATGATCACTAGAACATTCCCGATGAACTGCCATCATAAGCCGGTAGTCGAATTGAAGTTGGTTTTTCTTGTTTTTTTAAATTATAAATTATTAACTGCGTACTAAACTTTTGACTCGCAAGTTGGTCAAATGTTTTTATCTCCCAAACTGACCCAGAACAATACAAAAGTTTCACACCTCGCACCTTTGTATCATTAACCGTCCTTTGCAACTTCCGAACAGATAATGAAAGGGCACAAGAGAGCGGAAAGGACACAGTAACCCGTTGCTCTCAATTCAACCCTTGAGCGTCGCACAAGGTCTTTCCGACCCCGTTATTTTGGCCAAACGGTTTGTTTGTTGTCAACAAACAAAAGAAAGGTGCAAACTCCAGATTATTAGAAAAAAACTTATTCTTCATTCTTTGTCGCTATAATCGCCTTAGATATCAAAGATGGATAGAGTCGGATCTTTGTGTTTTTTTGCTCTGTGTATCATTGTTTTGTACGAGGTGTTTTCTAAAACGTTTTAGCGGTTGAAAGGGTCTATTCGACTACTACGTAATACGTTTAATTGTGATACTACATGATCTGTTACAGATAATCTTTTGTGTGAAACGGGCTATAATAGTGGTCAGTTTCTCTATATGAAACAAAAAATATTACATTGTTATCTCACAGTCAATATAATAATGTTTACTTTCTCAAAATGCTAAGTACCTAGCTTTTTTTTCTCAACCTATCTCGTCCCACTGTTCGACAAAGGTCTCCCCCAAAAACTTCCAAGTAGCTATGTGTAAAAAAGTATTATTTCTAAATAGAGTTTCCTTATAAAAGATTCGACCAAAAGAGGCACAAGTCAGAATAATCTCATTCCATAGCGTATTAGTATTATTAGTCGAGCAGTGCCAGATGTGGGTCTGCACTGCACATAATGCAACTAGACAGGCAATTCTCATAATTGCAATGCAAAACAAAGTTCGCATGCCGACTGATTAATTAACTAACATTAGTCCAACCGGTTTATTTAATAAGTGCAGTATACGAACAAAACCCGTCGATTTCGCCCGTCATTTTAGATGAACAATGGCTTTTTACACCTTTAGGCCCCTTTTGTTTAGCGCGCATCAATCATTCTTTGTTTGAGTATCTTAATAAGTTTTTGTGTTGGACCGGTCATTTAGAAAGATTCCCGGTATCGCACCAGACATCCCCCCGGTTTGGGAATTTTAATGGAATCGGGAGGGAAATTGGAAAACCTTGATAAAGAAGTGAAAATCTGCTTTAGTTACAATTGGGATTTTTAGAATTCATTGAATTCAGAACAATTTAAAAGAACACCTAAAAGTGCTTCAAAAACTTGTGACCTTTTTTAAGTGAGACGCTGATACATAATAATATTCTTACAAAATTACTTACCTCAATACGTCATGGTCTATAATCTTTGTATTGTAACTTCTAATTCGAGCGCAAAACTGTCTCGTTTAGTGCAGCGAAACCATGCACAATGCGCGCATTGTATGCCCACAAGACCTGTCAAAAACGTCATCGGCTCCTAACATTCCCAGGGGCAAATTACTGCAATGTTTGCATCGGTTATTATGTAAAAGAGTAAAGCCCGATGCACGCCTATATCCTACAAAGGACGTCAAAAGAATTGGCGCGTCGCATTTGAGGAGGGTGTCAATTTGCGTCTTGGAACCAGGTGCGGTCATTGTTGACCAACTGACCGTGAGTGTCTGTTTGGATTAGACCAGCCTAGTCTGTTAAACATTGATCGAACCGTGAGAATCGTAACGTTCTTTTCGATGACCATCACCAGCCCATCAAAGACAATGGAAATAAGAGAAAGGAATTTTCGGACAACACCAAAAGATGAACATAATGACTTAATCGTGTCAACAATCAGTATGCGCACTTAGAAATACGAGAATAACCGCGGCGGTGTGTTTACCGACTTCGTCTGCTGCGTCAGAGATATTATCATTTCTAGTGAGCATAATAACTGTGACATGTTTCGTACGATGCTCCAGGGCCGAGTATAATGGTTCACATTCCGGGAAAACCGAGGCTTACTAGCCGCGGCCGACGTAAAGATATTATCGACGGTTTTCTCGCGGTAGCGTTCCCACGGAACGCGAAAAAATGTTTAAGTAGCTGTAACCCCTTGCCGGACATCGGTCAGAAGTTGCGTCCTGCGAAAACATTAATTAAAAGGAAGACAACATAGACCGGTTCGGTTTTTGCATGGTCAAGGTGCGCGACCATTGACCTTCCATAGGCCCCGGGCGTCGTAAGCTAATTATATTTCCGCACGTTTTGTCAAGCGATTTGCATGTGAATCGGGGATCTACTACAATAGAAAATGGCGCTAATCTGCTTGGAAAGGCTCCGAGCCGGAGCAGGTAATACTCAAATACGATGGGTCACCCTCAATGGTTGTTAGAAACTTGATAGGTTTTCACTATAAACATTAGTTTGATACCCGACCGCGGAATATAGAATTACACATTGTGAAGGATTTTGTCGATGAACACAATGAAATAGCCAATCTTGATAGCACTCACCGCAGTGACATCATTATTCAAATTTTTAGAGCCTCATTTACCAATCCTGCCGACCGCCAGTTTCGATCTCAACAATGCATTTTACCACCGTAATGTATTGTCCCTGATCCATCAGAAAGACTATTAAGACATCCACAAAAAGACTCCAAAAATTGAGCGAACAAATCGAGTCCAGCCTCGTAAACTTCCAAAGCGAAATGGACAAAAACGAATCAAAGTGTAAAATCATTTGTGTCGGATTAAAAAAGGAGCCAACGAGCGTGAGAGATACAGCACTATCAATCACCGGGTGATTTATACTCTCCCACTGGGATGATGTATCACCGAACTGACCGTCTGGAAAAGTATTTCGATAATTAACTTTTAAAATTTGACGGACGCCTTCATTTTCGTCCAAAACTTTGTCCAAGATGCAACTTTGCACAAAGTTCGTGATCAATAATGTTGTGATACTTAGTAAGACACAGCTATATTTCTACCTTTTAATATGGATCAAACTAGTTTTTCACCTGATGTATTCGGTATGTGATAATTGTTAATTAATTCATCCAAATGCCCACGACAAATATTTATCGGATTTCACCTATCTGATTGGACATCTATTTTAAGCCGACATCACTATGTTTAAAATATTCCGACATAGTTTTCTAGGAGAAATATTATTTAGGTGTAATACCTTCATCACAATTAACGATTTTTACAAACAAGAGAGATAGATAGATCACATTTATCTAAAGGTTCACAACCACAAAGACCTATTTAATAAAACACCATCAATTCGAAAGTCAATAATGTAATACGGAGAGAAATATAGACTGAAACATTCATCAAGTGCATCGCGACAGTTCACTATATAGCACGTCAAAATATTCACCTACAGAGGGCTGGCTCAATGGCGTTCCACTTGCCAGCTCGGGAATCGAAGGTGGACCCCTGTGGAGCAGTCGGCGTGTGCCTAACGAACTATACGGGTGATTTATCGGGACGCACTCGCCCGCTCCAAAGCTAATTCCCTCACGACGTGTGATGTTGCCACGAGAAATATCATCCGGTACATTTAAATCCCAAAGCATCCACTTCCCACCTTCAATGATAAAACATTACCTTGATTTAACTCAAGGATAATCCGATTCGAAATTATATGCAATGATAAATCGTCAGTGTTCGGTACAGGTGAAATTTTCTCACAGTCGCTGAGCTGTAACGCCGTATAATCTCGAATACCGAGAGTAATGCACGGTTTGTATGTATATTGGTTACTACGTTAGTAGTCTCAGGAAACCTGTTCTGCGTGGTCGTGCCCTCTGTACCGTACCATATAATATATTTGTTAGCATCCAGTCTCATAGTTTCACTTTATATTTTAAGATCACGATGGAAATCGAGGTTCACTAGTTCGAATTTTATTTCGCTTTATGGACACGTGAGATCTTTATCTAGGATGTCCAGCTTGTTTCTAATAGATTCCAAAGCGGATATTTACATTTCGTCGACAGCTTAATGGTCGGATGATCACAATCATAATCACAAATTATCAACACAAATGCTTTTCGACACAGGTTCACAAGACAAATACTAATTTAATATGGTAATGTCGCTGATGGGTTGATAAAAAAGTTGCTAGCGGTAATAGTGACAGCGTCTGAAGAGAGTTTCGGTACCTGTCGCTCGGCATTCATCTGGCGTCCGCATCTTATGTCATGTCCATCATTAGACGTGAATCATCCAAGGTTCGGTATCGTGCAGAGAATTTCGTGAGGTTACAGTTTAGTATAGCGGTTTAGGCGCCCTGCGGTCGTTTGCCAGACACAAGACCTGGCCAGAATGGGATGGAAGACGAGCTCTCTGTCTAACGGCGACCGTTCCGTGACCCCACAGCTAATCACATATCTATCTGCAAGCATATTATGATTATCGCAAGCCTCGTACGTTGTTGTGGTCACTGACTTGGTGGTTTCATTTTAATTCCAGTCGAGATTATTGTTTCTTATGCACGATTTTCATTGATATTTTCTCGTGCGCTATTCTGACATTTGAATATCATAGATATTCTACACTACTGTCAACAATAGCTTTTGCCTATGGTTTTGCTCACGTTTTTGCTCTCTATCTAATTTCAAAACATCAGGTGAGGTGGGTGGTCAAATGTTTAAGTCATAAAAAATTCCATCAAAAAGGGTTTGGAAACTTTTCTAGATAGTTTTCATTCAAAGTCTTGAATTAAGTTGTGTTGTTGTCATATTTTATTTACAGACACATAATGTAGGTACATCATATTGTTTATTTATACAATTCCCTTCAAAAACTCATAGTATCACTGTAATGGTCTAAATATTTAATCAATCAAGTATTATACTTCAATGAATCAAGTTCGCACGTGGCCAATAACATCACACCTTCTTTCTTTAAATTCCGTACAAATATGCGCCCAATCGCTACTGATGTGCCTAATATGGTGACAACCACAAAGTGCGATTCTACGCGCTTGTAGAGGTCGACACCTTAGGCGTAAAACACACGGTGAAGCTACGGGATGAAATAGACTAAAACAATTAGATTAGACGATCATTTATTAGGACGACTAAAATTGAAAAAGATGGCGCATCAAAAAATGTACAAGTCAGTTAAAACTAAACGAACTAAGTTTGCGATTTCGGTTATTTTTATGAGAGCAAATGAAGCTGATCAATAACTATAATTATCAATTACTATGAAGACAATAAAACCACTTGATTTGTATTTTTTCCGGTTGTTATTTTCACAACACACAGAAAAAACATATTTTGCACGCCCAGGAAGACTGGCAGACAATGCTCTTAGCATTAAGTCCTCCTAGCACTACTTATTCGTGTGAAATTTTTTAAATAAATAACAAAATATAAACAATGCAAACATTATTTTGTCATAGCGTCGGCGTTTGCATTTTGCAACTTTTTTGAAACTTTTTGTATCGGAACAAGTCTTAGTCCGTGTTTCGTCTTCGTCCCATTGTCCACCGGTCTGTGTGTGTATTGTGCCTTATGTTGCATTCAATCGATAATTACAAAAAACCCACGTAGGAGCTAATAGGGTAGTCAGAGGAATGCACTTAATTCTCCGCACGTGCCTTCAATGGGTTTATTATACGATCTTTAGCATATTTTATTATTTCCTAAGAAACTTTTGTCTTGACCATAACTTTAATTGTTTACTGTTTCGGTATCAATCTTCCGTGTTTTTTTTTAATTTGTAGCGTGGTGGGAGGTTTTGTTTGTTGCCTTTTACGACTTTCTTCTCAGCATTTTTCATTATTGGCATTCCAATTCCAAGCGTCTTTGAATATAATATGACTTTATAAGTTAGACAGGCACCTGTCCCCTCTGGCTTTTAAAGATCATTATTATTTTTCGGTCTGTTTTATTTTCTACACAACTATGATGAAACAAGTCGACAGCACACTTGATGTTAAATGGTGAACGCTGCCTATATGCATTGCTTCACTAAGCACGTCTACTGAGAACGTCCTGTGATACATTGCACTGAACCCATCACTTTATGGCATGAAGGCGTTAAGTCTCATGTGCCTGTAATTGCATCGGCAGCCATACCCTTCAAACTGGAACCCAGCAATGCGAGCATCACTGCTTCCCCGTACGAGCTCTTTCACAAAAAGCTCAACTACTACTAAACCTCGGATTTTGCGTTTCATTATCTTCTTAGCGTTTCTATTACTTGTGATATCTCGTAGTGTCATCCATAGTAATGGTTAGATTATGAATCGCCCACAATCAGGTGTATCGCTGTCATTATTTGTCACCGCCATAAGAAACTTTCTATAACTAACAAACTATCTATATTAAAAACAATATTTCTCACTGTCGCGTCCTAACACTTTTCTAATGATATCAAAACACAACGGTTGATCAACAAAGAGAGTACACTCCACTATTTGTCGTCTGTCGACTCCTAGCACTAGTTTATCTACTAAATTAAATCGATACTGAAAATGCTTCTCATTTAAACGTTATTTCTACTTAGTTTTAAGTTTTTTTTTTCGATTAGAATGGAAATCCTTTATTTCCATTTCCTTTAATTAAATAATTCATACATAGGTTTTAAGTTAAAATTTTAGTAAGTATGTAACCTTTTTATTATGTAGTCACAAATAAACGATTTCAATTTAATTTGAATACCGATGGATGGTAAATTCTGTCATTTGTAGAAGCAACTTATGCACATTTATTTTAATTGTTTTTCTTGGTGTTATTACGAGTGTTGATGTTTAATTTTGGTGGAACTTTAACCAATAATACTTAAGATCAAAGAATAAAGTGAGAGCTATTGGAATAAATATGTATACTTCAAGTGTTTTTATTATTTGATGGAATTCGTTTCCAAGTTTAAGGCAAAATCCACAATTTTGTCTTCAAAACTAATGACAGCCGAATTGACGAATGACTCGACTTGATGTTAAATACTGGAGGGGTATTCCAATCTCAGTTGAACTGCAAAGTTTTAAATCATGGTCAATTCATACTAACTCATAGTTATTCTGTGACTAAATAGTGACATTATGATGTCATTTGATTGGTTCTCGCGCATATTTTGCTGTCACGTGTCTAAAAAGAATGTGTACCACGTGACCTGAAGAATTTACACTGGGCAGTGAAATATAACTTGACAGCAAAAGATTGGAATACGGGGGCTGTTTCTATTTATTCACTTGGCACTGGCAAAATTGTCGAAAAGATGGACAGAGGCCATAAATAAAAAAAGAAGAATACGTAATAGAGTTGTCTTCGTGATTTACAAGAGACAAGACACGATAGCTACAAAAACTAATGCTAAGGGCACTGTTTGTTGGGTGTTAGTTGACTTGTAGTCGCGTGCTCAGATCTCGTTGAAAAATGTACGACATAAATAACAGATTATCAACTCTATCGGGGATAGCTAACAACTTATATAAATAGGCAAACGGTAAATTGAGTTTGACACTCGTATCTTTAGTCATTTCTCAATAGCTCCTCAGAAAATTACTGCTACGAGTACGGGTTCGGTGTAGTGTCAAGCTTCTCAAAGAATCCACTCAGAAAACGAAACACATGTACCTACTAAGTCTTTTTTAAACGACTTCAAAAAAGAGAAGGTTCTCAATTCGGTTGTACGTTTTTTTTTCATCTGAAAAGATATAAATATTTCCAGGTGGGTCCCATTTATTTTAATTCATGATTTTCATCAAAATAAGTTCAGTAGTTTAGCTTATAAATAAAAATAACTGAAAAATAATATTATGCCATCCACGTACACGAAATTGCGTATTTTGCTTTTCTGTGAATTTTTAGTGGTGTTTAGTTTACGGTCTTTAGAACATCGTTGGTCGAATTGAAGTGGGGTTTTCAAGTTTTTTTAAACTTAAATTAAAAATAAAAATATACCTAACCTTCGGAGAAGTCTGGTAAAATACAATTTTACTTAGAATATCGTTGTTACTGGATGTTTATTAGTGATGTATGTTGTATCCACCGCTTACGTATTTTGATAATAACATTACATTTATTATATTGATACTCAGAAACGTCACTTTTATTAAACATAAAAGTTTTTTTTGTATTGCAATAAAACTACCTATATATAGCAACTTTCCTTAGATAGATAGATAGAAAACTCTTTATTGTACCTGCACCATAAGGAAATTTTCATATTAGACACAGTTATTATATTAAGGCGAAGTACAATGGGCGGCCTTATCGCTATGAGTGATTTCTTCCAGGCAACCTTTTGATTTAGTTTTTGATAAATATTTGAGACAAACTCAAACCTTTTTTGTAAAGTAGGTAGGTACCTAAATAAAGTCGGTACAGCCCCCGTATTCCAATCTTTTGCTGTCAAGTTATATTTCACTGCCCAGTGTAATTTCTTCAGGTCACGTGGTTCAATTTTGTACCACGTGATCATTCTTTTTAGACACTTGACAGCAAAATATACGCGGAAACAAATTAAATGACATCATAATGTCACTATTTAGTCACAGAATAACTATGAGTTAGTATGAACTGACCATGATGTAAAACTTTGCAGTTCAACTTTGCAGTTCAACTGAGATTGGAATACCCCTGCAGTCCCTTTTTCCGATAAATGACTCAATCAGTAAAGTTATACAATAATTCATACAAATTATGGCTTTATTGCTTCTGTTTACACTATTAACATAGTTCCAGTTAAAGTGGTGTTTATGATTTAATCTTGCTCGTTCTTGGAGTTCCATGGCTTTAGATAATAGTGTTTTAGGAATCATATGTTCGATCCTCACCGGATGGCAAACATAGATGTTGATTGTATGTCTGGGTTTTACCACGCATTATAAAAATGTATTTACAAAAATGAAATACTTACACAAAAATTCTATCAGATTCTATACTGCAGGGGTATGCCAATCAAAGTTGAACTGCAAAGTTTTAAATCATGGTCAGTTCATACTAACTCATAGTTATTCTGTGACATTATGACGTCATTTGATGTGTTTTCGCGCATATTTTGCTGTCAAGTGTCTAAAAAGAATGTACAATTTTGTACCACGTGACTTGAAGAAATTAACTGGGCAGTGAAATATAACTTGACAGCAAAAGATTGGCATACGGGGGCTGCTCTCATAATTGAAAACAGAGTAACTTAGAAAATCACGTATTATAAAGATACCTTAACTATCAATTAGGTGAGAAATACAATTTTTCTAAATAGTAGGTAGTTTAGTCGATTTAAGTATCAAACTTACAAAACGTGGTTTTCCAAGTTACTGTGTTTTCAATTACGAGGGCAGTATATTAAGTAGAGCTAACGTGTAGTTTAAAACTAGATGACGGCGCGTGAAATATCCATGAGTACTTATCCATTTATTTATATAAAAACAACTTATTGTAGGAATAGGTAGGTGTAGGTATTAAACACAAGAGCAATTGTTTGCAAAATAAAGTAGGTAAATGACAAATTAGCTCACGGCTGTACCTAATTGAGCAACTCAGTAAAATAGAGCGAAAAATACGTGCCTTGAACACTCGCCTTTATGTTTTCCTTATTGTAATTGTTATAGGTACTAAGACACTATTTGCTAAATGGTTCATATCCATACCATGCTATTATCTACGCGATTATTTAGTCAAGTTGCAAGTACTTTGCTCTTCCATGTTTTATAGAAAAACCGCACCTGGCGTACTGAATTTGTTTCTTTGCAATAAAATACTCTACAGGCATATAATAGGCATTCAAAGATTTCTTATAATTTTTGTAAGTACTTATCAAAAACAACAGGCTTTATGGTAGTCAACTCAAAAAAATTAAGCGTTTTTTTTTCCTTAAAAAAAACTTAAAATTAAAAATATACTAGTCACATAAATCTTTATCTATCTGAAGTATCTTCGCAGAACCCATTTTGGATCGAATTTAAGTAGTAAGCGAATTTTACTGTACAACAGTAGCTACATGCGAAATCGTTGGGATAAGTACCTACAGTACGCATAACTGATCTTTATCCTTCTTAAGTGATAAATAAATGAGAGTCTGTAATCGGTCGGTAAATTAAAAAAGTTTAAACTAGAAAAACCATCTAATTTAAATACATTCTTACATGTCCCACAACCACAAATCATTATTAGAAGATTGTGCAAACGTATCTCGTCGAAGGAATCGTACTCGTGACTCTCAAGCTCTCAACCTGATTAGTCACCCACTGCACCGCAGGAGTCTTCAATAGTGTAAGCATAGAGCAGACGTAATCATAGAATAGCATTGAATAGAGACGTCATCCAGAGCAGTCAACCGATGTCTTCCGAAGGTGCCACCGAGCCTGGTCTTCGGGTCTTCCGAGGTCCAGTCGACATCACTTCAAGCCAGCAACCAGCACCAACAACCAGCAATGGTGACCTTTACAAAGTTCTTCGCAATTTTTCTTATTTTTTCACTTTCGCTTGTCAGTATTTTCTGCAAAGTACAAAACCTCAGGTTGAAAATGCTTTTTCTCTTTCTTACTTCCTCTCTTGCTCATCAGAAAATATCAACCTATCTTATCTTACTTCTTATCTTACTTATATTATAAATGCTAAAGTTTAGATGTTTAGATGTTTGGATGTTTGTGTTTCAATCACGTCGAAACTACTAAACCGACTTGGATGAAACTTGGCATATATATAGTTCGTAACCTGGATTGACACATAGGCTACTTTTTATTCCGAATAATTAACAGGATCTACAGGATAAAATAAACGAAAAGGATTAGCAGCGCCAATTGGCAAGAGGATTTCATTGTAATGTCATGTCACGTCAGTTTGACAGGGCGTAGTACCTCTTTGGTCTAACAACTAGCGTTTGACATTCGAGTACGGGTTCGGTGTAATGTCAAGTTTCTCAAAGAAGTATCCGCTCGGTACACGCACAGATAATGTACACGAAAACGGTACTTCCGTACAAAGTCGCGGGTAACTGCTAGTAACTTATCAATAAGGATAAGAAATAAGGATGGGCTATCAAATATGTAAAAAAATCTCTTGTTTTATTCTATTATTATTCACATACCTACTTATATCGCAACAAATTATCCTGTGACTTTCCGGTTCGATCACAAAATGTTACCTACAAGCGTGAATATTTTGCAAATTTTCTATTCGTTCCGTGCTGTGGGTCGTGGGTTCGATCCCCATTAAGAACAAACATTTGTGTGTGGCCAACATAGATGTTTGTTCTATGTCTGGGTGTTACTATGTATTTACAAAAAAAAGTATATATGTATTCTATCAGCATATTCAGCATCTAGTTCCCATATTACAAGCTTTGCTTAGTCTGGGACTAGAGGGCGTCGTGTGAAATTTTGTACATTTTATAAATATTGTAAATACTGTATTAGTCATAATTTTCTTTGTGAATAAATATATATTATTTAAAAAAAAAAATATTTTTTTATCTTTAGATGTTTAATATTCGCGAGTGTACTTACCCTACTATGAAATATAGACTCTGAATTTATCACACAAAAGCTTATTGCGTGAATGTACACAGCTTCAACAAACTCGCGAGCGATACCACAGATTATCGTTTCCTCCACAATCCGTGTCAAGACCAAATATTTACTCAGCAATTGATATTTTAACACCGCGAATCTTGAATCTTATCTCGTAAATCTTAAAGTCTAAATTCGTGCGTCACTCCAACAAATTGTTTCATTTGATTTTCTGTACGTGAGCTGAATCACAATAAATAAAAGCCAAGTAAATAGATCGTTTAATCAAGTTACCACGTAAATGGGTTAAACGTGTTTTGGTTTGAGTATGTTTTCGCAATTTCCTTATATTTTTTTGACTATGAGTACTTACCTAATTTCTTTGTTGGTTTCTTCCGTTTTTAGCCCCCGACGCAAAAACGACAGGGTGTTATAAGTTTGACGTGTCAGTGTGTGTGTGTGTGTGTCTGTCTGACGTAGCTCCCGAACGGATGAACGGATTTTGATTTTGTTGTTTTTTTTATTTGAAAATGAATTAGTCGGGAGTGTTCTTAGCTATGATTGATGAAAATCGGTCCAAGATTCGGGGGTTTTTTAAATTTTAATTTTATTACTTCTTGTGAGATGTAATCTCCATGTGAGAGCCTCTCACAAGATTACACTAAATACTAAATTACTAACTTGTAGCGAAAACTTGATCGCTTTAAATTCCTTTTTAGATACATACCTATGCTTGACGTAGCATATTGAAGCCGGTATATGCAAAACTCATTTTCTGAAACAATGATTTAAATATAACTTTACCTATTTAATTAAACGTATACTTGTTTAACCAGGTATGGTGTTTTTTTTTAACTTGCTGACATCACAATTACTAACTTATACTAAACTACTACTACTACTACTTAATTACTAGATTATACTAAATGACGAAACAAGCCGATGGCCCACCTGATGTGTAAGATACTCTAAACGATGACAACAATACCGCTTGCTCCTGTTACTGGTTCTGTTTTATCTTACTTAAAGGTCATTGGCCTGATTAAGGTTTGGTGGCAATGATAAAAGTAAAAAAACTTCGTTATTCAGTTTGCACACGACATAGATTATATTCAAAGTCTTGTGTGGCGTAGAAACTATTATCGTTACAAATGGAATGATAATCAAATTATTCGTTGAAAAACTTTTATTATGTACCTATCACTATCATAAACGATAAATAAATAAAGCACGAGAAATGTCATCAAATATGAAAAAAGTTTATTGTATTTACGGTTAGGAAATTCGGATAGATATTGGCTGTTTATTAATTTGTAATTTATACCACCCATAAACATTTTATACTAATTGTCTACGGTTGAAATTATTATTTATTTACAAAAACCACATAAAATCCGTTATCAAGTAGCGATTTAATTTATAACTGTGATATAAACATTTATAATTTTCACTTAATCCGGCGAGGTATGCGCCGGGGCAGACGATTTAATTCAAAGTGAAGAAATACGAGAGAAATCCGAAATGAGACGTAGTCATATGCAAATGGCAGCTAATGGAGCCAGCGCCCACTTCGCGGGAATATCCACTTTACATTGAATTCCATTCATAGAATCGAATTTACGAAAGTGTTGGAAATTAGAATCTATTGAGCAGTTTTAATTGTAATTAGTTGTCGATCAAACAATCGCTTTGTTCGGAGTCGGCGGGCATCGATGATCGAGATAGTGGAGGCGAGAGAGATGTATCGACAGATATCGTAATGACTCTGTATTAGTGAGGTGTCGACGCGGCGGCACCGGCTCGTGGGAGAACGCTCGCCCTACATTCCCTCGAAACCGGCTAATCACGCGCGCAATTACTCTAATTCAAAGCGAATTATACCACCAATGTAACACTTTAATTGAATTGTTGATGTAACCCATAATTCGTGTTATTTCGATGATACAATGATACTTCGGTATTTTACTCGTAAATATCGATGTTATTCACGCTGCCTTGAACAAACAAAGTTGATGGAGCTGATAAATATACGAGTATACCTACCGTGAGCTAACAGCTAAGAAAAAAAAGAAGAAAAATTCCAGTGCACTTGTCACGGTCAAAAAAATAATGCAACCTGTTTACGCGTTTATTTTCTTGTCTCCACAAAAAAAGGAAAATAAAGAGCGCGCGTGCACAAGCATTCGTTCTCGCCGGTAAAAAAAGGTTCGAGGTTTGAAATTCTTCGCGCGCTACGGATGTTTTCTTATTCGGTTCCGTGTTTACGGCTGTAACGAGTAGGTATTTCAAATAAAATCAGAGATGTTTTTTTAGCAAGGTGTTTAAGAACAAACGTAACTCAATACTCCATACCTGCTCAGTCTTCACCCTTTCACAATGATGATAATAATACAATTATGTAGGTATATTGAAAATTGAAAACTAATAATAAATGCATATTTCATCAACCAAATACCAGTCAATAAGGATCTAGCCAATAAACTCGTTCGATATTCGAAATACCACAAGTTTATTTATTTTTGTCTTCGGCCAGTACAGATTTGAATTTGTCATTCTCTCACATTCTATATTCGAATAATTTAAATTCTTCAGATTTCCTTAGTTTGTTACCGGCCAGTACATCCGAATTCCATGCGGCGATTACTCGATTAGGCTCGATTCTGCGGTTCACATCGATTCGTCTCGCTTCGTACCGATGATTTGTGGCGTCACGATCTTTGAAATGCCTCGTTGTTATGTGAAACAACAGGTATTTTTTGTTTGTAGATCCGTTTGATGCAGATCATTGAACTAAATGCTTTAAACTAATGTTCTTAGATATTTTATTTATAGATAACGTTGTACGGTTCTTGTAATGCTTAAAAAAATCACTGTTATATTTTTAATGTTTTTAGAAATAATTTTTTGACATATTCGGGGAGACATTTTTTTGGTACTTAAAACAGTTCTTTTTTTCAATATGTATGAATTACTAGCAATATGTATTTACACTACAGTCGCCCATATCATTAAATCTCAAACTTATTAGGTCAACGCTTAGCGGTGGCCAATCTAAAAGACATTACAGTCATTTGATAGAGTCCGTAAAACGATGGAGAAATCTCATCATAGACTTGCGGATAGTTACGAAACAGGAAAGATGATGATTTTACTAAAATACTGCATTTATCTAGTGTTTTTTTATTGAGGGCTCTATACAAAAAAAGGCATTGCAAAAAGTATGAAGTTTTCGAAAGAGGTCTTAATACACTCTGTAGGTATGTAATTGTATATTAAAAGCTATACCGCACTATTACCAATGAATTCCAGTCAGTTCGACTTAGGAATCGCTAGCATAAAGCAGTTTGCCCACCAGAGCAGTTAGAACTCCCATAAAGTGTTATTACCACCATAACATAATGAAGTTGTTGCTAATTGCAATTAATAATTTTACGGGAGTTATATGACCCGAATTATATCGTACACTCCTCTTTATCTCGGGAAGAGCAATTGAATTTGTTTTAGTACTGTCTGCGTAGAACAAGAGGCCATTTCACCATTTTCTTCTCTACTATTACATGAATTGAATTACTTACTAGCCTTCATAAAAACTGGTATTAAAAATTATCTATACCTTATTTTGAAATATAATTTAGCTTTGTGCTTAATAATAATTAAACGTAAGACAAAATTAATTGGTAACCTTCGATAATGAAAGGGATTCGGATTAAATGACTTCATTATGAAACTATCTTGAATCAATTTCATAATAGTATCCTAAGATTGGTTAACAAACAGAATCTTACCTCAATACATAAACAGTAATGACTATTAACGAAAATGAGAAAATGGCTACTTGATAATTACATAGTTTTGAATCTTTTGAATGTTAACTATTTTAGTAACTAGGATTGAAATATGAACCGGTTTTCATTGCGATTTTCCATTGTTTCAGCCGTACAACGAGGCCGCGTACCTCCGACGCAGCCTTCCGGCCTCTCCTTGCCCGGTCAGTTCGCGCTCGGGAATGGAGACCCCACCGGCCTCAACAGCCACCCCTACCTCTCCTCCTACATCTCGCTGCTACTGCGAGCTGAACCGTACCCGACGTCACGGTACGGCCAGTGCGTCCAACCCACCAACGTTATGGGAATCGATAACATCTGCGAGCTCGCCGCGAGGCTACTGTTCTCAGCCGTGGAGTGGGCGAGAAATATACCCTTCTTCCCCGACCTACAAGTGACGGACCAAGTCGCGCTGCTCAGGCTAGTCTGGTCAGAGCTTTTTGTGCTCAACGCGTCCCAGTGTTCCATGCCCTTGCATGTGGCTCCGCTGCTGGCGGCGGCGGGGCTGCACGCGTCGCCGATGGCGGCGGACCGAGTCGTCGCATTCATGGACCACATCAGGATCTTCCAGGAGCAAGTGGAGAAGCTGAAAGCTCTCCACGTGGACTCCGCGGAGTACTCCTGCCTGAAAGCGATCGTCCTCTTCACGACAGGTAAAATTTTGGATAGTCTGTTTGGGGAGGCGCGGTTGTTGCTTTACAGGGTCGCTGGAGGCTTTAGTTCGGTATCGGATTATATGCAACTGGTCACTCTGGTGAGGACGCACCTGGATGCGTACGCGGAGGCGACGAGGGTCCAGCAAGCGCAGGTCCAGCCCTCGGCGCCTCCGCCATCCGCCGCTTCGTCAGGATACTATTCGACATTGGACACGTCATTTGGCGTCAACTCCTCATTATCCTATGGAAGTTTTCTATCTACTCCGACTCGACTACCCCCAAACTACACCAGTAGTCCGCGTATGGGGGAAGCGAGCACATCATCTCCGTTTAAATTCTGGGATAGTAAGGTGAAGACGGATCAGGGGGGTTGACGCTAAGTTAAAGAAGGAATGGATCAAATTTATGGTGTTGGTGGCGAATGAGTTTGTCACTGGAAGGTTTGGGGTGCGTGAGAATTGCCTGTTAGGCGTTTGTTGATCCGTACGATGGGCTAAGCTATTTTGCCGCGTATTTTAGCGTAGGATAGGCTGTAATTCGCGTATTTAAGTGTAGTTGATTGAGGATAATAACTCTCACTCTTCGGTAGGACCGTTCGCTCGCACGAGTGGAATAAGTATTATATTCGGAGAGTTCGCGACTTATTTTTCTCCAAGAATGTGATAATATACATTTAATGTATATTAGGTTAGGTCTTGTATTGCGATTCGCATCGCAGTAGTGTTATTTATGTCATGTAGATAGAATAATTTCTAATTATTAAATGAATATACGTGCGTATTATTGACTACATAACCATTTCGTTTAATTTTATTTAAAGATACCTTATTTTACTTCATTACATTAATATTTAATACACAAAAACTTACAATAACATCAAACTATATTTTTAATTTTCTAGAAAGAATAATGAGTTACAATTAAAACTGAATAGTTTATTTAATATGAATATTATGAGTTTGTTGTTAACAGTTTCCAGAAAAACTGCAAAAAATATGAGTTTATAGGTAAAAATATAATCAAGAACGTGCGAGTACTTAGGTAAGTATTAAAATAATATTATTTCATATTTTTACTATTGAGGCTATATTTGAAGTTTTTTATTATAACAGAATGATAGTTATTGTCAAATTATACTAAAATGGTGGACCAATCTTCTTCTTATCAACAAACTCTCATGAAAAAAAAATTTTTTTTTCTGTGAATATGTTTACGTATAACTTTTGTGTTACAGTATTGACAGCTAACAAGATATTATCAAGCGGTTATAAGTAAGGCAGTAAGTAGGCATAGAGTCGGCAACATCAGGTAGTGTAACTTCCAAGTTTTAACTACATTATAAAACTTAACGACAGTTTAATTACTTCCGTAATATTTTATAACTCATTCGACGTAAATTAATTTAGTAGTTACTACTTTATTGCTTTTGTTCAAGGATCTGGTGGGCTTTCAAAATAATGTATTAAATTACACAATTTTTGCACATCGAGCAGTTTTTTGCGTTTCAAAAAAAACTGAAAGATTTTTCGAAATAATTTATTTCTGTTATAAGTTAACAAACCTTTACTTCGCTACAATTATAATAAAAAAATATTAAATGCTTTTTTATAAGTTTTTGGAAAATAGCTCTGACTCCTGGTCTATAAAACTTGAGGTTGTTATTTTTATGAATTTATTCATCTTCCGTATTCCGTGTCTTCAGCAGTTTCTATTCAGTCAAACCACACTTTTTTAATAGGTACAAAAGATTGTCGTAGCTCTATCGCATGAGTCAGTAGTCAACCAGTCGACAAAATACTCTGTGACTCATCTCGAAACTAAACTCGCACGAAACTCGTCAACTCGATAATCTGCCGACGGCGACAGCTTCCGACACGGGACACTTTTGTCACAACTCAGACAGTTTTGTCACAACTCGAGACTTTTGTCAAAACCTGTCGAGACCAACATAGGATAGACTATGTGGATTGAGCATTCGATTATATCAAAGCAAAATGGTATAAGCATCTAAACTATAAAATGTTTACTTAAAGCGATTAGATAAGATTAGAAAATTCTTTATTGCACATATAAAAATAGTGCAGAGGCGAGCTTAATGCTATTTAGCATTTTCTTCCAACCAACCTTTGTGTAGTGTGGAGAAAAGGTAGTTTTAAATGTGCTAATATAATGTGTTTATTATATAAATAGTTTTAGTATTTTATTTCTTTTTATGTAGGTATCTAAGTATTTATTTGATTATATTATATATTATTGAATAATATTTTTTAATTATACAAATTAAATTTATATTTATGTACGCCCCCGTCCTTGTTTTTGTGTATTAGATCCTGTCCATCCAAAGGTTGCCTGGAAGAGATTGCTTTCAGCAATAAGGCCGCCCATTGTACTTACCTCCTAAAGAATCTGTATTATTGTTGTATTAGTTTAAGTGGAGAGTACAATAAAGAATATATCTATCTATCTATCTATCTAATATGAAAAATTTGGTAGGAAGAAACGCCTTTAACAATATATAAAAATTACCTACTTAAAAATAATAATACACTAACCTATGGGTATAGGTGGGTGATGCGACGGGTGATAACAAAAACAAACTTTTCGCTCACACATTTAAACATTTTGAAGAATAAACTCACTGAATGTAATTATGTAATTTTGCAAATTTTTTGGTCGGAAAACTAGTTCCGACTCATCAAAATCAAAATTATATTTTTGCTGAACCTTTACTTACATTGTTATTCTCAAGATCTTGAAGCTTTGCGACTTTGCATCGTACCTATGTATTGTTTAAATTAAAAACCGGAAATGGTGACCTTATTACTAGAAACGGAATAATACTAGAACTAGGTATTTAATATGATATTTTGTTTCAATCGAATATCACCATCATATTATGGGAGAGTGTGATAAATCGAATTAATCGAAGCGTTATTATTCGGAGTTGCTCAAACCCAGCTTAAGTATTGATAGATACCACAACACTGTCGCCAGGACACTAAACAGAATATAAAACTAGTTACTGGTACGTCACGAGCGACCGCTATACCCAGACACTCACCTCTATAAACCAGCTTCGGAACCGTTGAGCAGACCAGGGTCTTGTAAAACTGGCCGGTGGAATATGCCTGGGGGTATGTTGAATATGCAACGCCAATAAATGTAGTTTTATCCGAGCTAGGTAACTTTCTCCTACAACTTCACCCGCTGGTATAATAGTTTTGAAACTCACCGGTGGATTACCGCAGATTAATGTGCTTCATTGGTACCTTACCTGTGCGGTGACGTCAACTGTCAAAGATGACACTTCTTTTTGTGCATATTTGATAAAGTTTGAGCCATTGGAATAAATGTGTATTATGTATTTGATGGAGTTCGTTTCCAAGTTTTGAAGGAAAAATCCACCATTTCTTCTTCAAAACAAACGACTTGACGTATGACTCGACTTGACTAAACTTATTTCAAATAATCCACTTGACACTAGCAAAATTGTTTGTCGAAATGACGGGCAGAGGCCATATAATAAGAAAAGAAGAACACATAGTAACGTTTAGAAGCTTTTGTGTGAAGACATCATTATATTCTGTCTGTAGTCTGAGTCTGAAGTTTCAGTGGACGTTTTTTTGGTTAGGTTTTCTTATATATTTGGGATAGTGACATTTAAAAAAAAAGTTAACTTGTTGATATACGTTTTTTTTTATTTTCATGGAGTAGCATGCTTTATTTTTAATTATTGAATGATCTGTACCTACCGCATGTTTAACTATTATATTCGTTCGTTCAGTTCTTAGTGTCAAACACATATAACAGATTTTTAGGCCGCCTTAAGGCATCCGTGTATGTTACAAATAATTTTAAAAAATTCTATGCATACGTACCATTGATAGTTATATTCAGTAGTGACTATTTTTTGACAAGAACCCACACTTATGTTATTTTTGCCACATATTTCGCATAAATTCTTTAATAACAATGCATACAGCCACGAACAAATAATTATGTAGATATATCTCCATTGAAACACCATAATATTCTCATAGTTACAAACATTGATTGCCTAATACAATATAAGATTTAAGAGCTACCTATAAAAGCTTCGATAGCGTACACTACACCTTAAAAGTTTCACTATAAATCAGCCTTAATACGTTTGTTTACGGTATACCACGATCTAACTTTTTGTCATGACTGGTCAGTGAGACATGACTATAGATGTTTCTCGTACTAACGAATTACGTCTAGTCACGTCTAATATTTCGGTATTAAGTTAACATAGTTACTGTAAACTTATTTTTACGAAATCTGTAGGTATTTTTCACAAAGTTTCGTTTTAAAAAAACACGTGATGATATTAAAAACCTAATCATGAACTGAAATAAAAATAACGCACTAACCTAAAACCCCTTTTTACTTTATAGCGGTTAATATTTATGCAAACATTTGTTTTTGTACGTTTGAGACCTTAAAATTGCACTTGAGGCTAAACTTTAAAAAAAACTTGGCAACACTGATTTTTGTACTCACTTGGCACAGGCAAAACTATCCGAAATGACTGAATATCATTTACAGTTAAAAAAAATCTCTTCGTATATCTTTGATGTGCATTTTTGAAATAAAAGTTTGATAACCAAAATTCCACCAAAAACAAAAGCCTCGAAATACCAACTATCCCGTTCCTACAAAAGCAAGTGCGCATAAGAGTAAGGAGTTGGTATAACGGTACAGAGTTCGTGATTGTGGATGCGAGACCGGTCACGTTTTTGAAAAAGTGCCGGACGGTCGGAACCCTTCGCAGCTAGCCTGGAGGTTGGTGCAAGGTGGAATAGTACCAGACCCTTTCCTCAAAACGTTATTTTTTGTTCAAACTTTGTTGAACCAAAAAGTTCAGTACAAAAGCAGATAATATAGGATGGGATATAAGCAGTGCTAAAGTTATTATTTTTAATTAAAAACATCAGGTGAGATTGCAGTCAAACGTTTGAAAAATATAAAAAAAAATAGGAATAGCTAAACATAAAAATCTGACAGCTTTTCATATACGAAATAATATTAAACATTATTTAAATTAGGGCATCTATTCATAAAGAAAATTATGACTTATTAGCCGTCTTTACAATAATTAATATTTTTTTTCAGTAATTATTACAATATTTTCAGAAACAAAATATGCATGTAACGGTTGAGCTAGCCGTAGAACATTGACGAAAACCTGATATGATCTCAGTAGCGATAAGTAAATAGGTATTTTAGATACTTACTGACCTTTTTCTATGAACGCAGGCCTAATAGAAGCGTGGAAATTATTAGAAAAGCTAACCTGTCATTGAACAGTTTTTTATGTACCATATTAGTTTGTGTCAGTCCTGCCCCCGTATGCCAATCTTTTGCTGTCAAGTTGTATTTCACTGCCCAGTGTAATTTCTTCAGGTCACGTGGTACAATTTTGTACCACGTGATCATTCTTTTTAGACACTTGACAGCAAAATATGAGCGAAAACACATCAAATGACGTCATAATGTCACTATTTAGTCACAGAATAACTATGAGTTAGTATGAACTGACCATGATTTAAAACTTTGCAGTTCAACTTTGCAGTTCAACTTTGATTGGCATACCCCTGCTTAAATTTTAAAAACACCGTAACAACGTTCGCAACAAAAGCTTGGGGCTTGGACCACACATGCACCTCAGAATACCGAGTTCCACACAATCCTATACGCCTTTATTCATATCTACTTCCTCAATATCTGACTTATGGAGTATCTGTGATCGGACAACAATGGTTGTTCATTCACTGACCGTGATTTAAACGAAGATATCGCTTTAGAGATTATTTTCCACGCAAATCGCGAAACGCAAACGGAAATAAACTGGTATAAAGGGGTTCCGACACTGAGGTTTTGCATGCACTGCGCATTTAAGGATTAAAATTCTTCTTTTTTTCTCTCTCTCTTTTCTTCTCTTTCTCTCTTTCTCTCTCGCTTTTCTTCTCTTTCTCTCTTTCTTTTCATCTCTTTTATTTATGGCTTCTGTCGTGGTTTTCTGCAAAAGTAGGTACACCAAGCCAAAATACGTAATGACAAATCAAAAATATTACATTGGTTCTAATTTGAGATATTGTTAAATTGACCAACGGCAAATCACAGTACTTTTGGTCAAAATAGGACCAACCAATCACCATCCCATTCAAGCAAGATTACTTGCAAATTCTGTTTTAAACTTACTACTAATTTTTATATTGAAATTTGATTTAAAGTTTTGTGAGAATTCACGGTCAAAAGGTAAAATGCGGTAGTTGCTAGCGCGTTATGTTTGGACTTGAGATTTATGAATAATGTATGACTATCGAGTTTTGCAATAAATTGGCGTGTCAGTAGCACGCACATTTCATATATTGCGGCAGATTGCTTGATAGTTTTTTTGCGGTAGCTGAGGACAGTTCAGATGAATATAGTAAGAAGTGGTACAAAAGCAAAAAATATGAAAAAAGTAAACATGCAGATCCACTAAGTAAACGATTTTGTCTGTTTATCTGTTTGTTTGTTCGAGGATCACGCCCAAAGTACTGGACCAATTTCAATGAAACTTATACAGTTTAGATGCTTTTTTCCGGATCAAAACATTGGCTATACTTTATTGAAAAGCAACATATTGAAAAAACAACGGAACACGCGTACGAAGTTGCAGGTAGCACCTAGTGTAGAAACAAAATCAAAACTACGTTCTCTTGATTAACTAAAACTGGCTCAAAAACCAAAACAAACGTACAAAAAGTTGTCCTAAACTTTCCCCGCTGCCACTGAAGTGAAGTAAGTATTATCTGACCACGTTTTGACTGCAACAGATAAGACCACGCTAACCCTACCCCAACCAGTCTAACCTTTTTGCGTCACCAAATAATCAGATAAACAGACCAACAGAGAATTGGTAACCCCGCTTATCATTCTGATTAATATTTCCATTCATCAAGTCTGGGTCCTAACCGTCAAATCAAATACAACTCTATTTATTCACTGTTGAAATTTAAATTTCAATGCAACCAAGTTACTTGCGACCTTTTCCAGTTGACACCAACAGTTATCACTTTTTCAAAATGATTTGCGAGGAAATTGCAACTTTTGGTGGTTATTTTAGAATGCATTTTTCTTTGTTCAAATTAAAAGATGACATTGCATGACACGTGTTTGTGACGAGGGTCCAATCGAAGGAATTTCAATTCTCGTATATTTGTTATTTTTTTATAACAATTATGCAAGAAGTTGGCAGATTTGGTACGCATATGTTGGTATTTTATTATTGTGTCCCTTTTGTATCAGATGTTGATTTTGCTTATGGCGTTTGCAAATGTGGATGTGGTTTGTATTGCAATAGTGAATCAAACAGTAAATTCTTACACGTTAAGTATTTGACTACATTTATGTTTTTTGCAAATTATTACACGAAAGTAATACATATTGTAGTGTTAGGTACATGTGACTGATGGATATATATTTAATTTAAATTGAACCTTGGATACACCATTGTTATAAAAACAAATTCGATTCTACACTGAATTCAACAACCGTATCATTGTTTATATTAAAATATTTTATTGACCATTGTTGCCACCTTATAAAAATTGTTGTTTGTTCATTTTCACGTTCTAAATTTAAAATGTTTTGGCCAATAATATCAATCTGGGATTGCGTATTGTAAAATAAAATACATTTGCAATCGAATAACAATACAATTCTTAAACCAAACAAATATAAACAATGCAATGTTATATTAGGCTCTAAACTTTTGTAAGTCGTATAGCCACAATACTAAAAGACTTCGTCTAGTGTGGGAAGGAACCACTGTAATCAGGTGCTAAGAAATCTAAATCAGTGAAATGAAAATATTAAATTAATTGAAAATTGTAATAATAACTAAGATAGATAACTTAAGAAATTGTATCAGTTTTATTATAATTTTTTTATTTTTACTGCAATAAATCTTTTTTTTTTTAAATCAAATTAAATAGATTTACCTACTATTTAGTAGCCATTTACTTATTTTATTTTGAGCGTCTAGTCTTGACAAATACATAAATAAAAAACAAAAAAATCTGCAAAAACGAAAAATCAAATCAAGTCTATATTGATTTGGTGAACGGGAGGTAAAAACATTGTCAGTCAGGGGTAGATTCGACCGAGACAATGGGATTAGGGTTGCGGTCACAGATGTTGTTTATCGCGCCGCGGTCTAATCTTTAACCCTCCTATTTGACTAATGAAACAGAAGCATAACTGAAAAACGTTTATTTTTTGGTTTAAACAAACCAAAAAATAAACGTTTTCAACTCAATAAACATTCAGACATTCATTCATTCAACACACAATATTCATTTTAGACTTCAATAAACATTGAAGTCTGTTTTTTATACAACTAAAGGATCGAATAAGCCGATGACTCACCTGATGTTAAACGGTACTGTCTATAACGATGCATTGCCTCACTGAGCACGTCTACTCGAGACATGCTCTGTTTTTTATGGAGTTTTTTGCGGTCTAATCTTTAACCCTCCTATTTGACTAATGAAACAGAAGCATAACTGAAAAACGTTTATTTTTTGGTTTGTTTATTGAAGTCTGTTTTTTTATACAACTAAAGGATTGAATAAGCCGTATCCCACCTGATGTTAAACGGTACTGTCTATAACGATGCATTGCCTCACTGAGCACGTCCACTGAACACATGCCCTGTTTTTTTTATGATTTTTTTTAAACATTTTTAAGTATTCTAATCTTCATTATACATTTATTTACTTTACAAATGTGCAAAAGCATTATATGTTACATTAGTGTTAAATAAGTAAACTCTACATCACAGAACAAAATAATTTACAATCAAACTCAATTTTCAACTAATGATGAAAAAACTGTATTTTTTACTTAGAACCTTTTACCTCTGACGCGTCACAAAGCGTAGGATATGCAAACACGCACATATCGGTATAACTTTTAGATGTTTGTTCGAACGAGGGGTGACCGGTAATTGAATTACGTGTCGGCTTGCATTATACACTTTTTGGTGACGCATTATATACTTTTAAGGGCATCACACAATTTTAAAGGGTTTTATTTGAGTAGTTCGGGTCAGAGAAGTGCAAAATCGATTTTTTAATGGTTGCTCTGACTGACTGCCCCTTTAGTTTTTACAAGGGTCTGAATTATGTGTATCAAAATTAGGGAGTCAGGACCACATGTAGAGAAATGCTTTTTTGATTTTCCAGTATCGATCTAGAAATGTTTTTGGGAGTTTTTTAATCAACGACTTTTTTATGCTTAAAAGTAATGGAACAAGCTGTTGGCCTAAGGTTAAGCGGTTACCTCTGCCTATAACAATGCATTACCTCACAGAGTCCATTGAGGACTTGAGGACGTGCCCTGAGAGGTAACGGGCTGCCTTCATTACTCTGAGACACTGTTTAAATAATCCCAAACAAGCAAAGCTTGTAATATGGGAACTAGTTTGCTGAAAATTCCATACATTTTGTTTAGTTTTCTTTTCCCTCTAAAATGTTATCTTGACTAGAGCTATTATCTAGAACACTATATTTTGGTATATTTACTTTATCAGCAAAACTGACCACCACGGGCCGTTAAGGGCGATTACACAAACTAACAAGAAGCCGCACAAATCAAGCGAGATATTCAATCTGTGGTCACAATAACATTAGAATATCGCTGCTGATATAACACGAAACTAAAGGGCTTAGCGACATTACACGGGCTTATGAAGTAAAGCGCTGGAAGCGACAATTTAATAAAATAGGATTTTTGTTAGTAAAAAGAACTTACTATTAAGATTTTACAACCGATTTTCAGCAATAACATTTTTTATCTACAATTTTATTTAAGTAATCAAATTAAAAATTTGGTTGAACTTTGTAACTTTTTCTTTGGAAAAACTCGTCACGTTTGGTAACCCCATATTTTCTGTTATTGATTGTTCATGGCTTATTATTTTGATTTGCTAAATTACATGCACATATAGATTATGTAGACAGAGATGATGATAAATATATTTTTTACAAACAATAATCATTTGCATTGAAAACTCATCACGTAAAAATTAATGACACAAACTAGGTTTATTTAAAACTTCACTTAAATCAATCCAGTTATTCATCAAAATTTCGGGTTAGTCTTAAAATCTTTAAGTTTTTCCCCTGAAGGAGATTTTTTTTATTTTAGTCTCAAAATCTCTTTTGGGCAAAATTACAGCATTATTCAGTTATTTAAAATACACTCGAGAGCATAGAAATCGCACATAGGGTAATTTTCCTGCATTTTGATTTCGACACTTGTTTTTTTTTTAAATTAAAGATTGGTTGCAAATATAACTTAAATTAAATTAAAGTACACACTGTTAGCTTCCTAAAAACCCATAATGTCTGGTCTTGACCTTCCAAATCATAGCAGTGGCGGCATAACAATGGAATGGCCTAAATTCGCTCGTTTCAGGTAGCGCGGGTTGTGGGACTTTGAGCAGGTATAGAAGGATAAAAAAACAATAAATTTGAGAATGTAACGATTTATTAATACGAGGTATTGCCTCCCCTAGCCTGAATAACAGCTTCCATTCGATTTTTCATTGAAGAAATCAATTTTTTTACGAAATCATGCGGTATGCTGTCCCATTCTTCCTTGATCGCGGTTTGGAGCTCTCTGAGACTCGTAGGCACTGCGTTTCTGGCTCTTACTCGTTTCTTTAGTTCGTCCCATAAGTGCTCAATGGGATTGAGATCTGGGCTTCGAGCAGGCCACTCCATAGCGAGTACTTCAACCTCCTCCAAGTACTGGCGTACTATAGCAGCGGTGTGTGGTCTAGCGTTGTCCTGCATAAAAACGAAGTTTTCGCCGATAAATCCCGAAAAGGGCACAACATGCTCTTGCAGGATCTCCTCGACGTAACGTTGGGAAGTCAATCCACGCGATCGACGGACGATATCGGGCCCTGTGATGAAGACAAGTTCGGTTTTCGCTTCCAGTGAAATGCCTCCCCAGATCATACACGAACCACCGCCGTATGCGACCCGTTCGGAGATGTAGCATTGAGCAAAACGCTCACCGGGTCTTCGGTAGACTCTACCCCGTCCGTCGTTACCATGGAGACACATCTTGCATTCGTCGGAGAAGAGGACTGCCTGCCATTGATCCATAGTCCAATTAACGTGATTTCGAGCAAACTGAAGGCGTGCTTGTCTGTGCGCTGGGGTCAATTTTAGGCCAGTTGCTGGTCTGTGCGCTGTCAGACCTCCTTCGGCTAGTCTTCTTCTAACCGTCCACCGACTGACTTCCACTTCTCTAACTTCCTGGAGCTGCTGTCCGAGTTGAACTGCATTCAACCGGCGATTTCGTAGTGATGTATTCACAAGAAAACGGTCATCGCGCTGTGTTGTCGCACGTTTTGGGCCTGTTCCTGGTCGCCTGGTATAGCCACCAGTTTGCTGATATCGCTGGTATACACGTCGAACAGCATATCTGCTCAAATTTAATTGACGAGCCACTTGACTTTGGTTCTGTCCAGCTTCGATTAGTGCAACCACTTGAGACGCTGCTTCTGGTGTGGTATCCATTTTTTTGTTTAGAGAGATGACGTATTCGTTAAAGGACCTTTCTGACTGGGTGTTGGTATGCAAATGATGTCATTTTAATCGTCCTTCATCGTTTTATACCTGCTCAAAGTCCCACAACCCGCGCTACCTGAAACGAGCGAATTTAGGCCATTCCATTGTTATGCCGCCACTGACTGCTATGATTTGGAAGTTCAAGGCCAGACATTATGGGTTTTTAGGAAGCTAACAGTGTGTACTTTAATTTAATTTAAGTTATATTTGCAACCAATCTTTAATTTAAAAAAAAACAAGTGTCGAAATCAAAATGCAGGAAAATTACCCTATGTGCGATTTCTATGCTCTCGAGTGTATTTACAAAATGCCCACTGCTATAATTTTTGATGCAAAGCATAATGCCATATCCAGCTTCACTAATCCACGTGTTAACGATCAGTAAGGGATACGGAAGGGATAGGTGAAGGGCCCGCGAACAAATTAAGGGATCCTAATGGTTATCGGTGGATCTTACGGCCCTTAGTGTCGTCGGATGAATTTTAATGTGCCGTGTGTTTGGGTGCGTTTGTATGTTCTTGGTGAATGCACACATAAATAAAAATTGTACCAAACGTGAGGTCTGTACCTTGATCGCGAATAAATGTAACAATCGTACGTATCGTAACACTAGCGTATCCGAGATGCACTGCGCGGTGACGCTGCAACGTTTGGCAGTCATGCTGGCGTTGACGCGCAATATGATTCGAATAAGGGTTTATGTAACGCGATTTGTTCGTGATTTCCCCTCTGTCCGTGGTCCCTCTAGCCAATATATTGAACAACGTTACATCGTTTTATAAATGACCAAGTTCCATTTGAGTCCTCTCCATCCAAAGGTTGCCTGGAAGAGATCGCTGTTGAGTGATAAGGTCGCCCATTGCACATCTCAAGGTATACCTGCATATATATGTGATGTACAATAAAGTGTTTTCATTCACTCAAGATAAGTGTTTAAACTAAATTATATAGACACTTATGTCGTTTATAAATGCGTTTTGATATAATTTGTTTATATTCTTTACTGTAGGTATTATGTCAACTTGGTTAAAGAATTCAAAACACTTATTACTAAAAAAGATACAAAACCAGAGAGTATTTTGACGAAAGAGCAGTTTTCTGACAAAAACTATAATTAATTAGTATAATTAAATGTGTTAGATTTAATTTTTAGTTTCAAATTTTTGTTACCATTCTATTTTGAAGTTCAAAATAAAAGATTAGATTTGATTTTGATTTTAAGGGCCAACGCACATCTATCGACAAAACTGTTTTGTCGCGTACTTAGTGACGTGAAAATAAATTTTCTGTTATAACGAAAACAGCATAAGATGAAGGCTTCCTCGTCATATGCTGTTTTCGTTATAACGAAAAAGCGAACACAGCATGCATAAAATTATGTTTACCTATCTATTATAGCATTGTTTAGTACCTACCTATTAAACATTGCTTTATACGCACATACCTAGAGAATGAACTGTGTTTTTTTATAAATAAGAATAGAGTAATTATGTAGTGTACTTAATAATATTATTAAGTACTTAGCATGATTCTCATTAAATAAGCAAGTAACGAAAACAGCAAATAAGACGAAACATATTGTGACGAAAAAAGTTATACTGACAGGGTTTGTCACGAAATTATGAAGTTTCACATCACTAACTGTTCGACAAGACGTTTTGTCTTTGGTTTGCGTTCTCCCTTAAATATTGGAAACATTAATATAAACATTGGATAATTAAATATGTATTTAAAGAGTAGAGCTGAAAATTGAAACGTCTTTAAATATAAAATATGTTCTAAACAAGATTTAAGACAGTGAAACCATTAAAATTCTTGATTAAGCTTAGCGAATAAAATAGTGATAAAACTAAAAAAAACATAGGTTTTCTGTAATAAAACTGTCATAGAAATTCAATAATTAATTAAAAACATAAAATCGTACCACAAAAAGCTTCCGTTAAACTATTCATAAATGCTCGTTAAATGACAGTCATTACAGTTAGTTTAAGGTGCGTCCACACAGACGCGTATCAATTAAGGGTCAGCTAATCTGCACTCCTCGACCTTTGCAAACAATGCCTTTCGCAACTACCGCGCTTGTCGGTATTACATACAAAATTGTTTAGGAATAATTTAAAATTTATATTTTGACAGCTATTTTTAAACAATATAAGAATAAGGAAAAGATTTCCAATGAAGTGAAATAATATTTACATAAAACTAATATATTTTTATGCCAGCCAGTGTCTTGGGCACGCTTCCTATCGGTACTGATTTGGATCAGTTGAGCTATCTATAAATCGTTTGTAACGGCTTGTGGATAGCTCAATTGTTTCATGTGTATTTTGTAAATACTGTATGATTCTGGGACTGGGTAGTTAACGTGACAAAATGTTCAACGGTTGGAATGTGCAAGGATCAAAATATCTATACGGACCGGCTATATGGCTAAAAGTATATACGTCAAAATGTTCAATTGGTTAAAATATTAGTCGTAATTTTCTTTGTTAATTAAAAACTATTTTTTATGTAAATCTTGAGAACAGATTTTATATATTTTTTTATATATACGATACATTCAACAAACAACTTAAGTACATCAATAATAAGATACTGTATCGAAAAAAATTGCCTTAAGGCTGGCGCAACACCCAGTTTCAGAAAAAACTTTTGCCGTTTCTGAAAGTTCTAAACTTTAAAAAACTTCTAGACCATGACATAAAATCTCCAATATCTTAGCATGGTTTTGTATCTTTGTATCGTAGGTATTGTTGCCTGTTAGTCAGCTTTCTTATCATCATCATTCCCCTGCCCTTATCCCACGCTAGGTGGGGTCGGCACAACATGTCTTCTTCTTCCATTCACTCCTATCATTCGTCAACTCTGAATCTACTCCTCTCACATTCATGTCATCCTTCACACAATCCAACCACTTCTTCTTCGGTCTTCCACCAACAACTTTCTTAAAGACCACAAAACTCGATGGTAACTGTTACTATAGTAACAGTTAATGTATCAAACAGTCCAAAGGTTGTGATACAATAGTTTAGTGGTGATATTGTGGATACTAACGATAGCAGTAATGTGGGTGATAATGTAAACCGTCCGGGGTGCCGTCAGCGCTTTCCTGTACTAGCCCACATCATCTAGCATGGATACGCATTTTGTGACGTCACGTCACACAGATATAAAAACATGTAGAGTTACAATTGACTGACTGTCGCTCCACCCATCGACAGATAACTACTCGACTTGCAATGTCAGTGCTATTCTTGTGTTCTATGTATATTTCTCTGTAAAAGGGATCATACAAAAAAACGCTAGGAACCAGGCCGTAGTTTCTTGCCCGTTCTTCTAGGCTCTGGTCGCGTGGAACTGGCACCTAGAATCACCTAGTTATATAAGACGATTCTAAATGATCCTTGTGATTTTATTGAATAAAGAAATTTTGACTTTGACTTTGACTTTGACTGTACCATATTTTTACTTAAGGTTTAAGATATTTTTATTCTCAAAAAGACAAATAGGTACAGTCACTTATTATGAGAACAATAAAAGCTTAATGTTAGTATGAATAACTACTTGTAAGTGGTTGTCGTTCTAATAATAAGTAGGTTAGGTTTTTTTACAGCTAAAACGCATATGTCAAAATAAGTAGGTACCTATCCAAATAAACCAAAATAGCTTTATTTTAAAATACCTACGACTAGACGTCAAGCTTAATAGGATCGATTTAAGAACTTATTTCAGTTTTCACTTGCAACTAAGATTTTTTTTGCCAAATAATGCAAAATTCTAATGAAACCTATTCTTCTAGCCAAATTTACTGCTTAGCAGACAGAATACTTAACGCACGCTAGAGAAAAAAATGTCAAAGGGCTGATTAAGGGGATTTCTGGTCAAAAAGTTCAGAAATCCCCTTCGCAGGGGCAACACGCAAGGAATTTCTGGAATAAGCCCAAAAAAGTATTGGAATGGTCAGATGTCATGTTTAATTAATGTCATTCGGCATACATTTAATTAATGTTCATATATTTTAGGTATTGTAGACATCAACTTGTCTAAAAGGGATGTTCCTTACCTAGAAATATCTCCTTTCACAGACGTTTTAATGTTTGATATAGATATTAAAGTGCGACTCCATGCTGCCAAGTGTAGTTCAACTCTAATTCGTGAAATGGGCTTATGTCAGTGTGTTATGAACATTACACATTAGCACATTAGTTGAAATTGTGTGTTTGAATGTTGATCGGGTTGATTACCAGATTTTATGTTACAACTCTGATGTTATACAATTAAATTCTTTATTTTAGCACATTTATTTCACTGTTTTTATGAGAAGTGACTACGATGTGGCTCAGACAATTATCTATCAACACGCATTATCTATCAGAACACGTTCTCTGAGAACGTGTCTTGTGCTTTAAACGCTAAAACGTTGTATTTAAAATTGCAAAAAGTTCATTTAGCAAAATACGATAATTAACAATAGACATTCACAAACCGACAACTTATCTCTTCAAGAAACGAAACAAAGCTATGTTCACTGAACCGGCTTTTCAAATCCGCATGTTAACAGACTTGGGACCTATCCATTGTATGTTATCGCCCGAACTTTGGCTGGAAGACAATGGCAAGACCACAGAGGCAAGACAGTGACGCGACTTGTTCAATGCTCACGGTGACGGCCGAACTATGAGTGAGGTGCTGTTGTTTTTGAGTATCTGTGGTGTTGTGTTCATGGCAAACTGATTTCTCTGAAGTTTTGGGGTAGCCTGTATTGTCTGAAAGAAAGAAAGAAAGAAAGAAAAAACATTTATTGCCTTAGAGCTTACGAGCTATATTAAAATTAGATAGATAGATAGATAGATTAATTCGCTAAGGCAAAGGGGGTACACTCAGCATGAATGCTGCACGGACATTATGTCCGTGTAGCGCTGATTTTCAGTGTACCCCTAAATTATGGTCGACAGGTGTTCGTCGGCTGCAATGTGTTTTTGTAGTGTTTTTTTTCCCCTAACCGTGTCTGTGATTTTCGGTATCATTAATTTTTCTGCTTTCTTCAACCTGTAAAATGGTAGTTGTGATTAACACACGTTAATTTTCATATTACTAGAAAAATACGACTGATGCAGTATTTACAATATTTACAAAATACACATGAAATAGTTAAGCTATCTACCGTTGCAAACAATTTATAGATAGATCAACTGATCTAAATCAGTACTTACCAATCGGAAACGTGCCCAAGACACTGGCTGCAATATTACCTACATTACTTGCCTCATGCAACAAAAAAACGCAGAAGTTTCACAAAATTAAAAAAAAAATCTGACAAAAGAAATATTGATAGTGCTATATTTTATTAGGTATAGAGATGATTCCTGCGTTATTGCAGATTTATTTATATTTCATGTAAAATATGTTTGCAGTAGATTAGATAGGTTAACTATCCAATTTTCTTCCCATTAATTACATTTTCATTGTTGTAGTGAGCGAATTTCTTAGGCAGCTTCCTCACATTCATCCTCAAAAGACTTATTGCCGTGTGGCGTAATTATTCAAATTACACCCTTATCAGGTTACACCAGTTCTCCACCACCCTCCAAACGCATCACACAATTCTAAACCCTACATTTAAGATTTTAAGAGTCAAATTTCTTAAGCAATGAGAAATTTATAAAACACGTCTTGGTTATCAGTTTCGTGTTGCCGTGATATTTTAATTTATAATTTTGCGTAATTAGTTTTTGTTTTTCTTTGCCGCTAATGACTTTTTCAGGCAAGTAGATCTTCTTAAAACGTAAAAATACCATAGATAACAAGGCCTTTTAAAAACAAACCAGCGTATTTATACATCGAAGTAATAAGAAGTGTCTCATTAAAAGAAAAACTCAGTAAACCAGCGTGGGTTATTTTACGAATGGGGACTTAAAACATAATATTTCAATTTGTTGCTTTTTAAACGCAAAGTATCGTGTTCGTACAAAACATGGCAACTAAACACCGTTATTTATTTCCCACTAAACTATTTCTCAGCTAAATTTAATTTGTTACTAAGTAAAGCCTCGGTTCACAAAAAGTGGCAACAGCACAATGACGGCGATAAACTTTTCAACTTTTCAGTGACAGGCGTCACAGCTCAGTCGGTATTAGCTCTGCCTTCCGTGCTGTTGGTCGTGGGTTCGATCCCCACTGAGAACAAACATTTGTGTGTAGCAAATAGATAGATAGATAGATAGATAAACACTTTATTGTACACAAAGAAGAAACAGAACATAAGAATACAAATATAGATGTTTGTTCTATGTTTGGGTGTTACTATGTATTATAAGTATGTATTTACAAAAAAAAAAGTATTTAAGTATTCTATCAGCCATCTAGTTCCCATATTACAAGCTTTGCTTAGTTTGGGACTAGCGGGCGTTGTGTGTAAAGTCCATGAATATTTATTTATTTCTGTGGTCATCGTCTCGTATGTTTACGTAGGTACTTAGTAATGACAACTAACAGCCAAACATCCCGAAAAAAATCGTTATCGAAATGACAATGACATCTCATTGGTTAGTATTGTAGCGTTTCGAGTGTTTTGAAGTGAAAGTGCAGGTTCGTTCGTTTTTACAATTAGTTTAGAACTTTCTTACAGCTGTCATAAAACGGTAACCGCGTTTTAAGAAAGCCCGACTTAACCCTATCGGCGCCGTACGTTACCCGCAAGATATCGATCTTATCTATCGATTCACGATATCGACTTGTACTTGGTAAAAGCTCTTTCTCTTCAAATCAACTTTCATTACAAAATGAGTTTTATTGCCCTAGATGAAGAATCAATATCGCTTGAACGCATGTAACTGAAAAAAACTGATGTTGATTTGGTTATAAAATAATTTATAAGTTTAAAAAACTAGAAAAACCGACTTTAATTCGACTACCAGCTTCATCAACAGAAGATAATGATGATGACAGTTCATTGGAAATGTTCTAGTGACTATAAACAGCAAAATACGCAATTTCGTGCACGTGGTTGGCATATTTTTTTTTCAGTTATTTATAGAAATAACTCATAATATTATAATTATTTATAACCTAAACTACTGAACCGAATTTGATGAAAATGAAATGGGACACTACACCTTCAGTATAATGCCTGAAGCTGAAGAAAATGTGATGAGACTAGCACCTTTATTTCTCAGAATGATGGGTGCAGTGCACAAGCAGTGCACTACAGAGCTATGTTTAAAAGTTTGTGCTGTTATTGAATCTGTGGCGGTGCCCTATCGATGGGGCATTTGTCACGAGTGCCCTGTACGGACAAATATGGAGGACTTTACTGTGTTTATCGGAACATGAAACGCTATTAACCTCCAGCTATATGCTGAGAAGCTGACAGAAGAGTTTTATAGGAAAAGAAATTAGTCAGATGGACAATATTCTTCTATGAAGATTCGAACTAACCAGTTATCTCAAAGAATTTTTTTCAGTCCACAGAACAGTCAGAAGTCCACATTCTCTACAAAAAACAGAGAATGGACCAAAAATATTTAATTACCTTGCAGATAAACTCTTACTTATATCTATTTAAAATAAATGATGTAAAATACAAATTAGATAACTTTTACAAGATAAAATTTAATTGTACAAAAACAACGAGTATCTTTTGGTCGATCAAAGCATAGAGCTCATATTTTATGGCTGTTTGTCTTCATTTAGGATTCAATTCATAAGCGGAAACGATTTATAAATTAAAAAGTTTTTTTTGATTGGCCAATTTGAATACAGCCAATACATAATAGGCTCCAAAACTACTGATCCAATTTGAAAAATTATTTCACCGTTGGGAAGCTACACTATCCCCGGGTGATATAGGCTATATTATATTTTCAAAAAAATTTGGGATCCTTACTCCACCCGTGCGAAGCCGGGACGGTCTGCTAGTCGTCCATATACATGAAATACACCTTCGTCCGATCCGCACTTGACCACCCATCCTCTCTGTGTTTGCGTTTTAAAGTGATCAGACAACCACCAGCATTCTGTACCAGCAGACGCTGATATTCTGCCGAAGTCTCTGCATTGTCCCCCACGCTGACTGGCCGCGTCTGTCCGTCTGTCCGCCGCTGACAGGTGTTAAATCGTACGAGTGACGGGCGCGCGTACCCACAGTAATTAGTCGACTCACGATTAGGTAATACGTATGAATACTTACTTCGTCACACACAGAGTCGAGTCTAGAATTTTTTTTACTAATTCATTATGTTTTCATTGCATAACAAAATGATGAAAGCTTAATATTAAAACCGATAGGCAAAAATGGATTTAATTTTCCAAGTACAATGACATATTAGCAAAAATTTACGACAGTCACTAGAATACATACAACCAAATCTAATCTTTTCATATTATTATCTAATATTGATAGATAGATAGAATATTCTTTATTGTACTCCACTTAAAAATAATATAAAAATAAAGACGCTTTAGGAGGTAGATACAATGAGCGGCTTTATTGCTTAAAGCAATCTCTTCCAAGCAACCTTTGGATGGACAGGATCTAATACACAAAAACAAGATTATGATTTGTGAGTATATCTCGTACTTACAGACGTCGCGTTTTTATCAAACGACGCGTTTCTTGACATTTAGACATAGTTTCATAAAGTCAACATCATAATTATTTTATTCAATAAAATCACAAGGATCATTTAGAATCGTTTAATATAACTAGGTGTTTCTAGGTGCCAGTTTCAAGCAACCAGAGTCTAAAAGAACGGGTCTGGTTCCTAGCATAAATAAAGTTTATCTTATACATGTAACTGTAAGTACTTACACATCACTTGCTTAGTAAACATTTCCTTTAAAATTGATTAAAATATGGCGACATTAAACCTTTTTTAATCTGACTTCAAAACGAGGGTATTAATTCACTTCTATACAAATTCAAGTCCTCTTCATTTAACAGATTCGCATTCATCAAACAAGGAATGACTACAGGGTGTAAAAATACTACTGAAAACTTACATCTTTTTAATCAGCACACGAAAAGTAATAAATAATATTTAGTCCAATTGATTCTTATTTTTTTTATCAAAAACCAGTCATGGCCTTTATAAATGAACAGTAGAGCCAGAACGATAATGCTCAGAAAATATATTTTTTAGAAAATCTTGTAAGAACATAATTTCTTTCATTTTTCATTGTTGTGTAAGTATTAAAATGAATTATTACTTATTTCATTATTATATTTCCTGTGCTATACTGTGTCAAATTTACTGTGATTTTTGTGAATTTGTTGTATTTTTATTGTTACTTTTATTTCAGTTAATGTAAATATAAAAAATTAAAATTTTTGACAGCCTTTATGGCTTTTATGACATCCTAATAAACCATCAGTAGTCTTATTACACCTTGTAATCTAGACCCTAGGCACATCTATTCACACTGGGATTCTATTAAATCAATGTCTCCGTATATGTATTACTGCGCTCGTCTGTCCGTCTGTCACGTGATACGAAGAAACATTAGCTCTCTCTTTAAGGACGCGATTACCGCTATTATTGTATTTATTTGTTTATATTTAGATATGGAGATTTCTTAGCAATAAAAAGCTAATTTAGTTTTTATTTGAAATTTTTGTTTTTAATTTGGGTATCTGCTAAGCTCAAAGTCAATTATGTTTTTATTCAATAAAATCTCACTGATCACTTTGAAATTTTGAATCTACATGTAACGTCTTCTAAAAGACTTTAGTGGGATGGCAGAAAGTGGTCTCTTATTATTGTATAATTAGTGGTGGTAGATTATTGTCAGTTTATTGCCATTAGCAACAATAAAAGCTAGGTTCAAGACATTTCTAATAATATTTAGCCAAAGTTAATTCTCGTTTTCGTAATTTGTAGTTAAATTAGTAAGAAAACGCAATCGCACGTCCTCAGAGGACGTGCTCAGTGAGCCAATGTAATATTAAAGGCAGTGGTTGCCACTTAACATCAAGTGGGCCATCGGCTTGTCTCATTACATACAAGAAAAAATCGCTTCGATTTAGTACGTACATCGCATCGCTTAATCAACGGTTTGTGCAATATTTAGGTTTCGTAGTAAATTATTTCTTATCTGTGACTACACTTAGGTACACCACGATCTAAAGATCGAAGCGAGCGATAGATTCGAATATGCCATTTTAATAATCAACACAAAAGCAAAGGCGTGACTTGATATGAGTAATCATACAACCACATTCAGGAATTAGACGCTGCACGCCCAATCTATCTTACATTATTACACAGCCAAATCTAGAACACCAATAAACAGAACGGAACAAACCACCTGACGCACCTTCTCTAAATAGCAGCATAATGCAGATTCACACGTGAACTAAGGTGAGAGCGATCTACCGGCGGCAAGGCCGAGAAAACGGATCAATTTAGAATGAAACCTACCATCACGTAATAAGGTCAACATTCCCACGATCGCTGCTTAAGAGCACAATTAAGAAAGTATCCGATAAGGGTCGCTGCTTCGGGATTCAGGACCTTAGTGAAAAATGTTAAGGTTGGTTTTGTTTTGGGCGGAGTGCGCGGACCGGTTCGTCGGTCGCGAACTTTTACCTATAAATTTGTGTCGACCAGCCGCATGCGGCGGGCGCGCTGGTCTAGGAGCGCTTTGTAACAAGTGTTTTAGTTCACGAGTGGCTAGCGGGAATACCTGACATTATTACTGTCATAAAATACACTAGTCCTTCCACTACTTCTACTTACGTAATAGAAGTCACGCTCACGACAAACTTTTGTCCCTCTCTAAAGTATCTGCGTAGAGCAGAACGATTTTTGGGTCGAATTGGACGTAAGCGAATTTTTCCGCATAACCTCAAGTTGTTGCATCTATTTTCAGAGGGATAAAGATCCGTTGTGCGTACTGTACTTGTAACTATGTACTGTATCTACCTACACAATGAACACCGAGAAATATTAATACTTGTTTGAGATAGGGAGCTTTATATTTTTATTTTAAATACTTGTCGTTTATGACAAGTAATTTCCGCTCCCGCTCATGACTTGGTCCAAGCGAGTTCAAGCCAGGGAAGATCTCCGTAGCATTTCACAACGAGTCAATTAAAGCTAGCGTCATTACTGCGATATTCCTCTGCGTGAGCGCCGATTTAGTACCACTTTCTGGGATATTTTTGTACGAAATCGAAATTAATTTATTAAAAGGCTAAGGTAGCTAGTTTTTAATTCGCTTTCAGTGAGATTTTTGCACGAGAATCAAAATATCAATGAAGTGGTAGATCGATTCATTCTGAGGTCACAAAACCGAGGCACACTTTGTGTGAAGTTGGTTGGCTTACTTATCTGTGGTCTAATAAAATGGATAGTAAAATTCGTAATCTATTATTGATTTTAGATATGGTTATTGTCATCAGAAAATAAATAAAAATAAATAAATATTCACGGACATTTCACACGACGCCTCTAGTCCCAAACTAAGCAAAGCTTGTAATATGGTAACTAGATGGCTGATAGAATACTTATATACTTTTTTTTTGTAAATACATACTTATAATACATAGTAACACCCAGACATAGAACAAACATCAAACAAACAAATGGTTTTAAAGATGTTTTTGCACATATTTTTGAACGAACCCCGCCCAGTCATGTGGGTGCATCCTTTACGCCGCCGCCATCGCCGGCTGTGGAGACGAGTGCATGTGAAAAGTCTCCAATAGCACATACAGTGTGAAAATACTTTCCTAAAAGCCCAATTCCTTATGCACCCCGCTTTTTACGGAGTGTTTTACTTAGGGGTTATTTATGACCGACACTGGGGTCAGTAAGAAATTGGGAAAACAACACGTTTCCGTAACAAATAGCAATGCGACGTATTTTTTTTTTGGAAAATTTTACTTACGTAAATCCGTAGACAAAAAAACTCAACAGAAATAAAAAAAGTATTTTATGAATATTATTAAGCCTGTTTTAATAAATATTAATATTGGCTTAATTTATTTCCTTATGGTATACCTATTTCCTGTTTTAATCGTAATCAAGAAAAACTTCTAGAGCAAAATATAACAAATCCAGTTTGCTTTACATTGCTGTATGAAAAGAGATACTTACTTATGCAATGATTGGCTTACAAAAATGTTCACTATAGAGGTATTTCAATAATTTAAGCGCAGTGGACCCGCCTTCAAACTAGTCGATACATTATTTATAGTGTCATCATTTACCTAACCAATTTCTCTTAATAAAAAATCAGCTCAAATTACACAAAATTTATGACCATTTCAACCGTTACGATCATTTAATACATCATTACGCCTGATTACCATAAAACTAAGTTTATTAATTCAATTTGAACATTAAAATTAATCAAAATGAACTAACATGGGCTATAAACTTATTTTTCAGTGAAATTAAGATGTCTTAAAAAATTAACACCTAACATTGGCTATAAATTTTTGAAAACCATTATAAAATGTCCCGTAATTGTCTATGGTTTGTGTTTGTGAAGAGTTCTTGTAAAATGGTTGTTTAATTTAATAGTTTGTAGTTTAGTCTCAATCGCAGGGTGTTACATTACATTATTATATATTAATACTGTACTATTTGATTTTAATTTTACTAAATTATAAACAATTAATAGCATATATAAATTTTTCACCGAATAAACTCAGAGCTCAGTCGGTAATAGCCTTTCGTGTTGTGGGTCGTGGGTTCGATCTCTAGCGTAAACAAAAATTTTGTGCATGGCAATCATAGATGTTTGTTCTATAGGTGTTACTACGTATAAGTATATATTTACAACAAAAAAAGAAGAATACATATCATATACATATCCCTGGCAGACTGCAGATTATAAAGAAACTATAATTTTAAAACAAATAATAAAAATATTCATGGACATTGCTTATAGAATAGGTGGTTTACCTATTTTATTCTATATAGAATAGGTGGTTTACCTATTCTATCAGCAATCTAGTTCTCATATTATAAGCTTTGCTTAGTCTAGTCTGGGACTAGATGGCGTTGTGTGAAATGTCCATGAATATTTTATTATTTGTTTTAAAATTATAGTTTCTTTATAATCTGCAGTCTGCAAGGGATCTAACGTGCGCATTGCATACAACTTTTATGAAGATTCGTGTCGCATCTTTCTGTATTTAAATCACTGGTTTTCAATCAAAATTTATCTCAGTATTAGCATTACTTCCGCATCCACTTTAGATTGTATTTTTATATTGTTTTGATGTTTCGTGTGTGGTCTGTGCTTTGACATTTATGTCCTATTTTTATTTATTTGAAGAGCCACTAGGCAATTTGCTACTATCCACGTAGATTGAAATCCTAGAGAAGATAAAAAAGCGTAAAATTAAATACTTTCTATGTAAATGTGAATCCGTTAAATTACCTAGACATTCTTTTGTATTTTGCATAATTATTTTGACTCAGTTATCTAACAGTTAAAAATAGGTAAATAATATTATGGTGATTTTTCAAAAAACATTTTTTATGATTTTTTTCGTGGTGATATCTTTTACAATTTTCGAAGAACAATTTCTTAAAGTCTTCAATACGATGTGGACATATTTTTATCAATAATTGAGCAGTTTCTTAGTCAGTGGTATTGACAGGGCGTGGCTGATTTATTTCTTTCGGCCCCAAATGAATTAAAGAACTATGGGCCGACCATTCGTCTCTATCCTTTATGGTAAATGGAAGATTTAGGGCTATCTGGCCTGAAGGAGTTTTGTTTACGAACATTTATGAGGTAGGTACTCTAAAAATTATTATTTTTCCTCTTGGTAAGGATACATTATGTATAACAGTTTTTGTAATAAAAGGCAATATTGCGCTGAAGAAACATCACAACTTCTTTTGGAATGTTATGAATATTTTGTAAAAAAATTGTAATTCCTTCTTAAAAATTCAATCTAAGTTTCCTTCACGTTTCATATTTGAAATATGAAATTGAGATGATGTAACCTTTTTTTTTCACTTTCATTCATAACCTTGTTTCTGTGAAAAAAATAATAAAAGTAAAAAAACCGGAACTAAAAACAAAATGACAAATCACCTCGCCCTATTGGCAATATTTCAAAAAGAGAACATTAAACTAAAAACAGCAATACCACAACATTAATAGCTAAGTGAAAATACCCATAATGTCCCCTCGCGCCGCCAAAACATAGGAAACTATTTTTGTCGAACAAAAAAATATATCCGGGGTAAAGATTTATTTGACTCATTCTTGCAGACTTCGAGTAATGATAACCTATAAGTATCGACGTTATAATAAGTATAACTTCATTTACCTGTTTTTATATGTCTATGTCGACTGAAGATCATTATTGGTAAAAGCGCGCTTTATATTGTAAAATCGTAAAAAAAATACAACACCGCAAATTTTTTCAGTACCTATCTATCGAAGAATGGTATGCTATTAGAATAGGTGTTTAGAATATTTTTTTTTTATTTATGAAGTACATAAAAAAATTATTCTAAATCATGATTTATAATGTTTTTTGTCATGCAACGATTTATAGCTGTAAGAAAGACACAAAGGTCATTATTGAACAAAGATAACCGTGTTCATACCTATTATTTTTCTACACCTGTAATATTTTTACTCTAAGTTTGCATCAGTAGAGTTTTTTTTTCGAAGGGATAAATGCTGCAGTCAGTAGACGTCCCTCCGTAAAACGCGTGAAATGAAGTGTTTCCACCCTCCATCTTCCTACACTCCCAGATTTTTATTGCTCAATTAATCCAATAAACTATCGGTGATTTGCCTTCTCACTTGTGAAAAAGCTTTGAATTTATAATTTTTGTTTGACTTTATAATCTTCATTATAAATTATAAAAAAATTTGCGTGAAATGAGGCCTGAAATATTCTAAATTCAAAATAATTCCAACCTGCAATTACAAATGATTTTGAATTTAGAACGTTTGTAATTAGCCCGTGGCTTTCTATAAGTCTATAAGACCCCTAGCTCGAATTTTTCGAATTATTTGGAAAAACATTTCGTATTTTATTAAAGAGGTTTATAGTTGAGTACTTTACCCTTGTGCTACTGTAAGGATCGGTTGACTGCAGCTATCATACATTCAAGTGGTCACGCGGTCAATCAATAACAATAAAAGGTCCACCAATAATCATTCGCATCACGTACGCGAGGTCGTCGCCAGTCCATTTCGGAAATTGATACACATACCATATCCTATTACCATGACACAAGGTCTATTTTTATTTAAATAACTTTATACTTGACCAGTTTAAGTAATGCGAGGCTGCGTATCTTTATTATGTGGTTGGGGTCTAGTGAAAATGGTCAAGATTTTCTTTGAGTTTCATGAACTTCTGGTACGAATTGCTTGAGAAATAGTATTAGTCCGGTAGTGTGGGGGATGAAATATTGTGCGAATTGGATTTTTTTTTTTTTTTTTTTTTATATATTTATAAGCAAGCGTTTGACCGCAATCTCACCTGATGTTAAGTGAAGATGCGGTCGACGATGTAGCACGCTTACCTAAAAGATACCTATTCACTCGTCTCTTGAAAACATCCAATCTATATGAAGGATCTATATGATTTATTTTTTACTATCAGCAAAAATGTGAAACTTGATCTTGCTTTTGCTAAATCTTCGTATAAAAATTGTGTCAATAACACAGAATAAGAAAAATACTTGGATATGGTTTAAATAATTACAGGTTAAAATATTTTCTTCGATTTAAGTTTTTCAGACTTAACCCTTTATCGGCAAGCGTTGAAACAATACCTACAGATCAGATAAGCGCTGACATGGCGTAGGCGGAACGAGGGGCGTCACCTAGTGATATACGATATTGTATCGATTTAATTAATTAACATAACTATGCTTAGTAATTTGCAAGTTATTTGTAACGTTTATGTAACGAATGGGGAAAGTTTTGTGGAATGTGGAATTGTGTTCTTGTTTTTGTGTTTTAATTTCCGCATGATAATGTCTACAAAATATTTTGATATTCCGATTATTTTTATAATCAAAAGTATTAGTTACTGAATTGTTTTGCGAGAGCGGATTTGTTTAAATAAGTGAGGATCATAATTTTAAATGTCTTTTTTTTAATCCTAATAAATTCAAGAGCGATTGTTCCAATTTATTAATTTCCTAATATCAATATTTTTACGTTTTTGTTTTTTATCTATGTCCTCATTTTTAAAGCTTTCATTTGGTGGGTTGGATTGCTTGTTTTTTTGCAACCATTTTACTATATAGCTTCTGCATGTTTTGGTGGTGGTTGGTTACTCTTGGTGCTCGTAGTTCTTCTCCCTGATATTTTTCTGGTTATAATTAAGACCTTAAAATACCAGCGCGAAGAAAACAGAGAGAGCACTTTGCAAAAAAAAAAATTCAAATAATTTCACTTGGTGTTGGTATATTAATTAACAATTTGTACTAACCACATTCTTTCTGTTCTGAGCATAATTCACCCAAAGTAACCAGTTCACTAGCTATGTACTGTCACTAACAAAACGGAGCTGCGAACGCCTGGGGGTGCAAAAGACCAAAGTGGACCATGTAAGTGTTAACATTTTTTTTTAAAGTAGTATTTCAGTGAGTTGCTGTTTTATTCATTCATCTTTCTACAAATAATTATGAAGTATCAGTACCAAAGGTTTACTTACATTATTTAAATAGTTAACCATTTCCAAAAGACATCAGCTCATTGAACAATTTTATCTAGATTATTATAATCATTATTTTGCACTTTGTAGATTAACCTTTTGACTTTCACTGCTACCAACTAATCAAAATACTAAAAATTTTACCCCTCCTCACCACAGCGGTCTACGAGACCCCTAAGAGGGAAAAGGGGCTAATAAGTGAAACAGAGATTTATGAGCGTACAGATATGCAAATAGAAATTTGCGGTCCCTCGCCGATAAAAAGACGCGAAACCCTTCAGGGGACTGTTTGTCCAACTGTCGGGGTTGACGACTTATTATTATTTCGGCGATCCGCAAAGATGAATGTGCTTTTTAGTTATTTTAATCTATTTTCAACAATGGTGATTACAAAACCAATCGCTAATTTCAATCAAATGATCTTACGTGCGTTTTCTATTTATGAAATGCAGCAGATATTTAAAACAAACATCTATGTTTGCCACACGCAAATGTTTGTTCTTGGTGGGGATCGAACCCACTATCCACAGCACGGAAGGCAGAGCTATAATCTACTGAGCTGTGACGCCTGTCTATAAAACAAAAGAACAAAATTAAATGCTCGTTAAAACCCGATACCGTTCTTCGTAGCCTATAACACCGGTAATCTTCACCGTAAAACCGAATCAGAGTAGAATTAGTGCGGTAATCTTATTGGCGACGTCACACCGGTGCGAATAATTAGCAATCCCCTGCAAAGATGATAACTGAATAACGATAGACGAGATAACCTCGGTGTAAGGATTTTGTAAAACAAAGGGGAGATAAATCGTTAAGCGGTAAGCTTTTTGAGCTTAACGGCATTGTACTCTCGTTCAAATCCTGCATGCCTTACTTTTTCCGTATACTTTTTACTAGCTGTAAAATGGTACACTCGTACGGGAAGTACAAGTGTACCATTTTTATTCAGACGCTGTTATAAACTAAAGAGAAAAACAAATGACAGCCGACTTAACGAATGACTCGACTTGAATAAACATATTTCAAATAATTCACTCAACACTGACAAAATTGTCTGTCGAACTGACGGACAGAGGCCATATAAAAAGAAGAAGAACGTACGTTTTTTAGACATAGGGTGCCAAACTCACGGGTGAAGTTAGATGCAGAAGCTAGTACAAGCAACCATGCTTAGTAGACCGTGTGAGTGGGTGGCAACGTCTCTCTCTGATCATGTTTGCTCATTAGCAGAGGGTATCATGTTGCCACTGTTTGTCATACTTATCATACGTGTCATTCATGCAGTTTGTGTTGACAATTGACATGATGGGATGATTTTTGTCAGTCTGTTTTCATAAAAATGTGTTGTTTATTCGCTTGATTCTCTCAAAATAATACTGGTCATATTCTTATTTTTCCTCACACCTTCATCTCGTCTATGACACTAGAGTAAACGGGTAGGCATTGGCAGAATTATGACAACAAATCGCAAAAGCTATTAACCAAGAAGTTGAAATCAGATGATTATAATAAAGTCAGTCACAAAGACCAATATATTTTTTTGCAATAGGTATCGGTTTTGATCGGAAAACGTACGTATTTTCATTAATGAGAACAAAACTTGTGACATTTTTATGAATTTGGTAAACTCCGAGTTCAAATCATCCATTGAGCAAAAAATAAAAGTGAACTATTAAAATTCAGTTCCAAATATGAATCAGTTCAAACTTCAATCAACCCGGTCGGTACCGCGTCGGTCATCCAGACCCCCCTGTCTGTTGGGGTCTGGAGTCTGTTGGGGTCATCCAGACCCCAACAGACTGTTAATACTGACCAACGACCTAACGAGCTGTGACCACATGAATATGCAGACAAGGACGAATTCATTAATATATTACACCTCCGATTGGGATAAAAAACGTTTGACAAAAATTTTACTTTCACTATAGAACATGATACAACGTAATTTATAAATTACGATAATAAATCTAATCAGCGATAATACAAAAAATATACAACGTATTGATGGAACAAGCCAATAATGTATTATTTAAAGGATTTTTTAATGGACATTTTAAATTTAAAAAACTTGGAGTAATATTTTAACTTAAACTTATTTATTACGGTATTAGTAATTTGAAACATAGGAGTCAAATTAAAATTTAATTTAGCTATATTGTCATCTGTCTCGTTGATAATTCCTTACGGTTTATTATAATTCAGTGTAGCTGTGCAAAGGGCACGAGCAGGTTAGGGCACGCTGGGTGTAGGAAGTGACAGTAAATCAAATAAATCGACGATCTTTTAAATATTATTTAGCAACACGACACATATTAGAATTCGATGTTTTTAAATGAAATCATTATAACAAAAATCTCAATATTTCCACGCATAACAATCGATAAGCCGTTTAAAATCCAATAATTTATTTATATTACAATGCGCTATCAAAATAACAGTGAAAACGTAGGCGGAGTTAATCGGAACAAAATTATAATGAAACACGTGCGCCCGCGCATTCAGTGGCGGCGCCGCAAGCGACATCTGTCACTCCGCAATTACACTGGATTTATAACTTAATCACCCGTTTGACGTGGACGATTAATACTCTGTGAAAATAATCACATAGTTTTTTGTCTCCAGTGTAATCAACGGTGAATGGAGTATAATAATTTTCTTTTTAACGTCGCGACGGTCGAATCGACACGAGCCGCAGTTTAGGGTTACTGATGAACGGCTCTGATGTTTTTGTGGTGGATATAAGTTACTATACTTATAAAAATTCTATTTGCTTAAAAATTATACGTTTGACAATCCACATAATGATAGGGAGTGACATTGACAATGGCGCGTTGTGCAATGACATTGACGTTTCTTTTTTTATTGATTGGTGGTCAGGGGTGCAGGGGTGTCAACTCAACGTGTCGCGCGGCTCAAGTGACGTGTGTGTAGATACGATTATCCGCACCCCTAGGGAATGTTAGATAAAAAGTGCATACATGTTCGGTGAGGTTGCGGAACAATTTGATTACTTTTTTGACATTTAACAATTTGTTAGGGCGTCGAAAATTTTTCATCACCCCAGAGGATTTGCGACTTTGCCACACAACTGATTTTAGCTATCTACCTATTATTCTACTTCTACAAATGCTCAACTTAGATTCAAAAATCTTTTTCCTTATTTTAATACAAGAAACTAAATCTAATTCATGCGACATAAATAAAAATATTTAAAATAAAAAGAAATAGATCACTCCTGGCCCCCTTAAAATAAGTCTAAAACCTTCCAAACATCTCTAATCAAGCTTAACATTTTGAAATTATTGTCTAGAGCACTATTTATACACCAATACAAAAATTAAAAAAAACATCACAATGCTTACAAATCTCGTGAAAACATTTGGTACAAATAAGCGTACATTTTCAATCATACCATTACATTTCCCAATAATTAACCCACAGCGGATCGCGTTGTGGTTAGACCGCGGTCTCTTGGACCGAAGGGTGGCACTGACTCCCCTAGGGTTACCACGAAGTCAACAGGACGCCTGTGGTTCCACGCTTTGTTTGCTGTTGCTCTCATTATTGCGAAAGCTTTTGGACAAATTAAAATAGAGTGCTAATCATAAAATGACTCTTATAATACGAGGAAATAAATGATGACGAACGATAAACGATATTTATTGGCTATATCCAATGTTTTTAAAGTATATAAGTATTGTATCAGCATCTAGTTCTCATATTACAAGCTTTGCTTAGTTTGGGACTAGAGAGCGCGGTGTGAAATGTCCATGTTTTTTTTTTAATTTAAAGACTTTACGCATATCTCAATATTATTTTGTTTTGTTTTCTGTTTTTTTTAAACAATTAAATGGCTCGCCTGATGTTGAGTAGTAACTACTGCCTATAACGATGCATTGCCTCACTGAGCACGTCCACTGAAGACGTGTCCTGGCATTCAACTGCGCCCATCATATTTAATGTTTATAAAATTTGCACTATAATATTTTTAAGTTAATATAGTAGGTACTCCTTTACAGAATAGATTTTTCCATCTGCTGGAAGCTCAAATCATATTTGGACCTATTTGCAACACTCACAAAAAAACAATTAAAACTGTAATGAGAAAGCGAATATTACCGAAAAAAGCTCATTAAAAAGTTCTCTCGTTAATTGGAACGAGTCGTGATTCCCTCCGCTCCGAACTTCCTTTTGTGCCTGTTTAATTGAGGATCTTTACAGGAGCTGAATTAACCAAATGAAGGCGACACACTGGATATTTTTACCTTTACACTACACTTTTCTATCGATATGTACAGTCGCGAGGGAAAATTATATCCGTTTACAATCCATTTTTTTATAATGCATAAGTAAACATTAAATAACGTAATAACGTTTAATAACTTAATGTTTATTTTGCGAGAAATGTTCTCTTCATACTCTGTAATTTATTTAGTTACTAGCAGTTACAGTCGACGCGTCTACAGTTTCCGTGTACATTATATTATCTGTGCGTGTACCGAGCGGATACTTCTTTGAGAAACTTGACATTACACCTCATTACACCGAACTCGTACCTACTGGAATGTCAAACGCTAGTTGTTAGACCAAAGAGGTAGTACTACGCCCTGTCAAACTGACGTGATATGACATGACAATGAAATCCTATTGCCAATTGGCGCTGCTAATCCTTTTCGTTCACTTTATCCTGTAGATCCTGTTAATTATTCCGGATAAAAAGTAACCTATGTGTCAATCCAGGTTACGAACTATATATAATAATATGCCAAGTTTCATCCAAGTTGGTTTAGTAGGTTCGACGTGATTGAAACACAAACATCCAAACATCTAAACTTTCGCATTTATAATATTAGTAGGATTTATCAGTTGTAGTTTTGTATTACTAACATAGTTCTAACATCGGGTCAAAGTCAAAGTCAAAATTTCTTTATTCAATAAAATCACAAGGATCATTTAGAATCGTCTTATATAACTAGGTGATTCTAGGTGCCAGTTCCACGCGACCAGAGCCTAGAAGAACGGGCAAGAAACTACGGCCTGGTTCCTAGCGTTTTTTTGTATGATCCCTTTTACAGAGAAATATACATAGAACACAAGAATAGCACTTACATTGCAAGTCGAGTTTAATGAAACTATAATTTCCGCCAAAAGGTAATAGAGAAAGCCGATAATTAGAATATTTCTAACCTGCTATCCTGAAAACATCAGTGACTGTACAATTGAACAAAAGGAGCTTCGTGATCGGCGCCTGCGCACGATGCCATTAGCGCGCCGTGGGCGTAATTAAAAGAGTTACAATACACGGTCCTCGCACAGATTACCAAATAGTTTTGACGTACAGCAATTTCACTAACATCAAGACACTTTTTGGAACGAAGTTCTTTATCGCGCGTTGTGAATGGGGGCTAGACGGAAAAAATTCTTAGGTACGAAAAGTTGTCACGACACTTTTTGCTAGCTGTGCGGCGTCGCATGTTTCTCTGTCTGTCTCTCTCTCTCTCTTATAGAACTTCGTTCCATCCGGGTGTCCCTTGACACCTCTCAAGTTTTTTTTATTATTTAATGTCCTAAAGCTGGATAAAACTATTCTGCATAATCAAAAGCAGAGATTATCTCTTTACATCAGGTGAGCTATCTGCTTATTTCATCATTTACTCTTATATAAAAAAGCAATTTACACTTCACTTTCAAATTAGAGTACAATCGAGAATTTTTTTTACAACAAAACTCTGTTACAATTTAACATAAAAAGCTCATAATCATATAAAAAATTTCTTCATATCGAGAATAGGTTTTTTTATTTATTTACCGTTTAAAAAAATTACATAGAGATTATTTAATACTAATAGCACTAATAGGTACATCTTATACCAACGCATTAAAGTTTTAAATAACTAAGCAAGTGCCAGAGGCCATAACCGATCCAGAAGAATTAAAAACAGGGGAATTAAAAACAATTAACTCTCCGAATTGAGCACAATGCTCGGAGTTGCACGACTTACAAGTGGAGTTTGTTCGCGATTGCAAGAGATCGGATAAATTAGCAGCTGATAACAAGAATAAGCTGAGAATTTAGATTTTCTTGTCCTGGTGTAAAAAGAATGGTCATGTGGGATGCTTTTATCTTTTACGTAAGTTTTATCCCATAAATAAACCATTTCTCTGTTTAAATTACTAGTTCATTTTGAACTCTAAAAAAAGAAGAATGTGTTTTGGGAGCCAGCTTTTTTTAACTAAGTATTACGTTTTAAAAAAAAAACACTCCAGATGACATAGCCCCGATACTGCCAAAAAATAAAGTAGGATGTAATTCATTTTTCGAACACTGATTTCAAATAGTTGAATCAATGCAAATACACGGTCGCTGACCGGATGAGGCCACGTCCAATTTGTGAAAATTAATTTTGTAATGAGAACGTACCTATTGACAGTTGCATCAGACAAGTTGGTAACATTGATTGATTTTGTAAAAGCCACAGTACTCCACAGGCTGATTTTAATTAGTATGAATTCTGACAGCACATTAATGCAGAAAGAATAATAAGTCCAGTACACTCGCAACTTCATTTTTAGGATAAGTTGGTATTTTAAAATAAAATAAACACTTACATAGAATTTTTTTTTCTAATTTAAATAAGACCACGGTACTGTAGAAATATGCTTAAATTAAAAGTGATCTTGATATTACGTTTTTACGAGTAGATACTATAGGCAATTTCATGGTCGCCATATCTAAGGATTGTAAAATCTATTTTGTAATTTAAAAATCAAAGCTCGTTATTCTATACCATAAATCAATCACTGCAGTAAAAAACGTGTGCTAATCGAGCCGTCAAATTGGGTTTTCAACGTTTAAGCTTATTCTGTGAAAGTGCTGATTCGCACTGGCACCCCATAGCCGGGGGTGTAGCGCCATTTTCTTTTTTCACGGTACTGCAATTCTATTAGGGCCTGTTAATATCGCCCGCATTGGTGACGTGACTGCGGACATGCTTGACTTTTGTAAATCAAACTTTTTAATTTAGCGTAACTTATCGTAACGCATTCGTTACAAAAAGTTACGCTAAATAAAAAAAAGTTAAAATAAAACGACATAAAACTTTTTTTGTAGTTTTATTTTTACTTTTTTCGTTATCAAACATTGAATCAATTAATATTATTAGCAAGGCACAAAATAAAAAGCTATAAAAATATTTGTGTTACTTATTGGTATAACCTTATTTTTTTAATTAAATATAAAACATTACACAGACTTAAATCTGTGTATTTAAGCCTGTGTAAATATTCTCTGTTTATAAGTAAATAATGAGGGTCAAACACAATATTTTGTGTACCTTAGATTTATAAAAAAAAACACAAAAATAGCTACGTTAAAAATAAGTCCGTTCCACATTCATTAACTTTGAACTTTTTTTAATCAATTGTAATTTTTTGTCCGTGTTTTTTAATAAACCACATGATGGTACTGAGGTGTCATGTTTCGGCACGCGACCGACAAAAGAGCTCGGTTTATAACTGAGGGTGGCTCAGACTGCGCGTATTGTTGTGTCCCTCACATCGATTTTATCAGTGTTATATCATTTTACAAGTGGAACAAAGCGGATTATTAATACATGATTTTCTCGCATTAGTGTGACTTAGCCCTTAATAAGTTTAATTTACAAAATAAAAATTTTAACCACTAGGTATGTTTTTCTCAGAGTTGGCGCAGTGCAATGCATAACAAGGCACGTCCTCAGTGGACATGCCCATTGAGGCAATGCATTGTTATAAAGGTAACCGCGTAACAGCAGGTTTGTTCCATCAATTAGTTGTATAAAAAATGATACGAAAAAAAAAACATTAATTGCTCTGGTTTTCTCTACATTTTACTACTCTTGCCTCGCCTCATTTTTAAAAGTAGATTCATATTCTATTTTTGAAATCTTCGCATTATTTATCTCGTAAAGTAGTGATCTAAGCTTACATTCACATTAACAATGATAGAACAAAACAAAGCCATCTCCACACTAAGCAACACACGGTAGGTATATCACGTCGACAATAGTCGAGTTCCATCGGTCGAGTCTACCGTGGCTTTTTGAACCGGATTTTTTCACTCCATTCGTTGAAGCGAGCCTTTATTTCACCCCGTCGAGTAGGGTTGATAGACAGTTCTTTTGTTTTATCGTTGTTACCCAAAATAAGTGTAAAAGGCATGAAGCCATTATGACAGACAACTTTGTGCTTACAATAAAATTATTCATATACAATATTTATAATATTTATTTTTAACAGTCTCATGTGAGCAGCTTTATTTATAAATGCTTTATAATGTCGTACTAATTATTTATTAACTGATAAATTAAGTTGCTCATTCTACTGTTTGACAAATCTGAAATAATTTCTGATAATTAACAAGGCAATTAAGCGATTATGAAAAAGGTGGTAAAATATTAAAAAATAATTTACGACACGTCAACTTATCAAAAAATTATAAAATACAAAAAAGTATAATATATGTTTTTATTGCGTACTACGCCGAGCCGCTACGCCGTAACACGTGGCGCGTTGAAATCTTTTGTATTACACTCAATAAAAATACTAAGTACTTATATTTTTTTTAAATGTATTTAACTTCCAATTTTTTTTTTTTTAGTAGCCCGTAGGGATCCCACTGCTGGGCAAGGGCCTCTCCCAAACATTTGGGAGGAATTGCCATAATCTTTAAATTAAACTTTACTTATTAACTTTACTTACTTATTAAAATTAACTTTACTTCCAATTAAAAAGGTTTTTTTTAAATAAATATAAAATATAAATATATTCATGGACATTTCACACGACGCCCTCTAGTCCCAAACTAAGCAAAGCTTGTGATATAATTTACTAGAAACTATACTGATATTGTGTAATAAAACTTTACACATTATTATTTCATTTGTCTTAAACAAAAAAAAATCGATTAAAATAAAAACTATAATATTTTCTATAGCTGTTTCTGAAGCGTGATAGCCCTACCCATCACATTAGTTTCCAACTCGGACAGTGTCCGTCCTCCCGTTCCGTGTACAGACGTACAGATAAATGCTAAGCATCTACTGTCACAATGCAGCTGACAACGAGTGTACACTGTTCTAAAGGTTGGCTCTAGAGTTTTGTTATGGATTACTAACACAAAAAGAGTATTTAATCATATTCCGAAAGAGGTACCATACCTTTTTATGCTCAAAAAAGGATACCTACTTAGTAAAAATTAGTACTTTTATTACGACAACTAAATTCAAAATATTGTTAGTTATTTATAAAATTGTTATAATTTTATGCTAGTCAAATGACGCTATTTTGATATTTCAATACTCAATACATTTATTGTTTTCACATGGTATTATAATTGTTACATTGTAGATAGGTATCACATATGAACCCTGTTCAGGGGTATTGCAACAGGAAAGTAGGCAGACCGAGGTTTTATTCACGTAAATTTTTAATTCAGTCAATTTCTTTTCTTGTTTTCAAGAGGAGAGTGAATAGATTTTTTCTAGTCAAATGTGCTAAATAATCAATCGCATCGTCACTTACCACCAGATCGGTCAAACGTTTGTCTATAAAAAAAATCAAACTGGCGTAAGACAGGTTATTTTTTAGCCCTGAGTTATTTCAGTTATTTGATTGTACTCATATTCGTTGCCCTAGTGCGCGAATACATAAGAGAGTGTAAGTGTATATTTGGTGTAAGCCGTGTAGATATCATATACAAAGAAAAAAAGCAAGTAGTTAGTTCTATATTTCCAATTGCTGCAAGAATATATAAAGGGTCGAGCTCAAAACAACGTAAATAAAACTCAGCCGATTAACCTGACGCGCGATAAAGATCGAATACAATGACTTCTTCAGCGCCTTTCAACTTCCAAGCGACAAATCCCGCCGAAGTGACTTTGTCAAGAGGTATCGACGGTGTCAAGTACGCTGATCCGAGCACCACTAGCGCCCTCTACGCCGCTTAGTACGTGATTAAACCGCCAAATGTCAAAGTGCAAAGATCGGGCCTTTGTAGTATCTTCGCTCTCGAGATCCCATCAGTCAATGCTAGGTGCTCTGATGTGTTCATTCATCAAAAAACTGCTGCGGGCGTGTGTTGCGAACTAGTGTTTTGTTTTTTTTATGTTGGGCACGTGCTTTGTGAAAGAGGTAGGTTTGTTTTTTATTGGCTAGTAAGCTACACACAGTCATAGACAGAAGTGGCGTGATGATAACGTATCGGTTAAATAAGTGTTTACTCAATCACTCAAACTTTTTAGAAAAAATATACATACGCGTTTCTTTTAAATCTCGCGGCTAAAGTAAGATGAGATTAATATTTGGTGACTATCAAGTATCAGTGTCTGGGATAAAAACGTCAAATTCAGAGGTCAAAAGTACTTGTAAAATAAGATTAACATGTAGTCCTACAACTTTAAACACTATTTGTAACCAGTTTTTCACCAATGCGCATATAAAGGATATCAATAGGCGCCCTCTCGTTTCAAATGTCAATCTTTTTCCACCACGCGGTCAGTGCTCTTTGTTATTCAAATTTAAACATCCAGATGGGATGCCCGCACGGGGAATAATTAACTGATGGGTTTTTAAATACGTGAAAGTATTTTATTAATGTTTTTGATATGGAATAATACTCTCCCTTGTATCTTACCTACTGCAAATTGTAAAACAGACTGTACTGTTGTGTTGTTTGAAAGAATTTGAGATTTAAAAAAAATTATATATATTTTGAGTCTAAGAAATCTTCACATTCTTCACCTCATAACAAACAAGGTATATACAAAATGTTATTAGAATAAAACATGTTTTACAATCGCAAACTTTATAGTGAAAGGTAGGTACTCACACTTTATTACAGTAAAAAGTTTATTTTGTAAAAGTTTCCACATCAAAAAGTAAAAGCAATCCTTCTCATTCAAACGTGAAATAAACTTGTTCACCGCCGCTTTCTTTGAGATAAATCAAAAGATAAATAATATTCTCTTTAAGGGACGTTATTACTAACAACACTACCGATAACTTCAAAACCCCATCGTTTATTTACGACTTTATAAACATCAGTTTATGAAAGAAATGTAAGGAAAATAATAAATCAGAATAGAAAAGAGTTTAAACACCGTGCATTCATCACTTTAAATTTAATCTCGCTACTCTAAAGATGGTCTAACAGGTGATTTACTCCATCGTTAGCTCACTGCTAATTCTTCCGCGTTCCGAGTCGTATCGTACCCCGACTGCTTCTATCTCGCTCTGGCAATTCGAGGCGAGTTTACGACGTCATTACGGTTATCAAGACGATGGTACGTCGCTGCAAGCACACAGCGCACAGTCGAAAGGTTTTCTTTGTAGACCGTCCGATTTCGTTGGGTGCCAAATCTAGTAGAATTCATGTGTGGTTTTTTAATACAACTATAATATGATAGAACAAGCCGATATCCTACCTGATGTTAAGCAGATGAGATGATAATGATGATGACGTTGAATAAAAGTTTGTCTATGTTGATATATCTATTATTATAAATAAAAAAACGTTACCAAACGTCCCTGAGTCATCATAAAACAAAAAGGTCAAGTTTAATAATTCGCTTTTAAAAACCACACTATTTAAAACCACCTTACTTGCTATTTTATCTGGTATTTCACTCTGGACTACAAAGCGACTATTTTTGATGATTTATCAAAAATCTAGATTTTGGCAATAGCTCATGCTAACTTTTAACCATAATAATAGATTTTCTAATAAATATTATCATAACAATCCAATTTTAATGTAACTTAGGTACTCTGCTATCGTCTCGTCTGTATAGCCCCATTCGAGATAGTCGGTACATGTAATGCGAAAACGCTTGTTAAAACTTTATGCGAGCGCGATAGCTCTATTTATAGCGGTGTTCGCGATTGTACCACTATGTTTTTCTATCGCTCTGATATACAATAATAATTTAGTATTTTTCTCTACCATTTTGAAATCCAATATCATTAGAATGGTATTTATACTGCGTCGAAGTGGTATCAATGAATAAATAATTTGTCGTAAAATCATCATTTAATTTTCACGGACAATTTTATTTATCCACATTTGACAAATTAAGTAGGTAATGAATATTGAATCTGATTTTATTTGATTACTAGTTTGGTTACTAATTTAATTAGTAATAAATAATTTATTAAAATTTCTTTTCGCATATATAAAAGTAATAAAATATATCATAATAAAGTAAGTAATTAACTAATTTTCGTCAGACGTCTGAGCACCCGCTGCGCGAGCTCGAAATCCCAACGAGTTTTTAAATTCCATGTTTTATGTCCATTTTAATTTACAGTAATAATATTAATCGTTTTAATCGATATTCAAATAAAACTGTAAATTGGTGTTCGCTGCGGGCGGTATGGAAAAAATATGTGTAGCGCGTGATTTTTTTTTTACTTTTTAGAATAAGTACATACTTGAAAAGTGTTAAGTAGACAATCTTTTTTAAACTAGTTTAGTGGGTGTATTCAACAAAATAAGTAGTAGTGACTTATATCTAAATAAAGATGTAAAAACCATATTTGATAAAAAAAACTATAGAGTCAAATAACAATATTACGTCAACTATAAAACTAAAATTAATTTATTATGTAATTCTAGCCATGTTACGTTATAAGTTTGCTAATAATCCTAAAAAAACTCCTTTCAAAAAAGGAAAAAAAAAATCATGGCAACATCCACGTTGTAAAACTAAAACTAGTTTCACACTAGCACAGAATTCCGCATGACCGCATTCCGTGACGCGTGACAGTGACGTCGGACAAGGCGCCATTATGCGAGTGAACTCGGACCCCGCTATCGGCGACTCGCGACACTCCGACACTTGAAGCACTGTTGCCTCCGTGACCCAGTTCATCGCATTGTTGACTGTGAATTGAGATGATTTCCCGGGGCTGTGGTGTTTACAGCTAAATGGTTGTATTGAGAACTCTGTTTATTGTCACCTTTAATCGTTGAAGATCGTTTTTCAATTTCTGTTATTGGATTGCTTTGTTTTTGTTCCGAAATAAGCAATTTTTGTGAAGATTAAATATAGCGAAACAAATGAACTAAATTAACATAGCTTAAGGCTCAGCTGCTTATTAATTTATTTATTAATTAGGACAACCAACATACCTTTGTTGGTTAATACACGAAAATACAAAAATAATAAGATATTGGACTTAAATTATAAGTACGTACGCATTTTATTTTAAAGTCCGTTCCGTCCCACTGTTGGGTAAGGCACGTATAAAAGGAGTGTTATTGAAAAAGTTTTTCCTTTTTAAACTAAGTAGGTAAGTATATCTGTTTGAAAATTTATTTCACTTCCTAGAAAGTTCAGTTTACTTAGATCTATTGTACTTCAACGGAACTTTACTGTTACCCGATACCCAGTAGCTACCAGTTTCTTAATTACCTCTATCGCGAATATAACTTGGAACTATCTCCCGGTTTCTCCGTAACTTCAGTAGCTAACAAGTATTTTTGTAACATCGTAAAGTAGAGAGGTTGAGAACGCGTCGGTAGCGCCACCCGCGGCGTTGTTTATGTCGCGCGATCTTGCGATAACGCTGCATTGTGTGCACGCACCTTTACAGTATTGAGTTTCGCACCGTATAAGTCTTTGCTTATTCTATTCGAGTTTGTTCCTGTTAATCCGTTTTAGGGAAATTCTAATTTTGAACTTGCATACGTATAACGCGAATCTTTGTTGCTCTTGAAATTTATTTGATATTGAAAATAGAGAAAAGGTTTTTTTGAGGTTCACAGAATTTTTAATAAAAATGTAAGTAAAGAATTGAAGAAGCAATAACTTATAAAGTAGGGATAAATTATAATTATAGTGTTTTATTATTTTTAACATCCGGATACAAAACCTCGGTTCTCAAAAACGTCGTAATTTTCACCTATTAAGAATTGAATGCCAAACAGAATGAGCGTTACAACTGTGGGGCACGTGGCAACAGAACACCACCGTCACAAGACGCCTTTGATAAAATCCATTCGCAAAAAACTCATTGTTATCCTGACAGCAAAAACCTATTTACAAATACTCGCGCGCCCGCCCACTCAAAAGCTGTTTATTTAGAAATTTTGCTACACAATACGAATGTCACATTTTTTCACTTTTCGCGCCATTTAATGCTGTTCTTGCCATTAAAACGCACCTTTATAAGTTCCCCTGTAAAAGCTAACCTTCAAACAATTTTTGAACGTATTCCATTTGACATAAAGAAGAATGAACGTTGAAATTTTGATTTTCGAACTGTTTCGTCGTTTGTAGATAATACTGGCCGCTTCTTTTTTATTCGTAGTTTTGAACACGTGTTTATGGAGGTTCAATTTGTGACTATTGATTTCATTGTAACAAATCGTTAGAATTTATTAGTTTTCAATGTTATGGTATGAATGCGGAGGTGTTCTTCAAAATATTTATCGGAAAAGTTACGAGTAGAATCGATACTATTACCTATTATTGTAGCACAATGAAGCTAAATCTATTTCACCTTCTTCTTTTAGTGAAATCCTACCGTTGACATACCTACAAAATCTCATTTGAACTGAAAACGCAATCTATACCAAACATAATATATTGCAAAATCCAAATCTCGAGTTATAAATAAACATCTCACATCTCGATAAGAAAGGGTGTTCCGATTGGAATCACAGTGACAAACATCGGGACCCTATTGTGGTTGTTAAATTTGTTTCGCAGTTTCCGATCTCCTTACGAGATTATTTTATTATTGTAAAACTTGAGATTAAATCGGTTATGTCGAGTATGTTTTGGGTTACAAGAACTTTCAAACACCTTGGTAAATCATTTTCAAATGATGACGTAGGTTACATTAAAGTTGACCAATTAGGCTCTTATAACGCAATTTTTTAAAACAATAAGTAAACCCTTTAAGAGGCATGAATGTAGTAAATAATATAGAGGTAGAATCCGAATGCATACTTAGTTCAATGACCGATAGCAATGACCAGTTTTGAAACCGACCATTTCAAACATGACTGTCTAATTTTTCGACACACGCGCTTCGAAATTTAAAAAAGCTTTCAATCGATACTCGTGTTCGCGTCAGTTATAATAAGATTCGGTCGTCGGTTGACAAAGAGCCATTATGTTCGTTTTGCATTGTCCGTCTAATGCCGTTCATTCTTCCCGCTCATTCATTTCGGATGATCCAAGTTTGCGCAAACATCTGCCCGTACGCCTTCGCAAAACGGATTTTGCGTCTCTTTTGAGGTTTTTTGTACAAACATTGGCTAGTTTTTGTTGAATTAATACGACAGACGTAATGTAATATTTTTGTATTCCTTACCTGAGTTTACCTTACGTACCAGTAAGTTTCTTAAGATTCTCTTAACTGTTACTCATAGTACGAATAATGGATCTTTATCCCTCTGAAGTTAGGTGCACAACGATTGCGCATGTACCTACTGTTGTGCGGAAAAATTCGCTTACCTCCAATTCGACCCAAAAATGGGTTCTGCGTCAGATACTTCAAAGGGGTAAAGATCTGTTGTGATTATGGTTACTAAACCTACCTAATAATGTCTCCTTTATTTTTTCTTTTTCGAGCTAAATTCTTTTGAATTCATAATCATAAATGAGTTTCTTCTAAATACCTATGCTTGCTCACCATTTACTCCAAATAAAGCAAGGTTCAGTCAAACAATTATATTGATGGTGGTGTCAACAGATTTGACCTTTAAATCAGTGTAGCAGCAGTGAGTAGGTACTTTATTAACATTAGATCATTGCACAGAACAAAACGTCTATGAAACAGGCATTATTTACCGACTTCAAAAAAGAAGGAGGTTCTCAATTCGGTTGTATTTTTTTTTAATGTGTGTTACCTCATAACTCCGTCATTTATGAACCGATTTGAATAATTCTTTATTTATCTGAAAGGATGTACCTACTTCAAAACTCAAATTCAAATTTTCATCAAAATCTGTCCATTAGTTTGGCTTAGAAAAAAAATAACTGATAAAACATATGCCATCCACGTGCACGAAATTGCGTATTTGGCTTTTCTGTGACTTTTTAGTGATGTTTACGGTCACTAAAACATTCCCAATGAACTGCCATCATCATCATCATCATCTGTGATGAAACCGGTAGTCAAATTGAAGTCGGTTTTTCTAGTTTTTTTATTAAATAAATACTTATGTAAGTATAAAAATAAATAATCTAGCCAACTAAAAAATCAAAACTACCACCAAATGGCCAACTTTTTTTAATACGCTTAAGATATCAAATGATCACGGTTCATTTAAGAGCAAAGGGTGATAATCGAGCGAGTTAAATCGATGCCCGCATTCGTCCACATTTATCTTTTATGAAAATAAAATAATTGTCGCTTATTAAACGTGCTATGCGGGTGTTTTGTAGATCAAGAGCTTTTGACTCGCAACCAATTCGAACTTATTTTTATAAGTCATTAGATTTGTAAAGAGTTAACCAATTTTGAAGGTTATTTGGAAAATAATAATTTTAACTGGTTACACTACTAATGCAAAAAGCATTCCGACCAAAAAATGTGCACCAAAACTGGTCACATTAAAGCAATTTTTTTGGTCTGGAAGGCTAAGACGTAAATGCTGCTAGCGGTCACCCATCAAAAAAAAGACTGCGCAGAAAGTCGCTTAGATTAGGCAATCTGTGGATATTGACTAAGCAAGCTGCACCATGGGCATCTCATTTACATTCAGCTACTTTTTAGGCCTAAGTAAGGAAGTTCTACTTTACGCGTTGACGTAAGCCCATCTGGAATTCGCAATTCATTTATCTCAAGATGTTTCATTTGTCCATTCATGCGTAGTCTCGTAGCGTTCATTTCATCAATTATACTCATTCAGAGCTATGTTTACCGGCACCCAGGGCACAGCTCAGTAGAATCAGCTAGATCAATGTCAAGAGTATTGGGAGAGAGTTCTTAGAGCACCTCAAACCGACTTCAATTTGACTTTCCGGCTTCATCATCAGGTGATAATGGAAGTTCATTGGGAATGCACTATAAACAATGCTAAAAAATCACAGCAAAATACGCAATTTCGTGTACCTGAATGTCATATCTTTTCGTTATTTTGATGTAAACGCCAAACTACTGTACCGACTTTGATGAAATTTTTATGAGACCAATCTGGAAACTATAGGTATTCTTTCAGTTGAAAAAACAAATCAGCTTATCAATGACGGAGTTCTGAGGTAACAGTAAAAAACCGAATTGAGAACCTCCACTTTTTTTAAGGAATTATTTTAACTACAATACTGCGTTACATTTTTTGTTTTCCCAGCTAACCTCTTAGATTAAAACATATTGCATGTACCTAATATGTGTCAGCTGTATTTATATGTACTGTGGTCATCGGGGTCGTATCAATTAAACAATATTACATTGTTACGATGTCCGGCCAGCGAAGGGTTAATTGCTATTTGGCCGTCTAAAGCTGATCTTTGGTCGTCGAGACCATTGTCATACACCTTTCGATTTCATCGTCTTAGGGTTAACGTATCATTGATTGTTATTACACTTTACAAACGTAATATCTTCTCAACTCAAGTAATACTCCTTACATGGCACAAATTATCCTTAAAATCACTAAAATAATAAAAAAAAATAGTTGTCTTTCTGCCATAATTATGCTCAGATGGATCTCTGATTACATTTCCTTTGAGCTTTGAGTAATTATCTACCTAAGTATTTTGAAGAATGTCTTTATAGACATTCTTCAAACATTTTTCAAACATTTTTTGTGAGACATTTTATTTTCATTTCGATTTTCAAATTTTTTAAAAGTAAAGAGGTCTTATCTACCTTCAACAGCAATAATTGGCAACTTAGGAAACACAAAGAAAAAAAAACAATTCTCAGAACTATTATGAAGACAATGTCCCTCATTCATTAATTCTGCAAGGAAATACAAATTAACCAACATCGTCGAGCTGACAAAACAAATTCACTACATCCTTTCTTCCACGCACATGCTTTAAACTAATTCACAGAACTATCAACTTTATTACCATCACCATAATAGTTATTATTGTTTTCATAAGTTTATCTACCTGAAACTGAAAGATTTTGTGTTTTTTCGCTTTACTAACTTTCCGTGGTCACTACAATATCGGTCCAATCTGGAGTAGTCAAAAAAAACTTAAAATCACGAATCATAAAATACCTTTAAAATAGTCAATCAATCGGGTTTTCAGCAATTTTTTTTCTAAGTGCGGGTAAAGGCTTCTAACTGGTGCTATTTATGTTAGCTTTAAATCATCGAGGACAAAAAAAAGTTAAAAAAACCCCTAATTATATTTCCCTAAACACTGGGTGGGTTAAGTCATGTCATGTCATGCTGTTGTCTGTAATATTGTTGCGAATGCTGTGCATGCCTGTAATTGGCACACATTCTATAATATAATTATTGTTTATAAGTTATTTTCGAAAGTGTATTATGTGTGCTGTTGGCCATGCCTATTAAATAAATAAATAAATAAAGTTATCAACATGAATACACGGCCCAATATTGTAATTTAAAAACATCGTAATACGTATCAATTATCCTTTTGGAGCAGCTGTCTTCGTTTAGTGGCATCGCATGAACAATTAGGCGCAAGTGACCACAATTACAAGATGGCGTCACCAGCAAAGACGTGTGGACGAATTAAAACTAATGGAGTTTGTTTGTCGAATGTAAATGTAGGTTAGCTATCGTGAACGAGAGGATCTGCCTTAGATAGTACCTACTACATCACTCTGAGACATTGGTAATGGTTGTTATGATTCATGTGCCTTTAATTACACCGGCCCAGAGAAAATACCATAGACAGAGTTATTCTAGTTTCGGACTACTGGTATCTTGTCTCACTGGGACGAAATAACCTTTCAATTTTATTAATATTTCTATTACTGTTTTGTCCCAAAATTTATTTCAATACAAACATGAAGTGAAATACTGTCAGCGACAAACATGTCGATTAATGATCTTATTCAAAATAAGTTGAAATGGTACGCAGCTACAGCATATGGGTATATTTTCTTCGTACCCTTAAATTCGGAACACAGCAATGCAAGAATCACTGCTTGACAGAAAAAACGATACATTTTTCCTCAAAGTTCTCAAAATCCCCTTAAGGGGGTAAACTCACCGGGGATTTTGAGTCTAACCCTATCTAATCTTGGTTATCCTGTAAGGAACAAGCCGAACTCATTTGCAAAGAGCTCTCAATACTCAATACATTCTTTCACATGGTAATTTCCTCTTATCACTAACTCTTCTTTTGTGCCGGGACCAGTGACTTAATCACAAGTAAATGTGACAATCGTATCGTAATGGTACTGCATCTGAGATACACAGCGCGGTGTCGCTACAACGTCTGGCAGTCGAGCTGGCGGCTTTGACACGCAATATGAATCGAATACGTTAGGTTTACGTAATGGGGCGAATAAGACTTATTCCTGAAATCCCCTGCGTGTTGCCCCTGCGAAGGGGATTTCTGGACTTTTGTCCAGATATCCCCTTAGCGAGAAGAGTAGGGAAATTATAATGATAAATTGTTATAGGAAATCCGCATAGGAGGCTGCTGTATCTCATTATTTTTCACTTACCTAATCCGCCTAATTTACCTCAACAAAACTGAATTCTCGGTGGCTTCAACCCCCAAAATAAAAACATAATAACCCGTGAACAGTTGCAGGCGTCTAATGCGATTAGTCCCCCGAGCGGTACTTTTGGTACATTTGCCAAGACGGTAAACATTAATATTTTTTTATTATTGCACAAGGAAATGATGATAAACAAACTGCCATTACGGAAACCGCAGAGTAATTGGAAGATACAAGGCTTTCATGTTGTCTCATTCAAACACTGTTGGGTCTTTAAGACCTCCTTCTGATGTGTTTTGTCTATTGGTACATCGGAGTAGCAGTACCTTGCATATGCAGTAACCATAGAATTACAAGATGTAGAATTGAGTCGGGTAATACAAAATATATCATTTAACCCCTGCTAGGGGTGCTGCTGCTGTATCTGACCCCACGTTAGGGTTACCCCTAACGTGAGGTCAGACAGAACTATGTCTTTATGACTTTTATTTTGCCTGTTCAGAGTGACCTAAACCTCCCTGTAAGTATTCCACAAATGTAAATGACAGTACTTACATCACATTAGGCACAGAACACTCAATCGAGCCCAATAAATAGAGTCGTCACTCCAATATAATTCCAATTGAAAATTGAAAGGCCGTGAGCGCATTGCTGCATTGTAACAGACAGTTCATCGTGAACGTGTAATTAAAAATTAACCTACTTACTCAGAGGCGGCAACATAAAATGTTAATTGCGTTGTCTAGTAGAGTTTGGACGTTACTGCTTGAGTGAAATAAGGCTGAGTTAGAAATAAAGTGGTTTTAAAACTAGAAACTATTCTCATTACTTTTTGTCGACATAAAAGAGGGGCACACAAAAGTTTGCTAAAGCATTAGGGGGTTAAAAGATCTGTTTAACCCTTTACTTTCAAACGCGTAATTTTGACACCACACTTATATTCAATCAAATTTTGTTTTACTGGTTGTAGAGAAAAATAAGCAAAAGCTCAAATCATTACTGTTAATGTAATACAAGGTAAAGATTTCCTCAGATTTATTTGTACTCAAAACTATTGAGAATGTTTAAGACGGCTTGTCAGAGACATGAACCAACATTACATCCATGCACATCCACATAATAAAATTCGAAATGTCATGGTGTAACAATATTTCCTGCTTAATTAGGGAAACTAACTACAAAAGGAAACAAATAAAGTTTACAGAACAAAATTATTAAAATTTATTAAAAAAAAATAAGTGTTATACACAAAATATGTCTAATTGGTAATAACTTAGAGATAATGCTAATCCTTACTATAAGACACAAGATAATGGTATTAAATTGGAGTTTAAGTAGTAATTTGAAGTTAATAAGTGAATAAGGGTCGAGGTGCACGTCTGGTCTCTGCCGCAGTTCAAACTGAGGTTTGCCTAACAAAACGTTGAATACGTGAGGAGTAGACCGTCCTGAGCCTATGGCGAACGTTTGGACCCCAAGACAAATGTAGTTCTTGAGTAATTTCCCCCGCCGTGCTAACTAACCTGTAGTAATGGCTAACCGCTGGAGGTAAACTGTATTTCAAGGGAGTTGGGAATACGTTCTCGAGTCTCCGCGGTTTCTTATCGCTGTGGAGCCCCGGCCAGCTCGTTGGCTGCACCAAGAAGACTGATCGCAACCTGACAGCCTCTCTGTGATAGGCAAAATAAAGAAATATGTTTAGTATGTTACAGAGCCCTACTTTTACGGTGATTTTATAGGAGTTATCATTATGTTTACTACGAATACCTTGAGGCTTTTATGTCGGGATGAACTCAAAAATCTGGTGGACAATCGTTCGCGATGCCGCCCTGTTCACAACTCCTTTTTACGGTGTGATCCGTGTATGCAGATAAAGCGCAACTCTGAGGAAGATGAGAGAAGGAAATTAATCACCATGAAAGGCTTCCTTCAGCTCTTATTGAGCTCAACTGGGACTACGATGGAAGTTCATAAATACCTTTGTGCTGGAAGCTGGTAACATGGATCGCACGCAGCGATATAGGTACCAATCGAAAAGTTGCGGACGCGCAGAACTTTCGCTTCTCAATTTCGTAAACGAACCACAATAAAATCCCTTCAGATTTCAATTTACTTGGGAAGAACAGTTATAATTTTATAGAAAATATCACGGTAGTTTCTGTTCGCTCGTTAAAATTTTAAAGTTTTCAAACCAATCCTCTGACTCTATCCCTCCAATACAGCTCTCTCCTTCTTTCTTTCTTTTTTAGAGACTGGACACCATCAATCAATATCTATGACCTGCTTGCTTCAAGCAAAGTTTGATCGTTCTGTCAAGTCGATTTGACAGATGGATGACTGTTTTCAGAGTAACAGAATTTGCTAAAGAACCAAGAAAAGATACGTACGAACGCACAAACTGACCAGATTTCAATAAATAATATGACTACGAAAGTGGAATCGAGTTACGAATGCTTGATAAGATAAAAACGTTTGCTTCATCAGAGCTTATTTGCAAAGACATAAGTTTCGCCTATCTATGGTGGGGTTGCCAACACGAAAAACAATAAAATAATGATACTATCTCGATGAAAGGAAATTTGAAAATATCTCCCGCGAGATTCAAAGTAGGTACATTTACGAGGAAATTACTATGATTTTTTTTTAACGTGTACATTTAAGGAAATATGCTAAAAATCGAACGTTACAATGGCATCGTCTTAATTAAAACCTTGTAAAGAAATCTATGAATGTAAGCAATAATATGATGAAATACCCATAAAGTGCTCATAAAGTGTCCAGCTGAGGTGATGATATGAAACCATAACCTTTGCTTAATACGTGCTATTAGGTTAATAATATAACGTATACGTGCTAATTACCACTTTACAAACACTAAACCACCGTTTACGACACTCCTGTTACAGGTATTACACGATATTTTATTGTTTTCTATGAATAATACAAAACAAACAACAAAACGTTCTTTGTTGATGTCATTTTGGCGAGTTATTCAATCAACTTTATTGCCACCAACACTGTAACACAATGAAATACACAAAAGCAAAGCAACAAAGCAGGGGTTAATAATGTGCTTTATGATTTTTTCTTTTTCAGCGTTAACAAGCAAGGAGACGATTTTCTAATCTGCTTTTGTTTCTTACAGATGCATGCGGCCTATCAGACGTCCCACACATAGAGAGCCTTCAGGAGAAGTCCCAATGCGCCCTCGAAGAGTACTGTCGGAGTCAATACCCGAACCAGCCAACGCGGTTCGGGAAACTCCTCCTCAGACTACCTTCATTACGGACCGTCAGCTCACAAGTCATCGAACAACTCTTCTTCGTAAGATTAGTCGGTAAAACGCCGATCGAAACCCTCATCAGAGACATGCTACTCTCCGGCAGTTCGTTCTCCTGGCCGTACATGGCGACCATGTGACATACGATGTGGCGACATCTGGCAGCGGCCTGATCCACGCCTTACGGCTTCCCGCCGTATCTGCCGAGCCAGCGCTTCGACCCCTTCAGGTTTAGCCGGGAGATCCCGCAGCCCGAGGACGCAGTGACGTCATCGAGCGAGGTCCCCGAGAACACGGAAGGGAGTGAGGAGTACTATGGCACGCGAAGCAGAGACAGCGAGAGAGTCGAGCCGACGTTCGATTCGGCGTTCTACACTCCTAAGACGACGGGACAGGAAAGCTTCGACGCGGCCACGACGTCCAGCGAACCACAGAAGAGGAACACATTGTCGATCGACAGTCTTCTCAATCACCGCGGCCAAGACTCGTGTTCCGTGCCAGAATAGGCAGAATAGACTTTCGTAGAATCGGTTAAGTGTGGGGTCAGTAGTTGAGGCTGATTTACGTCTAGCCAGTTACTGGCATCAGCATTCGCTCCTGTCAACGTTTGAAACGAATTCGCTCGAGTCTACGAGCCAGTGACTGGCTGTGTAAACCGGTCGTTAAGTTCAAGATTTTTGTTCCTCTGTAAAAATACTTAGGTGTAGATTTATTATTTAATGTAAATAAAATGTTTTTATTACTGTAAATGATTAGTGTAGGATAAATGCTGTTTTCTACTATGTAAAGTCGATTGACTTGAAGGTTTTCATGACATGTTTTATTTCATGAAGTCAATGTTTAGGGAAAATGATGTTGTTCGAAAAGCAATCCTGGATTGAATCGCAATAATGTACATTGGTCGTGCAATTGGTGTGTAGAATAGAAATATTAGAAAGATCTGATGAGTTTTGTTTTTTTATTTTATCAGTGTAATGGATATAGCTTGGGTTTTTGAGCCAGGAAATCAAACTATTTTATCACCACACCGATCGAATTTACCTATATGAATTGATCAAAAATACAGTTTTAGTTGATTGTAATTACTACTAAGTACCTTCAATAATATTTTTTTTAACTATGGTACCTTTCCTGGCAAACCTTGAATATAAGAAAAAATAAAATATATACTATTATACTATTTTAAATGATTGTTATCCTACTTTCTTACTGGTGCTCTTTTCTCAAATTATTACTTAAGTTTTTATAAAATATACTAAACCTATTGACAGAATATTCCACAAAGCATTTATTTAAATTGTTCCAGCTACATTTTGTTTTTATATAAAAAACCTTGGAAATTATATTTCAATATATGCAAAAAATAAAAATAAATAATAATTGGCTAATATCTATTTATACCAAATTCGCAGATAAAAACCAAAAAAAAACGGAATTGCATTTTTGAATTATTTTTCTTTACATAATATTTCCTGCCAAAATGTGTGTAAGGCATTATGTAAGCTATTTATTCGCAATAATGTGTACAGCGGTTGTATGTAAAATAGTGTCGTGTGTATGAGACTGTATGAAAATGTATAAAAATACAAATTAAAAATGTCAATCTGGATTTTGAGCATTTTGTTTCATTCAACATTTTTTTTGTAAATACATAGTAACACCCAGACATAGAACAAAACATCTATGTTCGCCACACACGTGTCGCGTGGAACCGGCACCTAGAATCACCTAGTTATATAAGACGATTCTAAATGATCCATGAGATTTTATTGAATAAAGAAATTTTTACTTTGACTCGGACACAAATGTTTGTTCTTGGTGGGGATCGAACCCACGACCCACAGCACGGAAGGCAAAGTTAATCACCGACTGCAGGGGTATGCCAATCAAAGTTGAACTGCAAAGTTTTAAATCATGGTCAGTTCATACTAACTCATAGTTCTGTGACTAAATAGTGACATTATGACGTCATTTGACGTGTTTTCGCGCATATTTTGCTGTCAAGTGTCTAAAAAGAATGATCACGTAGTACAAAATTTTACCACGTGACCTGAAGAAATTACACTGGGCAGTGAAATATAACTTGACAGCAAAAGATTGGCATACGGGGCCTGAGCTGTGACGCCTGTTAAAACGTACCTAACATGAGTACCTATATAGATTTCTACAAAACGACACAGTGAAATAGGTCCTCAAATAAGCCTCAGTCGTAAATCCTACGATGCCATCTAGTAAATGAAAATCTTGTGAACATACACTGTGGTGTGAGAATTCGATCGCGTGCGGACCCCAGTCACAGCAATAGGTACGTACAGATTACAACAGGTGCACAGTACACACGCGATCTGTGATTTGGAGTTACTCCCACTCGTGGGAAACGGGGACCGGTGACTTGACGGCAATCAGGAAGGTTAGTATCATATCAGGGGTAAACCAAACATGCCATTTTGAAAGGATTTGATTTTCGGACGAAATGGTTGATGTTTGATATCAAACATCGTAAATGATGATGAGAAAACAGTCATAAAAATGTTTTGTTAGTAAAATTTTAATTTGTATTTTTTTTAACCCCCGACGCAAAAACGACGGGGTGTTTATAAGTTTGACGTGTCTGTGTGTGTCTGTCTGAGGCAACGTAGCTCCTGAACGGATGAACCAATTTTGAATTTGTTTTTTTTTGTTTGAAAGGTGAATTAGTCGGGAGTGTCTTTAGCTATGTTTGATGAAAATCGGTCCAAGATTCGGGGTTTTTTAAATTTTTAATTTATTTACTTGTTGTAGTTTGTAAAAGGCAAAACTTTTATCAATGATGAAATAATATATGAACTCCAAAAAAGTGATTAACTTTTAGCGCTGACTGTAAAGGTTATTATGGAATAACTCATGAAAAACATCAACTGTTACTGTGTGTGTGTGTGTGTGTGTGTGTGTGTGTGTAATAGTAGATAGGTTAGGTATCTACCTACTTAAATAATATATTTACCCTTAATACTATTTTTGATGCAGTAAGTACTAGGTATGTCCCGCTGTGAATATCAACCAGATATTCCGCAATCTGAGAGATCTAAAACTGTGAAAAATACATTAAAACAATACTATTTGGTTAGTACTTTTTACGTTTTAACACGAGGCAGGCAAGCTAGTCATACTAGTGAATATTGCTAAACAGTTTTAATCAATAAATAAAATCACATTTTGATTTCCGTTTCATCCAGGTGAGGCATATCACTCTGATCCACCTGGGAACAATTACAAAAATCAAAAACAAAATTCCCACAAATCACGGAAAGAACTGCGAATTAAAACTCAATAAATTATTAACACCTGCATAGGGTTGTCACACCATGACATGTCACGTCAGTGTCGGAATGTCACGACGCATGTCACGCACGAGTAGCTTGCTACTTGAGAAGAGTAGTAGTGTGCTTGTTACGTGTTATTGATTCCCATAGCAACATGCAGCACTTTAAAGCAATTTTAATTGTTTTTCTTAGTGTTATTGCTTAATTTTGATGGATTTTAACCAATAATACCTACTCGAAGTTTTAGCATAAAATGTTAGCCATGTGACATTCTTATCTGATGGAATTTGTTTCCAAGCTATGAAGGGAAAATCCACCATTTTGCCTTCAAAACAAATGACAGTCGACTTGCCTAAATACTATTTCAAAGAATTCACAACACTGGCAAAATTGTCTGTCGAAATGACGGGCAGAGGCCATAAATAAGAAGAGTCCTATAGAACAATATAATATGTTTTATTCTGTTTTCAAACAATTTTTCAATAGAAAGTTCTATCGCATTAAAAACAAAAGTCTAGATTAATTGGAATTTATTAACCACCTAGGTATATGACTACCGGAGTCACGCAAGGGCTACCATGTGCGTGACCACACGTGGCTTCCTGAGATACAATTACAAGTATCGTAAATATTGAACACTATAAATTAATTGACCACGTGTTTGCGTGTTTCGAAGGCTAGCAAAGAAACAGTACATTTAATTTTGGCACATGGCTACTTATTTCTTACCAAAAATCAGTCAAATTAATCTCAAATTAAAGACAGTTCCTACCTACTAATTTTTCGGTTGTTCTAGGATACTCGTAAATATGGAGTCAAAATAAACACTGCAAAAGGAAAACGACGTGACGAATTATTCCCTTCTGTCACCCAGATCTGTCCCCCTTTTTGCAGCAGGGTGACAGTAGAAACTTTTAAAAATTGAAATGTCCGATTTGTCTCCTTTTTAGTGAGAGTGGGGCAGATTGGACTTGTTTGTCCCAACTGTCTTCCAGTTAAAAAAACAATGAATACCTACGTGTACTAATGTGCATAAAGCTGACAGATCAGGGTGACAGATAGAAGGGAATAATTCCGCGTGGCGTTTTGATAACCATGACGTCATACGGTCCTATGCTTTTACTTTTTTACACGTGGGCAGGTGTACAACCAGTGCAGTTAGAGGTCAGGAGTCGTCAACCGTCGGTCACGCACACTGCTCCTTTTGTGGCGTCCACGACTGCGGTGGCCACCGGTAATTATTGATGACAGCGGTTTAACGGTTGTGATTTAATTTGATTTTTATTAATTCGTGTATTTCGACATTTTCGACCCAGTTCCTGCCAGCTGAGGGTTTTCCATGCGTTAAGTTCTAATGACAAGATAGTGATTACACTATTCATATTGGTCTTCTAAAGCTACGCTAGCTAAACTGGCTGCTAAATCTGTTGTCATCTCTTTTCGTTGTCATGTAAGTGACAATGACAGAGCATTTTTTAAAGCCGCGCTAAAATGACAGCCGATTATGAATGAAGAGGTAAGTTTTCAATGAAATAAATTGGCATTTCTAAAAAGTTGTGTACTCACAATAAAGATAATGCTTCCAACATTAAGTTTTCAAATTCTGCAATATTTTAAGCACTGCAGACATAACATGGTCAGATTTTAATATTTATTGCAGCAGCAAAGTTAACAGAAGCCCCAATTTAACCCTGTAGGCACAATCTTGAGTTTGCATTCGAATAATCGTGCATATCTTCTAGGAATATTTATTATTATTATATTTAGCCCTCTGTGTCCCACTACTGAGCATAAGCCTCCCCCCATTCTCTCCACACACTCCGATCCTGGGCTATACTTTGCCAATCTGACAAATAACGGACAAGGTCGTCGCGCCATCTTCATTTTGGTCTGCCGCGTTGCCTTCTTGCTGGGTCAGGATACCACTCAGTGGCAGTCCTTGCCCACATCTCACTTCTTTAACTTCTATGAATAATTATGATAAAAAGGTACATATCTACAAAGCTTTGCTAAATATAGTTACTTAGGCCAATATGAGTTTAACACAGACCAAATTAACTATACGTACCTAATTTTACCTATAAACAAATCGGTATAAACAGTATTATCAATACAACATTGAAGCTAATCAACCAATCCTTCAACCAATTAAAAAAATAATTTATTTACATCCTCGTTCCATCCTTTTCAGTGAAGTTTCAGTTAGGTATAGGCGGTGGGCGTGGCAAAGGTCGCCCAATGGGGTCACAGGTCGTGACCCGACCCCGCGGGGTCGCCGTTTATAGGTGAGCGAGACGCGCAAACTCCTTCGCTTCATCGCGCCGATTGATTTGAGTCGAGCCAAATGTTGCACGCCCCTGAAACTGTAGAGCTACTTTACTTACAAGAAAATGGCAAGTTAAAAATAACAAGTAATTAAATAAAATATGTAAAAAACCCCCGAATCTTGGACCGATTTTCATCAAACATAGCTAAGAACATTCCTTACTAATTCACCTTTCAGACGAAAAAAACTAACTCAAAATCGGTTCATCCGTTCAGGAGCTACGTTGCCTCACACAAACACACACACACACAGACACGTCAAACTTATAACACCCCGACGTTTTGCGTCGGGGGTTAATAAACCCCCGTCGTTTTTACGTCGGGAGTTAAAAACAAAAACCAGCTACTAAAAACCTCTGTAAGGTGGTAGGCGGTTGCCCGATGAAGATCGAGTCTCGGCGAATCATTTAGTTACATAGCAACTTTTTTGTAATCATCATTCCCCTGCCCTTATGCCACGCTAGGTGAGGTCGGCACAACATGTCTTCTTCCACTCACTCCTATCATTCGTCAACCTCTCACATTCATATCCTCTTTCACACAATCCAATCACTTCTTTTTCGGTTTTCCTCTACCTGCGTACCCAGTCATACTCTTATTCATAATTTTTTAAATAGATTGAAGATAACGACTAACAATTTTTTTGTGTTCATTGTGTAGAGTCAGCGTAAGCATATATCCCTTATTCAAAGCAGTGTCAGGACATCATATATGAAATTTAGGATAGGACACAATTTTATTAACACTCGAATTCATAAACGTTATAGTGGCTCTCCTATTGAAACTGTTTGATAGACTACTCGGTGTTTGATCAGCTGTTCAATTCAATAATTTTATTTCAGACAACACATGTACAACATACAGTCCATAATTTAAGAAGCAATAATAACAAGTTAATACAAATGAACACATAATATACACCTAACATATAAGGTGCTATATATAGGTACATATATATGTACTGTACACAGCACGGCACGGCACACTATACGTTAACGCCCAGCTTGTGTGGCCTGTTCAGCTTTTGTCTATAAATTCGGAAGAGAAAATGCCAGAGATAAATTAGCATTTTGGCTCGATTCGCAGCATAACTTAGAAAATACCACAACTCCTCAACAATTCCTGAGACTGGATGAAATAATGCTAAGATGGACGCATAAAGCTTTGTAATGAGAAGAGAAAATATTGTTTCCTCGTATTGTGAGCTAGGAGTATGCAGAGATGGGTGAGAGATGAAGGCAGATAAGGCAGACAGACGGACACTACAGATCTCCGGTAAACGGCGCTATACGTAGATGCATTGAACAGACATTACCGTGGAGAGGCCATCCTATTATTATTTTTAACCGACTTCAAAAAAGGAGGAGGTTCTCAATTCGGTTGTATTTATTTTTAGTTTTTAATGTTTGTTGTAACGGCGGTGGAGGGACGACCTTGATGTTTTTAACAGGGACTGGCCTAGTTTGGCGAGGGACCGTGACGAGTGGAGGGAAGAGGGGGAGGCCTTTGCCCAGCAGAGGGACAGAATAGGCTAATTAAAAAAAAAATGTTTGTTACCTCAGAACTCCGTCATTTATGAATCGATCTGAAATATTCTTTTTTTTCTGAAAGGATTACTTTCAGGTTAGTCTCATTCAAATTTTATCAAAATCTGTTCAGTAGTTTGGGTTATAAATAGAAATAACTGAAAAAAAATAGGCCAACTACGTGCACGAAATTGCGTATTATGCTTTTCTGTGGTGTTTATAGCCACTAGAACATTTCCAATGAACTGCCATCATCATCGGCTGATGCTGAAGCCGGTAGTCAAGTTAACAGAAAGACGCTGTGTAGTACTTCTGTAGAATAGAATCGATTCAAGTAAGAAAAAAAAAACTCATAGTTGCTGTTATAAAAATTCGTATTACAGAGAATATTTTTTTAGTAAATAATGTAGTTTTTATGTGAACACCAATGATAACCTCATCACATCACGACTTATCAATTCGTCGTTTTCAAGTTAATGCTATTGTTATTTACAAATTGTTAACTACATACCTAATTATTATTATTTTGCAAATAAATTCTATTCTACTAAAAAAAGTGGATTTCAAATTTTTTCAAACCTTATTAATATGGACCTACTCTATTCCATCATAGTTTCGTAACTTACGCCTAATCGTCCGGGTGGTCGCGCCTGATTGTGATTGACAACCTCACATCACTAGCTTACCACCACAACAACGCTTAGTTCAGCATACATTACGTATTATCCACTAAGATTCTACAACTTTTTGTACCAAAACCGTCAATGGCTTATGAAATGTTTAAAGGTTCAGGGAGTTCAATGGTTCCTTTCGAAGTGTATAGAGTGACAGGTCAGTGTATAGATCACAGGATAGAAGACTTAGATTGATACTGTTTGGCTGTAAACAAACGTTAATGAAAGATTTAAAGTTGAATAAGGTTTTTTAAAAAAAAATAACTAAAGATTTTTTTTTAATTTGATAGTACTTTACTGATGTTACCATACCAATGATTTGAACAGCATCGAAGGAAAATTACAAAGACATTCAGCTTCACCCGTAGTTAAGATAAGATACGTGAAAAATTAACTACCAAATAAAATAAACAGAAAAAAGTGGAAAAAAAAACTAAAATTCACGACATTCATCAGGTGGGCCATCGGCTTCTCCCATCATACAGTCGTATAAAAATGTGACCTACACTTTGTATACCTAAACAGTGAATCAAGGGAGGAAAACTTATAGATTTGTAAAACAAAGCTGTCGGCTACTATCCTCTTAACGTCGCGTCCCTTCGTAAAGTTATTGCCGATAAGTAGGTGACGCCGCGACGTCCACAATTCCCTAAGAGTGGGGATCAGAACACCCTGAAACGTTTGTTTTTTCACGTCCGCGCCAATTCATCGAAGTCAGCCGATGCACATGAGATAAAGTATCCAGAGATAAATCTGAAGATAATAGAAAATAAAATTTCCATGCCTTGTAATTTAGCATTTGTCGTGCGTAAAGGATTTTTCTGTTACCTTATTTCCGGTACAGTCAATATTTTAGTTTGGAATATTTATTGAATACAGTTTAACAAACAAATTTTACAATACAACAATTTTTTATACAAATAACCTTTCTTTCAACGCTTTGCCTATTTTTATAATAATTTTTGGTAAGCATAAACTTCTTAATTGCACTATGCCAATGTTTGTGCTATCTATGTTAATAATTTCATTAACATTGGAGCTTGATTTTAATGTTAAATCATTTCACACTTGTCACGTTTGGACAACTCACTAGGGGCCTTTATGCTCAGTTCGATAGAGATTTTATTCTAATAGAGATGACGTCAAAATGACGTTGAAAACTCCTGTCACCAGTGAGTGAAACGAGTTTTCAACGCTTGTGCGGGTCGTGTGCGGGTTGGGTAAAACTCATACGAATTCAAGCGACCCGCGCACGCGTTCTGTGTGTTTTGGCCATTAAAATCTTCGGATATATCCTTCAAGAACTTTCCTGTCTGTTCTCTGCGGTCGTCAATTTCATTAGGGTCGCACTTCGCACTAAAACAATGTGAGGGCCACTTCCGATATATTGTCGCTTCCACTCCTGATGGGAGGGTGGATTGGCTTTTTTATTGCACACACTTGTTTATTGTTTTTTCTGATTTTTGCGGTAAATAAATTTTTCACGCAATCTACTATTGTTTTTAAGAATACTTAAAAACTATAGTAGATTAGTGGAGACATTTTTTCGGGTCTTTTTTTGATATTTTCGATCGTTTTCCACGATGTTTTCCTTCACCGTTTAGAAGCACAAGTATGTTAACGTATAAGTACTTGAGTGTTATTAATGGCAATCGTCTGGAGTTGGACATTTCTTGTAAAACCTAAGGTAGGTACTAGAGTTATAGCAAAGAAACAGGATCTCTCAATCTAGCATTTTGCTAAAGTCGCATTTCTTGGATCCTACAAGTTGGTTCTTTAGTCAATTACAGGCACATGAGATTTAACACCTTTATTTCTCAGATTGATGGGCGCAGTGCAATGCACCACAGGGCACGTCCTCAGAGGACGTAGTCGGTGACGCAATGCATTGTTATAGGTAGAGGTAACCACTTAACATCAGTTGGGCCATCAGCTTGTTCTATCATTTAGATGAAAAAAAAAACACTTTCTACGCCTGGCACCTTATTCAGAAACGGACAATATTGCATGAACAGTCGGCGACACATCAACCTATCCACTATTTGAACTATTATAATTTGAATGTTGCAAATCAGGGATCGCAAAAGGTGTAGGCGCGTGGCGCTTAAGCAGTGAGTCTCACATAAAAACATATCGTCCCTCTCGCATGATTCGCAACATTCAAATTATATTAGTTCAAAGTTCGAACCGTTGATAGGTTGATGTGTAGCCGACTGTACCGTCAACAAAGTGTCAATCTCCTGTAAAACAATACCAACGACAATCAGGACGCCCCACTCGAAAACATCTGTCGCGGGAAAAAGTAAATTTTCCCAACCTTTTAGCAAATTTCGAGTTCCAAGCCGAATGGAACCAATTTACATAGTCATAAATACATTTGATTCGAATATTGTCTTGGGTTGCTGGGGGTGGAAAGTCACCCAGGGGCTTACCCCGCGGTAGAGACGAGAAAAACATCAGTTTGAAGTTGTCGGATAAAATTTTGCTTAGTTCAGTCAAGCTTTTGACGGCTTCTGAGGCGAATCTTATGTATGCCCGGTTCTTTTACTCGATAAAGGTATATTAGTAGTAGTTCTACGGGTTATTGAATAACGAACAACCATTGGTAGTGCTACTAACGGATGCTTGCTTAGAATAAAAAACCGAACATAAGCAACAAGTCTTTTTAGATCAATTCCTTCTGTTATAAGAACAAAAAGAAAATAAAATGTAATTGGTAAACTATTTCAAGCAACCCATTTCGATTGCTTTGACTACCGAGACGGGCTTGAATTTTTCTAATATCCAACTATGACATATCTAATTATACAAATTACATTTATATTTATGTACGCCCCGTCCTTGTTTTTGTGTATAAGATCCTGTTCATACAAAGGTTGCCCAGAAGAGATTGCTTTTAGCAATAAGGCCGCCCATTGTACCTACCTCCTAAAGAGTCTTTATTATTGTTATATTAGTTTTAAGTGAAGTACAATAAAGAATATATCTCTCTATCTATCTATGACTACTAACTTGCATTTTTAAGCAATATTTTAGCCAAAAATACAGGTAGAAAAAGTCGGATTAGTTGGCAACTCTAGCACCCTCTAGGGTTTTTTCAGCTAAGATAAGACATGTCACGGGTTGACAGATGTCGGTGACGTTTGCTGCGTTAGTAAAACAAGCGCCTGTCATTTGTTACATAATTCTGCTTTTTACGTGTCTTTTGTGTGAGCCTCTTGAAAAATGTTTGAAGGTAAAATATATTTTAATTTTTTTTTTGTTGAATAAACCTAGGTAGTCTGAGAAACTTAAGATTTTACACAAAAGTAGTGAAAGTTGCATACAGATTTACTGATACTATCAATTTTATATCAATATCAAATCATGTCATCTCAACAATTAGGAAACAATCTCCGGCATCTGGTATTCAAATCTCAGCTCTATTCAAGTGTCAATGAAAGTTAAAACTCCTTGCGCAGATCTACCTAAACATTTCAGAGGATGCCCACCTCCAAAAGTTCCCATATTTGCTTACCGTTAATCAAAAACTTTTGTTAAGACCGTCCGATATGTCTCCAAAGATTAATGATATCAACCCTAAAACTCCCGCGCGGGGTCTCTAAGACCTTAGAAAAACAGAAAAATAAAAGGCTAATGATACAGCGTAATGGCATACAGCAATTGTGGGTAAAACCATTTGCGGTGCTGTGTTGCCGTTAAAGGTACCATTTGAGGTAAGAATGACCTGTTTGCAGAGATTCCGGATGGCCAGTTGGACAAATAAACGACTGTCGTGACATCATTAATTACAAGCTTTGTTATCTGATTCGCACGGTCGGAAAGTACCGTTTACGATTTTAGCGAATGTTTTCACACAAATTACATTAGATGTTTCTTCAGACAAATTGATTGATTAATTGAATAAGTGATTCAAGGATGGTTAATGACCGTAAACTTGATCGTTGATGCTTGACAAAAAAATCTATAGTGACAATTGGCTCTCGTCAGTATAGGCTTAGTTTCACATGGGCATATAGGTAGTACTCTATTACACACTAGTAAATTCTAGTATAACAACAGTATCTCAGCAGGGGTATGCCAATCAAAGTTGAACTGCAAAGTTAAACTGCAAAGTTTTAAATCATGTTCAGTTCATACTAACTCATAGTTATTCTGTGACTAAATAGTGACATTATGACGTCATTTGATGTGTTTTCGCGCATATTTTGCTGTCAAGTGTCTAAAAATGTACCACGTGACCTGAAGAAATTACACTGGGCAGTGAAATATAACTTGACAGCAAAAGTTTGGCATACGGGGGCAGGTCTCAGCGCCAACTTTCTTAGCTCTCCCTGGCTGATAGAAGTCAAATTTTATTACCCCGTGGAGGCAAACAGGGTTGTAAAACAAAAGTGTCTCGATATCTCAGAGAAAAGAACAAACCGCAGCCCTGTTCCTGTAAAACGACGAGAGTTGTCATCAAATACGCATCCTCAGAGGGCGGGAATCAGTTTTAAAAGCCATTAGAGGGCAGGGGTGGGGGTGCAAGGGGGTAATTAGACTGCGTTAATATTTAACAAGTGCGACGCAGATTAGCGTGCCAGCTGCGCCCGGACACCTTCTGTGACACTCTCAAAAAACCACTCCGCTTCGTCAAATATTAATTAAGTTTTGGTAAAAAGATTTTTGGGTAATGGTTTTGTAATTATACACGGCGCCAAATATTCTCTGTATCTTTTAAAATTTGTCTAGCTTTAGAAGCTTACAAAACATAATAGCGTTCTTCACTTGTTTATTATATAACTCTTTTTGCGGGTTAGTACCGCGTAGTCTATCACATCACATATTTTGGTGTAATATCGTTTATTAAAACTCTATTTGTGTCACATCACATCACGGCTTTTGGTGTAATATTTTTCTTTAATTATCGCCCAAAGTTTATCTTAACTTAGGATTCTACAAAATCAGCTATTCCCTCGCAAAAATATACCTGTTTTCGTAGGATGTTTTAAAACACCTATGAAAAACACCTATTTAAAACAACGGTAATGGAAAGCCTCTGCTTAGGATGTTTGAAAATTAATTCTTAATTCTAAAAGTAGGTAAGTGGAAGTGGGTTTAACCCTTTCATCCTTCGCAATCAGAATTAGAAGATAGCCAGCATCTGCGGGTTAACTAATGGCCGCTGCATTATTAAAAGGAAGGGTTGGGGACAGATTATGGGATCAGAAATTCAGCTTTTCCATATTATAAGTGCATGGGTAATGTATAATTTATGAATACATCAACGTCGGCTTAGAAGCCTGCCTATTATGTCGTAAGCTAAAATGAGATTATTCTAGATTTTACTATATTGGTGAAAGGTTAACTTTGTAAATTAGAAAAATATGACTCATATCATACCTAAGGAAAAAATAATAACCGAAAAGACATTGGTATTAAAGATATTATGCATCGTTATGGGCAGCGGGTACCATTTAACATCAAGTGGACTAACGGCTTGTTCCATCATTTAGTTGTGTAGAAAAAAACTTACATAAGTAAATAAATAACAAACAAAACAAATAAATTCATTTTAAGTAATTGACTTTGTAAAAATATTTCGCATCGTCAATCTTCACAAAAACGGTTATTATGATACAACCGTTTTTAAAATATTGCCACGTCACCAATTCACACCTTTCTCATAAGCATCATTAGTTGACCGTCATGGGAACCCAAATCTAATCAGTCACAGTCCTTCCCGGATCAAGATTTGCATACGCAAAAATCACAATGGTCTCAACAACCAAGAAGTTTATGTGTCCATGAATAATTTTATACGGACATAATAGGGTTAAACAAAGAAGGTTTTACAAAAAAGTATATTAATGCGATAGATGAATCATCGTGGACCGGTCGGTTGCAGAATAGTCTATTAAATAGTTGGCTATTGTCACTCATAATAATGATTATTCTGATTTGAAAAACGACGATACGGTCATTTTGTGAAAATAAAACTGCAAATACTTCTTTCAGTCATATTCTCGGTGTTTAATTGTGCATGCAGATGCATAAAAAACGTATTTTTTATACATTATAGGTTTGACTGCAATCTCAGTGACGATGAGGTCGACGATGCATATTTGCCTAGAAAAAACCTATTGACTCTCCTCTTGAAAACATCTAAATTGTAAGTGAAGCAGGTAGGGAAAAAATTAATATGCACGTGACATATCCAAAAGTTTACCATCATTATACCAAAAATAAAATACACCCAGCCAATAACAGTCTAAACAGTAATATAATAAAATGCATAACATAAATAGTAGCCATCCGAATTCGTTTGCCGAGCCATTCAAGCGCATTTAAATTAATGATCGCTCCAAACAGACGGACAGACACACTGTCCATTGAATTTATTACATGTACGGAATGCACGTTACATTACTGGTTACTGAAAAACGACCGCCATGAGTTGACGGCCGTATTTTTGAAAGAAAGAAAAACTAGCCGCATCTACGATTGGCAAAATGTTCATGATAAAAGAAGTCTTTCGTCTGTGGAAGTAAGAAGGAAAATGCTGTATATTGTGACAGTTAGGTACCTATATATACTACGGAGTTCACTGTAACAACAAAGAACTATGATGACAATAAAAAAAAAACACAAAACCAGACACCTCCATTTTTAAAGTCGGTCAAAAAAAAAATAACCACGATTATCAAAACCATGTTTCAACATTTTTCGTGATGTTTCACAATTTTTACGACAATATTGACATTTTTGTCAAAAAATCCGATCATAAGAGGTTAAAGTTAGTAATGTTAAACACAATAAGTTAAACGTAACTTATTTTATAGTGAGGTCGGAGGTTACCGTTTAACATCTGGTTTAGATAGCTAAGTTAGATTAGCTTCTAAATTATTGCTCGTACAACGATATTAGATATATTAGTAATCAATTGCATTGGAAACTTGGGCTGGCTGCGTAAAATAGTCGAGGAGAAATTACATACGAATTGCTTACAAATACACAGTAACTCTGAATATTTTTTTTATATGCTTTTATTCTACTTATTTTAATCTATAGGTTTTTAAGTGTAGGGAAGTGTTATCCAGGTTAGTACTAGTATTTTTTTTAATTACTAAACTGTCTCTAGAGATTTAACGAACAATTCATAAGATGCATACCACAATTTAATTAAAAATGGCTTCGGAACTTTAGCTTTATATAAATACATAAGAAAAAATTGCGAAAAAGGAGGCCGCTATGAACAATACTAATAACTATTCTCCACCATACAATAAATCAAAATTATCTAAGAATTTCTGTTTCTGAGATAAAGAACGCCAACAATGGGCATTTTCACGGTTGTGATATCGTTCTTAAAAACCTAATCCTCTCCCTCATTTGCGTCCATTTTCTCTAAGCTCATTACAACCCCGAACCACTACAATGAGGAAGATGAGTTAGGCATTTTTTCCTGTTTTTATAGCTTAAATCAAAAGTCTAGAAGATTGTAAGGACAACTGTGAAAGAATTTTGGCGATAGCTCAAAAACTGAATTTTCTACGATTTTTTAAAGTTTGGATTTTCAAAATCTGTTTTTAGCCCGGCGATTTCGCGTGTGACGTCAGCCAGATCCGATCGCTCACCCGCGCGTTTTAAGCGTTTTCTGCCTTTACGTTTCTATTTATATTTCTGATAAATAGGGAGAAAAGTACCAATATTTTTATGTAATATTGTGCCTCTAAGTCCTAAGGACACGTTTAACGCTTCAGATAAACTTTTTAACCACCGACTGAAGAAGAAAGGTGTTCTAAGTTTGAGGCTTTTTTGTGTCTATGTGTCTGTACCTTTCAAGGCTCGTAGCTCCAAAAAATCACTCGTAATTTTTTTATAACTATTCTTGAAATGGAAAGCAGATAAATCTGGCATAGTTCTTAGCCAAGTTTGGTAGAAATCGGTGCAGCGGTTTCCAAGTTATGAGGATGTTTATCAGCCCTCGACACGCATTTTGAAGGGTTCTCAGGCATATATTGATTGTAGTTTGAAACATTTGGTTCTTATACCAGTATAACGTGAGCTACTATTTCTTAGTGTTTCATTGATTTTGTATATCAGGTAAGACTGGTAATGAGCAAGATTGTGTTATCGACGTGATTAGCAATGTTTTTAACCCCCGACGCAAAAACGATGGGGTGGTAAAGTTTGACGTGTGTGTGTGTCAGTGCGTGTGCGTGTGTCTGTGCGTGTATGTGTGTGTGTGTGTCTGTCGAATGCGCGCGTTGGTGCGCGTGCGGATGCGGATGGTAGTAGTCTAAGTCACATTGTCTACTAAGGACGTGCCTAGTGAGACATTGTACTGTCAAGTACAATGCCTCACTAGGCACGTCCTTAGTAGACAATGTGACTCGCTAAGAAGAAGAAGAATGTGACTTACACTAGGACGTGCCTAGTGAGACATTGTACTGTCAAGTACAATGTCTCACTAGGCACGTCCTCAGAAACTAAAGACGTGCCTAGTGAAGCATTGTCTACTGAGGACGTGCCTAGTGAGGCATTGTCTACTAAGGACGTGCCTAGTGAGGCATTGTCTACTAAGGACGTGCACGTGCGGATGTGGATGGTAGTAGTCTAAGTCACATGACAATGACAATGTGACTCGCTAAGAAGAAGAAGAATGTGACTTACACTAGGACGTGCCTAGTGAGACATTGTACTGTACAAGTACAATGCCTCACTAGGCACGTCCTTAGTAGACAATGCCTACACATACATATAGTGCAATGCCTCACTAGGCACGTCCTTAGTTACGAAGGACGTGCTTAGTGAGGCATTAGCAATGCATTGCTTAAGGACGTGCCTAGTGAGGCATTGTACCTACTGTACAATGTCCTTCGTAACTAAGGACGTGCCTAGTGAGGCATTGCACTATATGTATGTGTAGGCATTGTCTACTAAGGACGTGCCTAGTGAGACATTGTACTTGACAGTACAATGTCTCACTAGGCACGTCCTAGTGTAAGTCACATTCTTCTTCTTCTTCTTAGCGATTCACATTGTCTACTAAGGACGTGCCTAGTGAAGCATTGTCTACTGAGGACGTGCCTAGTGAAGCATTGTCTACTGAGGACGTGCCTAGTGAGGCATTGTCTACTAAGGACGTGCCTAGTGAGGCATTGTACTTGACAGTACAATGTCTCACTAGGCACGTCCTAGTGTAAGTCACATTCTTCTTCTTCTTCTTAGCGATTCACATTGTCTACTAAGGACGTGCCTAGTGAAGCATTGTCTACTGAGGACGTGCCTAGTGAAGCATTGTCTACTGAGGACGTGCCTAGTGAGGCATTGTCTACTAAGGACGTGCCTAGTGAGGCATTGTACTTGACAGTACAATGTCTCACTAGGCACGTCCTCAGAAACTAAGGACGTGTCTAGTGAAGCATTGCCTACTGAGGACGTGCCTAGTGAGGCATTGTCTACTAAGGACGTGCCTAGTGAGGCATTGTCTACTAAGGACGTGCCTAGTGAGGCATTGTCTACTAAGGACGTGCACGTGCGGATGCAGATGGTAGTAGTCTAAGTCACATGACAATGACAATGTGACTCGCTAAGAAGAAGAAGAATGTGACTTACACTAGGACGTGCCTAGTGAGACATTGTACTGTACAAGTACAATGCCTCACTAGGCACGTCCTTAGTAGACAATGCCTACACATACATATAGTGCAATGCCTCACTAGGCACGTCCTTAGTTACGAAGGATGTGCTTAGTGAGGCAATAGCAATGCATTGCTTAAGGACGTGCCTAGTGAGGCATTGTACCTACTGTACAATGTCCTTCGTAACTAAGGACGTGCCTAGTGAGGCATTGCACTATATGTATGTGTAGGCATTGTCTACTAAGGACGTGCCTAGTGAGACATTGTACTTGACAGTACAATGTCTCACTAGGCACGTCCTAGTGTAAGTCACATTCTTCTTCTTCTTCTTAGCGAGTCACATTGTCTACTAAGGACGTGCCTAGTGAGGCATTGTACTTGACAGTACAATGTCTCACTAGGCACGTCCTTAGTAGACAATGTGACTTAGACTACTACCATCCGCATCCGCACGCGCACCAACGCGCGCATTCGACAGACACACACACAGACACACGCACACGCACTGACACACACACACGTCAAACTTTACCACCCCATCGTTTTTGCGTCGGGGGTTAAAAACATTGCTAATCACGTCGATAACACAATCTTGCTCATTACCAGTCTTACCTGATATACAAAATCAATAAAACACTAAGAAATAGTAGCTCACGTTATACTGGTATAAGAACCAAATGTTTCAAACTACAATCAATATATGCCTGAGAACCCTTCAAAATGCGTGTCGAGGGCTGATAAACATCCTCATAACTTGGAAACCGCTGCACCGATTTCTACCAAACTTGGCTTAGAACTATGCCAGATTTATCTGCTTTCCATTTCAAGAATAGTTATAAAAAAATTACGAGTGATTTTTTGGAGCTACGAGCCTTGAAAGGTACAGACACATAGACACAAAAAAGCCTCAAACTTAGAACACCTTTCTTCTTCAGTCGGTGGTTAAAAAGTTTATCTGAAGCGTTAAACGTGTCCTTAGGACTTAGAGGCACAATATTACATAAAAATATTGGTACTTTTCTCCCAATTTTTCAGAAATATAAATAGAAACGTAAAGGCAGAAAACGCTTAGAAAGCGCGGGTGAGCGGTCGGACCGGCTGACGTCACACGCGAAATCGCCGGGCTCAAAACACATTTTGAAAATCCAAACTTTAAAAAATCGTAGAAAATTCAGTTTTTGAGCTATCGCCAAAATTCTTTCACTGTTGTGTTTTGGACGTAAAAATCTATCGATCTACATTAAAAAAAAAATACGCTCATCTTCCTCATTATAACACCTGAGTAGCTCAGATTACTCATAATGAGAACACAGCCATTGTTGCTATCACAGAAAAAAGAAAATAAGTAGAATTAGTAAGTAGGTGGATCCGCTTCATATCAAGTCTGCATCGTATTACGCACTTCAAGCTCCGCCTAGCTCCGCTCACTTCAGTCGTGTTTGAATTTTGTCATGGTAACCGTACTTGAAAAAAATCATTAAAAAATATAAACATGCCATATTGTGCTGTTTTAGAGTGCAAAAACGATAGCGGAATCAAAAATTTAACAAATGGGGGCATATCATATCACCGATAAGTAATATTTTATTGTTAATTGTTAGTTTTGTTAAAATGCAAAACCGTCAAAGAAAAAAAGACTGTAAATCATACATGTTAAAGTCGCGTTTCTTTTAAACCTCAACTTTCGCTACTCAGTTAGGGATGTGGCCCCAATAAACTGATGAATGCGTTATCGATAACTTTAATGGCTGGGTCAGATGAAAATTACAGAAATATTTTGAAAAAATAGGTATATCTTCTGGTTTCAGTTTGCCCAATGTGCCAGACATAAAAAAAAATTGATTGATGCAACTGGGAAACAAAATTGGTTTCCTACAAAATACAGTAGGTACAATTTGCTGCACTTTAAGGACCAAGATTTTGTAATTAAAAAAAGTGGAAACAAATACATTGTTGGCACAGCTATACCGACTCTAATAATTTTGTGTTTTCAGGTAATTATAGTGTTATTATTTATATTCATGAAGTTTTAATTAATTAGGTAGGTACCTTCATTCTTGGTCCTTACCCAAGTATCAGACTGACAATAGTGTCAGTCTGATACTAACCTTTGTAATTGATTATAATTAAACAAAGAAAGAAAATATTTTTATTTCGACCACCACAAACGGCAGAGCCCTTGGACACAACGTATCAGACATATGTAATTGCGGCTAAACGTAGCTATTTCGTTATCAATCAGTGGGTAGGTAATAATCGATATCGACAAATTCGTCATGTATCCTCATTGGTCACATCACTAAGTGAGTAGCTATGTTTGTCATAACAGCCATTGCATTATCAATCTTAAGATTTGTTGATAAAGACTATAACAAAAATGCTTCGCAAAAGCGCCACCTTTTGCTGAGTAGACGAAGTAAACTTTAATTTTTATCACTTGTTTATTTTATTGAGTTTTGAACCATGTTCCGATGGAACTAAGGTTTTATATCAATAAAATTATTTTAATGGATTTAGGTCCGTTTTACGTTCTCTTTCAACCAATTATAATCTTTATTTCTAAGTGTGTTAGTTTTGACATGGTGTGAGTTTAGCTACACTGGTTCTCATACTAAAAAGTCATCATGCTCTTTCTATTTACTTCCTTTGTTCTGTGGTTGCTATTCAGCCACTGATATTAATATAAAAAAGGGATAGTGACTAGACCTTTGTATGGACTTGTTTACTTGACGGAATGACATGAATGCTGGAGGCAAAAAACCATAACGGAGTCACAGAACAAATTTTTCAATGCTGTTGACAATGTATTTTTCTCCCTTATCTCTAAGACTGAGAGTTCATTTTGTTATGGTAAAGAGATGAGTGAATGTAAAAAATATGGTTTTGGTGGTGGAATATGATGATCGGCGACCTCTGGCATCATGTTGTGTGGTACCACTTGATTGACGTTTGTATGACGCGAGCGCAGCAAGAGAAATTTTAGGAATTTCGGAGACGGAAGGATTTCTAATTGTTTTGGGAACACCACCGATAGATGTTGGAAAAAATACTATGGATCTGAATGATAAAATTTGAACTATTCAACATCACTTGAAACCGGATGAGGTTGAAGATAGGAATGGTCAATATTTTTTTGAGCAAGTATACCTACCTACTAGGAAAGCACCTACTATTATTCTAGGTTCTATTCATAATTCTACATAATATCTGTACCAAGCACCATAAACAAAATTTTACAGGAGATTCAAAAATTTTATTGATGTAGTTTTTACAATTCGAATGATGTAAAAACACAATTGCAGAAAAAGTGGATTTACTAGTATGCCTTTGAGGTAATATAAAAATAAGTAATAGTGAAATACGTTTAAAAATTTTAAACCCAGTAGCCACAAAATGGACGGTGTAGTTACATAATACCACAACTACAAAAGCCGCAAAAAACAATGACAAAGGGCATAAAGGTGACAATACTGACAATAGCTCTATGGGAACTCCACAAAAGTCTGCTTATTTATGTATTGTTTGTATAACAGCTCTAAGAGGTGGCGGCAGAAAACAAATAACCCTTCTACACTGCAACCCCGTCTTCGAAATAACCAGTTAGATTAAACACGCTAGCGGATTTGATGGCTTCGGTTCTAAGGGTCTGCTGTTGGTGGTTTTTGTGATGTTTTTATAGTTCTAATTGCCTATTATAATGATACTTGATGCGTCTCAGCTGGGTGAAATGGGTGAGCATCTTGCGCTACTGCGAAAGAGGAAGGATTTCGTTCGTGGTTTTGCATTAAAATTTCAGATAGCGTTTTTACTTGTTTATTTTATTGAATTGAAAAATTTGGAACGTCACATCACATCTATCCTTCGGGCTGGTATCCTTGATAATTTTACTACTTATTATTAACATTATGTATTCTAAATGATCCTTGTGATTTTATTGAATAAAGAAATTTGGACTTTGTCTTTGACATTATCCTTCTCTTATTAATTTAATTAATTAATTAATTTAGCTACAATTTTAAATATGAAGATGTAGCTATTTCTATCTAAGAAAAATCATACGTGATCAAAGAAAAAATTGTTTCCATTAAATTCTAATAGAATCATAAAAAGGTGCTTACCTACCTATTCATATTATAATTTTAAATGTCCCGTGTCCTCTCCTCTCCCTATTTTTATCATTTTGGCTCGTGTCCACTTTCCCCTGGACATACTAATCATCTCAAATTCTTTTTTTTATTTAAATTTTTTTCAAAAGTGTGTTTGGCTCGTGGCTTTAAGATGTAAAAATTGTATGAAATGACCCGAATCACCTTAGGGGATGCTGGACAGGTCATCTTGTTTTTTATTGACTCGTTTTTTATTGACATTGAAATAACCAGCAACTGCAGCAAATAAAGTTAGGTACAGTAAGTTTTTCAAAACTAACAGTAAAAATTCACGAAAAGAAAAATACTAAATATCTATCCAAATTCAGTAGTTACGCAGTTAATTAATATTGTATTTAAATTCACTCATTTCTTTATTATTAGTAGCTATTTTGTCATCGGTATTTTAATAACCAAAAACCTAATTGTAACCAGGTATAGGTAAGTGTTACATATTCGTACATAAGTTTACACAATTTACCTACATAACTTTGCCCATACTATTCCTAACCGCTTTTTGCTATCATAATCCGCAAAACAGGAATTTCAATTAATAAATCAAAACTTTTCCCAACTGACCCCAGAGCCGATAGATTTTATGGGAACCCTGGTAGACAATAATTCATAAATTTCGGACATCGGCAAGGTCCGGCCCTCAAAGAACCGGTTGCCAAATCCGTCATTAATAGAACATGTATGGACAAAGGGCCAAGACTTCGCCCTTCGAAGGAACACGACTGAGGATAAAAGCTGATAGTCTCCACTCGTTTAAGAATGATAAATTACCTAAATGGACTCGGTATGTCTATTCCCACAGATATTAAAATCGGGGACAAAGGAGATACCCCTAAGTTGCGCGGACCCATGCTGCGGTATTGAAAATATTGCAAAATACAAGCTTTTGTGCGGACTTTGCATGCAAATCCTTTTGGAGAGCTTTTGGAATGGAAATTGGAAAAGTTTTCTATTGGCGCTACTTTGATGTTCTATGTTTTAGCAACGGCTATGTGAAGTATTTTAGATCAGAGGGACACGATCAAATCTGACAGTCGCCGCGTTACGTGAACCTAACATATTCGAGTTATATTGCGCGTCAACGCCAGCTCGACTGCGAAACATTGTAGCGTTACCGTGCAGTGTATCTCGGATACGCTAGCGAGACGATACATTTACGATTATCACATTTACTCATATGGCTTCTACGCAGATATTACAGAGGGATAAAGATTCGTTGTGCTTATAGTTAGATAGATAGTTATCTAAAATCCGATGGTACCAAAAAGCCAATCAAAGCAAAAGGCCTCACTGCTACACAATCTGCGTGGGGTTGACAAATAGATCAGCTGACACCACCCCGCTGGTCGCTAATGAAAGTATTATACAACATGATGGTATCGAAGATAGAAGATGCTTTTTCTAAAAAGGTTCTGAGAAGAACTTGAATGCGATAAAGATATTGAAGCGAACTTGTTTATAAATTGAAAATATAGTGCTAAATATACTGTAAGTTTTCTCGACTGTATTTTTTACCGAATTCAAAAAAGGAGGAGGTTCTCAATTCGGTATGTTTGTTACGTCAGAACTCTGGCATTTTATAAACCGATTTGATTTTTTTTTATCTGAAAGGACTTAAGTACTAAAGTCTGAAGTTGGTACTTCCAGATTGGTCCCATCAAATTTTCATCTAAATCGGTTCAGCAGTTTGGCTTATCTAAATAAAAACTACTGGAAAATAAAATGCCATCCCCGCGCATGAAATTGCGTATTTTGCTTCTGTCATCATCATCATCATTAGATGATGAAGCCGGTAGTCGAATTGAAGTCGGATTTATGGTTTTTAAACTTATAAATTTTTATGAAAGTCAATCTAACTGGTATTTTATTGGAATAGAATAATTCTGAAACCTAAAACGGTAAAGAGAATATTGATTCGCGAACTGCAAGATGTAAAACTCCGCTACCGCATAGTAAGGCAAATCGTATGAGATTTAATCCTAGGATTATCTCAGGTTATCGCGCATCTTCGCTACTACCACTGTCCAACAAATTTACATTTGAAACCCGACATTTACAATCACATTGCTGAACATTGCTTGATTTAGTAGAAAGATAATAAGGAGAATAGTAATAAACCCGCAATGGTTATGAAAAAAGATCGAATTGTAGTTTGATTTTCAAATTTTGGAGAGCATAGGGAAGGGTGGGGACAACAGAAGCGTGATCGCGATTACACAAGGTATTTATGTAAAGTCTTACGTGGCTTATCGCTGTGCCGATCGGGACTAGATCTATATACATTGTTCCGAGAAGGAATAAATATTGGCATTGCATTACATTCGATATTGTTCCGTTATCGATTTATATCTTGGAAAAACTTAATCTATACCTACTTTGAATTTTGGACTTTGGACTACTTTGTACAGGCGTCTCAGCTCAGTCGATCTCCATTGAGAATAAACATTTGTGTGTGACAAGCATAGATGTTTGTTCTATGGCTGGGTGTTACTATGTATAATAAGTATGTATTTATAAAAAAAAATGTATATAAGTATTCTATCAGCATCTAGTTCCCACATTACAAGCTTTGCTTAGTTTGGGACTAGAAGGCCTCGTGTGAAATGTCCATGAATATTTATTTATTTATTATTTGAATGAAAGCATAAATAATTAAAGAACTCCTGCACAATAATAGAGTTATGCAAATAATTAAAATATTCACGAAAGTTGAATTGCCATTAAAACAACACTTTTTCGCTACAGCAAAAAAATATTTACTAATTAAAAAGTTTAAAATCTTCATCAAGCTATTAAACAGACAATCAAAAAAGCTCTCAAGAAGTTGTAAACAATTAGCCGGTAAGTATAACGGACTGATTAACGCTACCCTAAAAAAAACAATAGCAAACATGGCGGCGAGGGGAGGTTGGGGTAAAAAGATGAAAAAGTTGTCTCCAAATTTGTCCGCTGACAACATCCATCTCAATCAATTGTGGCTGTCTCCCTTAGGAGTAACCCTTCACTCCCTGGAGATATAACCCTCTTGGTAACCCAATTAATGGTTGGGGGTACTATTGCCCGGGTCTCCTCATGTGACCGCAAAAATTCAAATTGAAATATTAATTTGATCTGTGAGGTGATTCTTCATAATATAATTTGCAATCTTTTTTTCATGCAACTTAAAATCTCATAGTAAAACTTCTTAGTGGCAAATAATAGATATTTAATTAATTAATAAATATATAACAAATTGTTTTTCACTCGTAATAAAAACCCAACGGGGCAAAAAACAAATTTTTTGAAATCTTTTGTATGTAAAAAAAGTTTATAAGTATTCTATCAGTCATCTAGTTCCCATACCACAAGCTTTACTTAGTTTAGTACTAGAGGGCGTCGTGTGAAATGTCCATGAATATTTATTTATTTATTATAAACATAGCTAGCTACCTACTTGCTGACAATACGACGGCCAACTGACTTGATAGATACTCGATTCTTCAGAGTAGTTAGGTACTACGTCGATTAGCAATGGGACCACGAGAAGTAACTTCACTCATCGTACCATTATGGGACCAAAAAAAACTCCCCATTGAATTGAACGGATATTTTTAAACATCGGTTATTACTAGACTCTGAACCATTGTTTACGGTAACCGTCAGTTACTTTATTCGTATACATAGTACCTACAGATAAACATGAAAATATATAAATCCGATCCAAACCAGTTTAAACGCTGAATTGCTCATTTTAACATCCTCGGTATTGCATCAATAAAATCCAGTTTCAAATTAATAGTCCAGTCAACAGCGTGTCACTTTACCCTACTCTCCTTTAACGTCGCCAACCATTGCGTGTTTGCACGCACGTGAGTATTGAACTCCAATAGATAAACTGCAACGTATGTTGAACCCTTATCGTGTCAGTTTGGCTAATAGGTATGGGTTACAGCAGTCCACAAATAGCGTGGTCATAATTGATCGAAATTCAAATGGTCACGGTTATTTACTCGCTGAAGAAATGGTGCATTGATTCAGAATTTCAAACATGACTCAAACATTCAAATCAATTGATGTTCGTCATAAAAACCGGCTCAATAGGACTTGATTAGCAATGATTGGAGCGCGCGGTACCTATACTATGTCCATATTATCTTGACGACTGACAAGACACCTTTATGATCCAAAAGAATAATTCTGTATCCGTAAAATAGAGATTTTACACATACTCAACCTTCACTATACAAATACTATACCTATACTAAAAAACTCACGGTTTGGTTTTCCCATAGTTACATACAACAAAACTTGTGCCATTATGACGTTTTGCATTCGAAAAGTGGTGCTTAATTTTAATTTAATTAAAACATTAGACATGAACCAAAAAACTGACTCTAGCTCATTTGCACATAAGTTTTAGACTTATTTTTTTATGATAGGTAGTTCACCTCATGGAAAGTAAAAATATAAATATTCATGGACATTTCACACGACGCCCTCTAGTCCCAAACTAAGCAAAGCTATATGGGAAACTAAATGCGTATATAATACTTATATACTTTATTACCAAAAAAGATTACCTTTCAACGTCAAGGTAGAATGCAAATACTGGCCTACTATGAGATATTCTGCGGTACAAGTGACCCTTCATAAAATTAATTATTCAAAGAATGTCGTCATTGGACAGTGGAGTTTCCAAGGTGCCTTGTTATGTGCATTTGTTGGCGAGGAACTTGAAGGAATATTCAGGACTTTTCAAATTGTCTATTGTTATTGGCAAAGGCTTGTTTTAGTTATTTATAACCATAATAATAGCCTTTTATTTTCAGATCTCTCGTAAGTCTAAAGTATTAATTGTATTTATAAAATTTATAATCTAGTTGTATTTCAAATTTTCTTCTCAATTATGAGATCTTCTTCTTCTTCGTGTAGATTGGTTTCTTTCTTTTTATGTTAGAGTTAAATTATTGATTAGCCTGTATTTCAGCTAGATCGGAATAGTAAAAGGGTAGGTACATTCTATCAATAGCAATGTACGCTAACAAAAAAAACACAAAAAATTATAATTCCGCACTTACTTTTTTCCATCACTGTTTGTTCGTTTCATCCAGTTTCACTTAAAAAAAACTTATAAAACATGGCTAAAACGCGTGTAATACATTTTCTAATAAGCTAAACCATACATTGTCCATGTTTTTAATCCAGGTGAGGAGTACCTTCCAACCCTCGAGCCACAAAGAGGGAACTCAAAGAGAGAAAGAAGCCCATATTAAAATTTCCTTGAGAATAATCCGAGCCACAACACAATATCAAAATTTAATATCATTTTAATCTTAATTCTCCTTATTAATGTTTTCCAAGGAGGGGTTTACCGTCATATCAAAAACAACCTTATGCCTAACCCATTAGAGTCTAAAACAAATGAGGTCGAGTGTGTTTTGTTTGGAAATGAGTAGACTAAAAGCAGGTAAGTTCAAAGATAACTTTGTCCCTGAAATACGTTAATTAGGTCGTAGATTTTCTTGTGAATCGGAATAAAACCATTTTACGGTTTGATTAAGTACAGATAGATAGAAAACTCTTTATTGTACTGCACCGGAAATTAGATATTAGCCAGTTCTATATTAAAGCGAAGTACAATGGGCGGCCTTATCGCTATGAGCGATCTCTTCCTGGCAACCTTTGGATGGACTGGATTTTAAATGTAAGATAGTGACGGTGCAAAAAAAACAAAGACTACATTACAGTCAGAGACTAAAGTTGATAACGTCTACGAAAAGCATCCTACTGACTAGATTATTGTCAAGCTAAGCCATAGCTTAATGACCTTGTAGAAGTTGGATTTAAGAGTTGTTTTCTTCGGTACATCTTGAAACCGTCAAAGGACATCATAAAATACAGTTTTGTTAATTTAAAAAAAAAAGTGATTAGAAAATTAAAATATAAGGACTTTACACACATCGCTCTCTAGTCTCAAACTAAGCAAAGCTTGTTGATTTTAGTGTTTGAGATTGAGATTATAATTTGGTGATAATCTGTCTTATTACGACGTGTTGTGAAAACCATGTTTTATATGATCGATCTTGTAATTTAATCGAAAACACGAAATTGGACCAAATCGATGAACCAAACCGACAACATAAATTAAAGTTTTACGACACTGAGTGAAAATGATTCACAAATGCCGCAAAACTAAAATTTCAATGCTCATATCACCCGGGAAACGGAGAAAATATTGAAAATCGCATATGTTTTCAGTTTGCAAACTCTTAAATACAATTTTAACGACACGGTGCTTTTAATAACAGTTCAGGAAGCATAAATAAATGGATAAGATAAGTCTCAAAATCCCCTTTGAGAGGTACATTCTCTATTTATTTATACAAAACATGAAAGTCAATCATCCCTCAAAGCGCACCATACAAAAATGCCAATACAGCTACAACGGTATAAAACACCGGTAAGTATTGGATGCAAAACAAAACCTTAAGAGAACCCATCTCGAGACAATGCCTCGATGACAAAACTCTTACTTTGAACTCATTCCTAATCGTAGGGAAAACTTTATTTTCTGCGGTATGCGGCTCTTGATAATGTCATTGTATTAGACACCGAAACTGAAACAGCTATGCAAGCATCACTGCTTGGCCTCCATAATAGATGTTTTCAGCTTTATGATATAAATTAAAAAAGCATTTAATAAAACTAATAATTATTAAATAATAGGAATAAGTCTGAATCGTCATAAATTACTAAGCGATTACAAATGCTAAGATTAATTATTCAACAATATTTGTGCACAACTTATTAGCCCACGTTGTGGCTAGATTGTAATCATATTAGGGTACATTCTTTAGAAATAATGTGCACTAAATAAGAGAGAAAATAATAAAATATATAATAAATATTCATGGACTTTACACACAACGCCCTCTAGTCCCAAACTAAGCAAAGCTTGTGATAAAAAAAATTTTGCACAATGATCGATGTAAGTAGGTAATAAACCAAATAGTTTAAAAGTATTGACAGTATAATAGTTACAGCATCGATAAACACTCATTTAAAATCCCATACACTATTCTACAAACCTGTTAAGATTAAGATCATTATTGGCTTCAAGTTTTCAACACCTGGAGTATCGATAAAAAATATCAAGATATCCACTCAATACTCGATTATGTCGTCAAATTACACGTGTAATGGCCAAGTACCAGACAAAAACTGTCTTCGAGTTTGTCACTGATACAAGTTTCTACTCTTTTTATTCGTGTATGTGTGGTATCAAGTGACAAGACAGGCTTGATGTGTGAGCTTGTTTTATTTTACACTCAAGATCTTGTTGAAGTAATTGAACGGTGTGTACGCATTTAAATTTTATAAGTACGCCTTTTTTACTAAATATTATTTTTGTATTTGCTTGGTTTTTATAAAACATGTAGGTACTCTACCTTTTACGGCTTGGTTTGTGGTACCCTAATAAAACAAGTAATTAAATTAAAAATTTTAAAAACTCTCGAATCTTGGACCGATTTTCATGAAACATAGCTCTTAGCTATATTTCATGAAAATCGGTCACTCCCGACTTATTCACCTTTCAAATAAAAAAAATCAAAATCAAAATCGGTTCATCCGTTCAGGAGCTACGTTGCCTCAGACAGACAGACACACACACAAACACGTCAAATTTATAACACCCCGTCGTTTTTGCGTCGGGGGTTAAAAATTTGATCTTGTTCAAATATTCAAATCAGTCAAGCTGCGGTAGTGGTGTTCTGGGTATAAATGTGATTATTATACGAATAATTTCTCCCTGTAATAAATATTTTAATTCCTTGTAGTAGGTGTTTGGTTTTTATCAAAAAACATGGCATTTTTTTATAAAATTGAGTTGAAATGTGTGTAATACGGCGTCAGGAACGGAATAACAGTGGTTACCACACAATGGACGGTTTTGTACGAAGGGGAGGAAGGGTAATGAAAAACACCACGCGATTACCTCTGACTTGTCTGCGCCCCTGGTACTCGAACATGCGAATTTAACTCCTTTCGCTTGATTAGTTCTTTTGATTGGTATTATTTTAATTAGTATTTTGAGAGATGTTCAAATCACTTAACAGATTTTGTTTATTTTTTATTATTATTATTTATTATTTTATGAGCTTGTCACCTAACTAGATATAATTCATCTTAGAACCAGTAGAAACCATAAAAGATGAAGCACAGAACGGCCCTACTACTCGATGGATTGACGACATTACGAAAAGTCATCAGTGGAAGAAGAAGACCAAAATAGTTCTTTCTAAAAACTTTTGGGAGAACCCTATATCTAGTTCTTAAAACCTGTACACCTTACTCTTGAATCAAATAAAAAAATCCAACACAATGTCGATAACAATCCAATATCGATGAATTTTCATATTCTTGAAGAAAATTTTGAATTTCCACGTCATTTAGCTACCAAAACAGCGTCAAGAATACAAATATTTATTGGATCTGACCATGCAATGCCAATGGCAGTTAGTTCATTCAATAACCATAATATTGAAATTAATTAAAACTAAAAAAAACCTAAACCTACCTAGCCTACCTACCCTACTTCTACTAGTACTACTACTAGTTTACCTAGCCGGTAAATCTATGTAAGATTTATTTGTACCTACCTTTGTTGCTACCTATGTTTTGTTTCTAACTGGTGTTTTGGTAAATAAACTATTTTTTTTTATTTTAATTTAGCGCTAGATTTGCATTCCAGAGGAAATGCCACAAATTCAATACCGATCGATCTGAATCAACTGCAAGAGACTAAAAAAAAATCAAACGTGGTCAAGACCGAAATTGATCATACATAACAAATATCCAACACCACTTAAAATGAGTTGAAGAGCTCAGACAATGGCAGTAATACAATAGTGTGGTTATATCAGTGCAGTGTTATTCTGTGATCGTGGAGTGAACAATGGACTGGAGTGCTCGCAGCCGGCGCATAGCATCCATTATATGCGATTTGATACTTTAAAAAGCTATGGCTCGATGCTTAGAGATTGGTATTGGAGTGCCAAGATCGTTATGATCCCCATTATTTTTTTAAAACGATATTTTTTAAATTATATTTTACATAGCTGGTCTCCGGTTTAAAATTATCAGCGCGCGCTGTTGTAATTACAAGCACATGAGACATAACACCTTTACGTCTCAAAGTGAAGTTGAGTATCGAGTAGGTATTGCATTACCTCATAGAGCATATCCTCTACTTGTTTTGTGTGGTAATGCATTGTTATAAGGTAGATATAACCAGTTGACATCAGATGAGCCATCAGCTTTTTCCACTAGTACCTACTTTTTTCGTAAAACCAAATCAAAATAGGTTCATCCGTTCGGAAGCCACGTTGCCTCGGACACACACACAGACACGTAAAGTTATAAATTCTCCATTAACATTTGAAGAGCAGATGGACAACTGTAACCATTTAAATTGAATCCATGTTTCCGAATTGATCACTAAATAGACTTTGTGTAGCAATATTGCTATTCTATCAAACCAATCAAGTATCAAGATTACTATCACCACCCCACACCGTGAGTTCACTAAATACCAAGTTATGAACTAACCGACAAGTCAGCATCAAAAGATACCACTTTTTCTATGAAAACAATCCTCCTTCATATTCCCACGATCTTACCAAAACAATTGAAAACGTCTCTAGATGGTCAAACATCACCGCTATTAACTTCAATCCACATGGTCCTTCGATCCCTATAGACATAAAGGTCAATTTTCTCAAGCAACTTTGAAGGTAATTTGTGTTTTGGTGAGGTCATAAAAGCTCTTTTGTAGCGAAATGTTTGAGTCCAAACATACACTATTGAACTGTGGATATTATCTTAAAGAAATGGGGTCACCATTTCAGATTTTATAATAAAAAGAATTCTTTGAAGATATTGATTGTATGGAATACATTGTGTGGGTGAATTAGGATTAGTGTAAGATGGATCGTGAGAACGCGGTAGAAATACAGAAACATTGTGGTTCGATTCGTATTAAATCCTTATTAAATTGCTCGGAATTTGACATCTTTTATAGATTGAGATTTATGCGATCACTATATATTGTAGAAAAATTACTCAAATATTTCTATTAGGTGTCTGCAAAAATTGCCGCAATAATGTGAATAGGGACTCTATTCACATTTTGAGTTACATTGCACAGCACAACTACTCGGCTGCGAGGAGTTTGCCGTGTTACCAAGCAGTGTAACACAGACTTTAGGAACAACCCGTCAATACCAATCTATTTAATCGATTGTAGTATGTCCCCTTTAATTGTAGCGTATGATCCGTGCACTGTTCACTGCATTATGCATTGACTTGGCTGTCGATACTGCATTCTGTAGAACTTCATTACTTAGTTCGATTTTACAATTTGACTTTTCAAACGTGCGCCCTTTGACTATTTGCTATATCGTTCTCTTTAAAAAACTATCGTGTTTGTGGTGGCTAAATTTTACATATATTTAAGTGTCCTTATAATAAATTCTATACCATATATCGTTGATAATTATAATAATTTTCAATTTGTTGCAATTTTATATTACCTACAATTAAAAAAGTTTTTTTACGAACTACAGACTTTATAAAAATATTTTCGTTATTCGATTTTGTTTTAGAGAAGTTCTTATTCAGCATAAATACAGATAAGAAAATAAATTTCATATTCTATGAGTATTCGAGTAAAACTATGCACCAACTAAACTTGAGGGGAGGTTGGTAAAAAATTGATATTTTATTGCGCCCGGGGTCCACTTTTCTGTCATATTTTATTCTCTCGTCGTTTACTGTGGTTCTACTGCTTTCGAATATCCTTCATAGTAATTTGCACCTTATTGCTCTGTAATAAGAGGAAAAAACGTGGGTTTTTTTGGTCAGAAAAACTGGTAAAATGAATAGGTAGCGTCACTCGCACGACTGAGTAGTATATCATTTTCCTTTGAACAAATGGGCTTGACTATCCTTTGTAGCGACCTAATCTACTACGAAAATAAACAACGCTAGGGACTTGCAAATTCCAATTGGAATTCTGTAAGAAACTTTTGTAAAAGGTGAAATTCCGGTAGGAAAAGTCTTTTCTATTGTGAATGCTGTTTTTTTCTATAGGTACTTATTTGGATTTCCTTGAAAACCTAAGAACAACTACACTACTACTAATAAAAACAATTACTAGATTCTGACAATAGATTCTGACAAGCAGTCACCCACCCAAACACCACCTGCAACGAATGCTGCTAAATAAACTAAGCATGAACCAGAGCATGAACATCGAATTATCGGATTTTGATGAAGTGCTACGTCGTAGCATAGGGCTCGTTGAACTCTTTTGTATCAAAATTAAATTAATTTTACTAATATTTTTAAAATGACCTACAATATTATTTAACCGACTTCAAAAAAGGAGGAGGTTCTCAATTCGGTTGTATATTTTTTATGTCTTTTCAGAGTCATAATCATCTGATGATGAAGCCGGTAGTCGAATTGAAGTCAGTTTTTCTAGTTTTTTAAACTTATAAATTATGGTTGTAAAATGTTTTATGCAAAGAGGTGTAGTGTAGGTACTTATTAATCGACGTTTCTCATATACCTATTAAAAATAAGTACTCCTACGTCTAATAACTAACGGTATCAAGCGAGTATTGACTAATGTAAAACCTTATTGGAAGGTAGGCACTAATTTTATTTTTGTTTTTTATTAATTTTCGCAAAACAAAACGCACCGAATCGAGAACCAAACGCATAAATCAAACAGCCGCTAATGTCATGTAGTCACAACGAATTTCACGCATCGACACACCTGTTAATGTTTCCGAAATTACTTCGCGACTCAGGTGTGTGGTGTGACTGAAGCTGGAGGCAAATTGTCGGACGCGACTTAAAGTCGCGATTTATGTAAGTACATTAAAAACGAGATACTAGCTGTGGTTTGAGTTGTTACCACAGGATAAATATTATTTAAGGGGAGTCGCGATGGTTGAGCTAAATTGAAATATTATGCGTGTTTTAATTTAGGTTCATTAAAGTGTGAGTTGCATACTCCACGATTTAAGTTGGTAGAACTTTTATCATTGTTTTGAACTGTAGTTCTACACGCAACGCAATAGCTACAGGAACTATATGGGGTTAAAAGCTCTGAGACTACATCTTGATTTGACTAGATAGCAGTTATGACTACATCGCTTTCTGCCTGAATCTCGATATGAATACATCGCATTAGGCCTACATAGCGTTTGGACTATATGTTGAAATATCGGAAAACAACCTAGCTTTCAAGCCAAAATAATAGCCTACCGTTACCTACGCAAAATTTGCAAATCGCAGGACGTGCGACCAATCTTGGGCGTGTTGAAAACGTGGTTTCTTGCGTCAAAAGCCGCGCGCGACTAAAAGTCGCAGCTTACGGTTTCTGCTCAGCATAAATCGGTTAAAAATAAAAGGATTTTATTGCTAGTAGTGCCTGTTGGATGTAGGTGGTCCACAGTTGCTAAAATTACAGGAATACCGCGAATCAACAAATAGGTCAGTAAAACTTGTTTCTATAAACTTGTAGCCGTTACAATGTTACTAGTGGTGCTGCCGATGGATGGAATTTATTTTCTTATCAGATTAGGCATGTGCCTATCACTCTGAAACATAAAGATGTTAAGTCTCATGTGAGACTTAACCCTTCCGGCCGTTTCCGCAACTGATTTTCGTAACCAGTTGCGAAAACGGAAATATAATTCTGTACCCGCAACTAGTTGCGGTAGAGTTTTACTTCTTCCTTCACAACTAGACGGTAACATTTCTACGTTTCACAACCAGTTGCGAAAAAAGAATTTATTTTTTTGTTTCGCACCTTCTTTCATGATAATTTCACCTTTACCTATGTCTCAGAGTGATGAGCACAGAGCAATGTACCACGGGGCACGTTTTTAGCGGACATACTCAGTGAGGCAATGGTTACCGCTTAACATCAGGTGGGTCATCGGCTTGTTTCATAATCAAGTTGTGGAAAAACAAACTTTGTTGATGTCATTCTTTAAGTATGTAATTTAGTTTGTGCTGAAAGTTTTGTAGTTTACTTGCTACGGTTAGTCTGCTAAATGACGGTCAACGCTGTTTTGAAAATAATACTTTTGCAATGGTTGCAACACACTTTACTATCCATATCGCCACGTGCTCAAAACTCAACATAATAATATATTTCTTAGAAAAGTTTTCCCACTGAAACACATGATTTAATTTTCCAGTTAGTGTTGAAAATACAGTTGACATAGTAAAGTTATTTCAAGTTTAGGATTCGTATTCTGCCCCCGTATTCCAATCTTTTGCCGTCAAGTTATATTTCACTGCCCAGTGTAATTTCTTCAGGTCACGTGGTACAATTTTGTACCACGTGATCATTCTTTTTAGACACTTGACAGCAAAATATGCGCGCAAACACATCAAATGACGTCATAATGTCACTATTTAGTCACAGAATAACTATGAGTTAGTATGAACTGACCATGATTTAAAACTTTGCACTTCAACTTTGCAATTCAACTGAAATTGGGGAATACCCCTGCTGATCTTTCATATTCGTATTTTATAGAACCGACAATTGTTGGAGCAAACTAATATTCGAGTGGAGACCACGTTTGGGCAAACGTTAAACTTGAGTTCTCTAGAGAACTACAGTTACAGTTTACAGTTCTAGAACTGTAAAAAAAATCAATGATTGAGTCTGGAACAGCCTCTCTGGAACAGAATTATATTATTATAGTCTATTTCTATGATATTATCAGAATCTGATGATTCTGATGATATTCTGATTGTAATTTATCAAAATTACAATCAAAATATCAGTTTACCGGTCATATCAGTTTATCATTTTGACATCATTATGATTGTAAATTATTTTGATGGTATAAAAAATAGACCATAAAAGGGGGGCAATGTTTCAGCAGTAGGTAAATGCAAATGAACCTATAGGTAATAAAATTACTTCGAAAGTGTATTAAAATAATGTGACAGGCGTCACAGCTCAGTCGGTAATAGCTCTGCCTTCCGTGCTGTGGGTCGTGGGTTCGATCCCCACCAAGAACAAACATTTGTGCGTGGAAAACATAGATGTTTGTTCTATGTCTGGGTGTTAGTATGTATTATAAGTATGTATTTACAAAAAAAAAAGTATATAAGTATTTTATCAGCCATCTGGTTTCCATATTACAAGCATTGCTTAGTTTGGGACTAGAGGGTGTTGTGTGAAATGTCCCTGTCCCTGAATGATATACAAACCGTAACATTATTACTGCGATACAAGTATTTCGAAGGTAGCTAAGTGCATAGAATGTAAGCGCAAGCATAAGGTTCTTGGAGGCTGTGTGGCGTAAAACATCTTCCCAAGTACCACGGCACATGAATTGAGGAAACCGATGCAATCTGCAGAATATTCACTTCCTGATTATTCGTTCGTTCATTCGTATGAATTCGGAACAAACTCTAATTTTTAGAGCCAGGACCAGTTTAATATGCCCTCCGAAGCACCGAAGCGCTCAGATGTGAATGCCACTAGCGGTCACCCATCCAAATAGTGACCGCGCAGAGCGTTGCTTAACTTAGATAAATCGGTGAAGATTGACTAAGTAGGCTATGCCACGAGCGCTTCATGACCTATTAATGTTAACTTCTGTTAGTAGCAAGAAGATGTAATCTATTTTTGAAATAAGAATTTTCTATTATAGTGATAGAAAACTAGATAATTTATAAGTTAAAAAACTGGAAAACCGACTTCAATTCGACTACCAGCATCAGATGATGATGATGATGATGACAGTTCATTGGGAATGTTCTAGTCACTATAAACACCACATATAAAAGTCACAGGAAAGCAAAATACGCAATTTCGTGCACGTGGTTGGTGTTGATTCTTTAGAGGAACAACTGGTGGGTTTTTGCTTTTCTCCAAATGCGGTTTGAATGTACAAACTGGGTTTATTGACAAATTTAGAAAAATGTAAAAATTTAGGTGTGCACCACAAAGGGTCCATCGTTGCTAGCAGTAAAATGGTAGGCGCTACGCCGCAACTTGGCATATTGCATCGTTGCTAGCAGTAAAATAGTAGGCACTGCGCCGCGCCGCGCCGGGCATATTTTTTTCAGTTATTTCTATTTATAACCCAAACTACTCAACCGATTTTGATGAAAATAAAATGGGATCAATCTGGAAGTATATCCTTTCAGATGAAAAAATAATTTTTGAAATCGGTTCATAAATGACAGAGTTAGTAGAGAGTTATTGGGCACTCTACCCCACCTTCAGTGCCTTCGGCACTTTCGGTGGGGTGAGCGCCCAATAACTCGTTTGACTCCAACAATGAAGAGGGGTGGGCGCCGAATGACTCCAACAATGAAATGTTAACTCGTTTGTTAACATGTTTACCCCGCTAAAAGTATAAAAACATGATTTGATTTTAACTTAGATTTGCGGTTGCAAGCGTAGTATATCTGTTAAGCGTAAAATAATCTGATTAGCTTATGACTTACCTTGATTGATTTGGCGAACCTATAAAATGTCAGCATTAATAACAGCAGTAATTTCATTAGTACGGTCATTCTACTACTGACATTGTCACGATGAAGTTCGTCAAGCAGCCGATTTCACTACAACTAAACAACATTAGTATTGATCCTAAAATACGGAGCTTACGTCATGGTAAACTTTTACCAAATACTATACGCTGCATAATATGCGGACCATCAAACTGTGGAAAAACAAATTTAATAATTGGTTTACTTCTACATGCAAACGGATTACAGTTTCGAAATGTTTATGTGTATTCTAAAACTCTTTATCAACCAAAGTATATATTTTTGGAACAAGTTCTAAAAAAGGTTCCAAGTATTTCGTTTTCTAAATATCATGAAAATGAAGAGGTTTTGAAACCGGAGGCTGCTAAATGTAATTCCATTATTATATTTGATGACGTGGCATGTGAAAACCAAAATAACATTCGAGATTATTTTGCGACGGGTAGACATAAATATATAGATTGTTTCTATTTGAATCAAACTTACAGCAAAATACCAAAACAGTTAATAAGAGATAATGCAAATTTAATTGTCCTTTTCAAGCAAGATGATATTAATATGAGACATGTTTATGATGAACATGTTAACACAGATATGTCATGGCATGAATTTAGAAACGTGTGTTCAAATGTTTGGAAAGACCCTTATAGCTATTTAGTGATAAACAAAGACTGTGAAAAGAATAAGGGATGTTATCGTAAAATGTTTGATACTTTTATTGAGTTTAATTAGATCATATTTCATCCACGAACGAAAACTGATTTCTCTTCAGTCGTGCTGTATCGATCATACGTAGGTGTGCTGTGAGAAATTGTATTTCATAATTTACCTACTTTAAAATTTAAGATACATAACGTGTAGCTAAAAATGGCGAATCCTGTTCATCCTTATTACTCTGTTGAAAGAAGGCGATTGGAAAGTTTTAGAACCTGGCCAAAAGGTTTATCTCAAAAACCTTCGGTTATGGCGGACGCTGGATTTTTTTATACTGGACAAAGTGATAGAGTTATTTGTTATTTTTGCAATGGAAAACTTAAAGATTGGACCCCAGAAGACCAACCATGGAAAGAACATGCACGCTGGTTTAAATACTGCTCTTATGTTTTGATTATAAAAGGCGAAGAATATGTGCAAAGTATTGGGTCGTATAAAAATCCTGTACAAAACCGTGATTGTGATATTATTATAATTGATGATAAAAAACTTGTACAACCTACCAGACGTGATGACCTGCTTGAAGCAGCTAAAATCATCTGCAAAATATGTTTAGTAGAAGAGGTAAAAACTTGTTTCATACCTTGCGGACATGTCGTGGCTTGCGAAAAGTGCGCTCTTTCTGTTTACAAAAAATGTCCCATTTGCAGAAAACTGTACGTAGACATAATCAGATTGTATTTTTAACCAACTTAGTACCTACTATAAATATCAAATCCACTTTAGAAATTTAACCATTTCTCATCTATCATTCTACAATAGTACATACCACGCACATTTCACTCAATTGAATAATCTTTAATCGATATTATTATGGAAAAGAATATAAAAAGACAAATCGCAAATGCTGCAGAAGCTGTTAAAAAAAAAGTTCGAAAGATGCGAGATATTGAAACTGAAAAATCTAGTATTTTGGAATCTGTTTTTAAACCAATTACTAATCCTCTTAATAAAATGATGGAGAAAGAAAAGAAGTACCCAAAATGTTTAGAAAATGATTTTTTAGAAACTTCAAGTCCATTAGAAAAAGACAAAACACTTAAAAGAGAATCCAACATCGGATTTAATGTTTTTAGTCCAGGTGATAAAGTTTTGGATGGATCGGAGGAATCTAGTGAAGATTCAGAAAAATCCGATTGTGAAGATGATACAAATAATGATTCGTTTAAAACAGTTGAATCAGGTTCTAGTGACCACAGTTTTGACATTTCGTCGTGGTCCAAGTCTTCCGAAAATTTAAAGGGTATTCCATTTGGTGTGAGAAATGAACGTGGAAAACTTATGATGGGAGCTACACGTGTGGGTCTTCATGATGATTATATTCAAGTTGGTGCAAACAAGTATAAAATTACGTCTGGGATAAATGAACTTTTATTTAAGAAAGTGCCTGACTTATCTATGATAACAGATGAAGATATAAGACATTATAAATTAATGTTACTTGAAACAAATGCTCATCGAAGAGATTACGATCCATTGAAACCCATTAAAAGTAACAGAGGTCGAAAATACTTGAATATCATAAAGCCGTTATTCAAGTTGCGAAAAGTTTCAGCAAGTACTGACACTAGTCAGCCTGACACACACGAAGGAGAGGGGTTGTCCATATTGAAGAAATGGAAGAAAAATGTTGATTACGTGTACTGGGATGATCCTAATGAATTAATTGATAGGTTAAAACTACTAATTGCTTCTAAAGATGCTGGTAATACTGGGTTAGATAATGAAATAATATCTATTGTACAAGAGTTGCGTGAGAGTGGTATTATTCCAAATAAATAAGGTATAAATCTAAACTCACTTTCATTCCTGCTTTACCCTCATGACCTGACAGTTCATCATCTAAAATGGATAAATTTGGTCATCATATTCATAAACGATTGCGTTTATCAGATTTCTTAGAATTCATTGACAAACCATTGACATTGGTAAAAGAAGAAAACGGAGAAATAGATTTACAATCAAAGAGATTAACAGGTATTATAATTCCTCTGAAAGCAAATGATGCTGTTAATAAAGAATACGTAGACCAACAATCTGAATCATACGCAAGCAAGCAAGAAGTTCATGATTTGATTAACACTATAAAAACAGATATTCAAAATTGTATTCAACAGTTTAAACAAGACTTCTGCACAAAAGCTGATTTAAATAAAATTAAAATATTATCCATAAAAGATGAGTAAAATACAAGTTGTAAACGAAATTCACAAGGCAGCGCGTAGAAACTTTATTCGAAGATCTGTAGTATTAAAAGGGATCGATGACTTATGGCAAGCAGATCTTATTGATTTTGTTAACTTGAAAAGTTTTAACCATGGCTATAAGTTCATATTAGTAGTCTTAGATTGTTTTTCAAAGTTTGCCTGGGCTATTCCAGTCAAAACAAAGACCAAATGTGAAATAGCAAAGGCATTTAATAATATCTTGTTTTCAACTCATCGTAAGCCTGCTAATTTACAAACGGACCTGGGTACAGAATTTTATAATAATGAATTTAAAAAAATAACAACGTTATATAAAATTAACCATTATTCTACATATTCCATAAAAAAAGCATCCATAGTGGAACGGCTAATAAAAACTCTAAAAAACAAATTATACAAAAGTTTTAGTTTGAGTGGTAGCTATAAATGGGTGGGGAAGCCATTAGAAAATGTTGTAGACTTATATAATGACACAATACATAGAATTACAAAACATAAGCCAAATGTTGTTAACCACACAAATCAGAATTTAGTAATGAAAAATATAAAAAAATCACAGATCAAAACTGATAAATCAAAGAAAACCAAGTTGAACATAGGGGATTTAGTGCGTATAAGCAAATACAAAGGTAGTTTTGAAAAGGGTTACACTCCAAACTGGTCTACTGAACTATTTTTAGTAAAAAAAGTTAATCATACAAATCCTTTTACTTATGTAATTGAAGATCTGCACAAACAACCGATATTAGGAACTTTTTATGAACCAGAACTTCAAAAAACAAATTCTTCCAACGTTTATTTAATTGAAAGAGTTATTAGAAAAAAAGGTAGCAAACTATTTGTTAAATGGCTAGGACTTTCAGAAAGTGAGAATAGCTGGATAGAAAAGCGCGCACTTTTATGATCGTAAAAATTATATAAAAATATATACCGTGTTACCTTTTGTCATTATTATCTTTGCAATGCGTGGTGGAGGACTAGTTAACAGTTTAATAAATAACTTACCATTTGAATTGCATTTACCTGGATATAACTTTTGTGGACCTGGTACGCGACTAAGAGCACGATTATTAAGAGGTGATAAGGGAATCAACCAGTTAGATAACGCCTGTATGCAGCACGATATCGCATATAATTCCACTAATTTAGAAGATCGACACAGGGCTGATTTCGAACTATTAAACATGGCTAAACAGCGTATGAAGTCAAAGAATGTCGGAAAGGGAGAAAAATTGGCTTCATGGCTAGTGAGCAAAGTAATGAAAACCAAACTTAAGCATGGTGCAGGAACAAAATCATTCAGATCAATTGTTTCTACAATTCGTAATCGACTGAAGACATTGAAACCATCGAACAATTCGAAAGCTATACGAGTAGCGTATTCAGCTGCAAAAAAACTCGTTAAAAATAACAAAGGAGTTCGAATGCCTCGTATCATACCATTACCGAAAACAGGTGGTATTCTTCCGTTGATACCAATATTTGCAGGATTATCTGCACTTGGTGCATTAGCCGGAGGAGCTGCAGGTATTACCAAAGCTGTGCATGATCACAAATCAGCTACAAAGAACTTTGAAGAGGCTCAAAGACATAATAGAACGATGGAATCTATTGCTTTAGGGAAAGGTCTTTACATGAAACCATACAAGAAAGGAAATGGTTTGTTTGTTAAAAATTCAAAAAACTAAGGAAAAGGTTACCCAATCGAGCTCTTACTAATTTAGAATTATTAAAATATGCATTTGAATACATACCTTATTTTAGAGATGTTTTTATGATAGATGAACTGCCTAAAAAACCAAATGATATCGAATGTGGTATTGTGAATTTAGATAATTCAAAGAATGAAGGAACTCACTGGGTAGCCTATGCAAAATATTTAGATTATTGTGAGTATTTTGATAGTTTTGGAGATTTAAAACCACCTACAGAGATAGTTAAATATTTAAAATCTAATTTATTTTATAACTATTGTAGCTATCAACGTTTTAACACATCTGATTGTGGTCATCTCTGTTTAAAATTTCTTCATGAATTTTGGGATAAAATTTCAAGGTAAACAAGTTAAGATCTATTATAGGTAGTACTATTGAAATAAAAAATTTATTGTATAAAATTAGGAGTAGGTTTTATTACCTTCATTTCTAAAATGTCTTTCACGCTGTCAATAACTGGTAACAAATCCACTTTATCGACTAACTATTGTCCTGCTTTACAATTTGATGGTGAATATGAATGCGCCCTGTTGCATTTGTCTACGTTTAATTCGATTCCTAACATTGATGGTAAAAATAATACATTTTACTATGGAGACAATGAAACCATAGAAATACCAGAAGGTGCATACGAACTGCAAGATATCTCTGATTATTTAAGAGCACAAGTGGGAAAAGGAACAACTTTTAATTTATTTTGCAACAATAACACACTAAAAACATTTATTTACTGCTCCAAAGACATACATTTCGAAAAAAACGATTCTCTTGGAACTTTATTAGGATATGGTAAACAAACTCTGAAAGCCAATATATTACATGAGTCGCAGTTTCCAGTCAACATTTTATCAACGACCGTGGTAAGAATCGAATGTGATATAGTGAGCGGCTCGTATATTGATGGAAAATCAAGTCATATAATTCATGAATTTGCGCCAAACGTTCCACCTGGATACCGAATCATAGAAATACCTAAGAATATAATTTACTTTCCTGTCAATCAAATTAACGTAAGCAGTATAAATATCAGATTATTAGATATTAAGAATAATTTGATAAATTTACGCGGTGAAGAAGTTCAATTGTACTTACATATCAGAAAAAGATGATTGACTACAATAAATATGGTAATACTAAAACCAAACACGTCAGTGTCAAACGAACGATCCGTAAGGAAACAACTAATAAGAAAAAAAAAAATAACCGACGAAAATAAAAGATTTTTGGAGTTAATTGGACTTCTAAAATGAGTATTTTAAATATATCAAGCTTACCATCATTCGATAATACCATTGATGGTATCGAGTACCATTCGTATAAACCTTATGTAACAAGTTTTAACAGGAATGATGAAATCCGCATACCTATCAATCAGCAAGATCTATACATATTACCATCAGCAAGTACTCTGTACATAGAAGGAACAGTGAATATTATAAAAAAGGATACTAAACAAAAAGTTACAAGTGTGGAATTTACCAATAATGCTTTACTTTATCTTTTTCAAGATATTAGGTATGAGCTAAATGGCGTGGAAATAGACCGAATCAAAAATGCTGGAATTACAACTACTATAAAAAGTTTATTATCATTTAATGAAAATGATGCAAAAATATCAAAAGCTTGGGGTTGGGATGTAAATGGATCAAAAATTGGAGATAGTTTTTCAGCTTCAATTCCACTTAACAAATTTATGGGCTTTGCTGAAGATTATAAAAAAATTATTATAAACTGTAAACATGAACTCATACTTTTACGCGGTAATACCAATTTAAACTCAGTAAAACTTTCTCCAGGTGAGCATCTTGAAGATATAATAATAAATAAAATAGTATGGCGAGTGCCACACGTTAGGGTATCTGACAAGGAAAAAGTTAATTTACTGAAGATTTTAGAAAAAGATCGTCCCCTGCATTTAGCATTTAGAAATTGGGATCTTTATGAATATCCTCTGCTACCACAAACTACTAAACATACCTGGTCAATTAAAACTTCATCACAGATTGAAAAACCTAGATACGTTGTTATAGGTTTACAAACACACCGAAAAAATTTAGCAGACAAAGATATGTCGCGATTCGATCATTGTGATTTAAGAGATGTTAAAGTTTATCTCAATTCTACATATTTTCCTTATGAAAGTTTAAATGTAAGTTTTCCAGATACAAAATTTGCCTTAATATACGAACAGTATGTAAAATTCCAACAGTCTTATTACGAACGTAGAAGTGAACCGCTATTAACTGTTTCTGAATTTAAAGAAAAAGCTCCGCTGTTTGTAATAGATTGCTCAAGACAAAGTGAAAACCTTAAATCTGGTCCAGTAGTAAGCGTCAGTGTAGAACTTGAATGTAATTCTGAGATACCGAACCAGACAGCAGCATACTGCCTCATTTTAAATGATTGTCTAATTGAATACAGACCACTGAGTAATTTAGTAAAGAAAATATCATGAGCCGTGATAGTGTAATAGTAGATTTACAAGGGTTCAAGGACAGAAATAATCATTTTATTATCAAAGAGTTTGCTATATTGATCAATGGATACACTCAAACGTTTATTATTAAGCCTCCCTATCCATATAATAACTTAACAAGTGATGAAAAAAAGCAAGTACGGTGGTTAGAAAATCATCATAGGATTTTTTGGAGTGAAGGATTTATAGACTATCGAGAATTCAAGCGCACTATTATGTTGTATTTAAATAAGAAGAAAGTTATAACTAAGGGCACGGAAAAAGTGAAATGGATTCAGGAATTATGTAATAACTGTGATATTATAGATTTAAACGAAGAAGGGTGTCCTAATTTTTTAAAACTGTATAGTCAATATGATAAACAAAATGTTTGTTTGAACTGTGTGCATCATAGAAAAAAGTGTGCATTAAAAAATGTTTTATGCATCAAAATGTGGTGTGAAGAAAACAACATAAATGTTTTAAGTTAACATAGTTTTTTAAGTTAGCATATTATTATTCCTACTCATTTTACAATAAAAAATATAATTTGATTAAGTATACCTACTTGTTTTATTTTAAATTTCCTTCAGTGATTATAATATGCCTATAACAGGAACCTAATAGGTTAATAAAAACAGATATTTGGAAGGTAATAATATTTATTCAATTAATTAAGTAATATATCTATCATATTAGGTATTTTCTTACAACTAGGTTATTTAGTTACATGTTATATTTTCACATATCTTTTTCACAATTCGTTCTGTTTGATCCAACACTTCGTCATAATTGTTTTTCACTATATACTGAGCCGATACTATCACGTTTTCACTGTCATAACCACTAATGTCCGTTATCTTAATTTGTATTAATCTTTTACCACTACACTTATCCCGACTGAGAACGAATGTTGACTGCTGCGATCGAAGTCGCTTATCTACACCAGATTTCTTCTTAGATTTTGATATTTTTCCATGCTTCTTCGTATTTTCACTAATATGTAATAATGGTAAGTCTTCCTCCGATTCTCCTGGAGGAACTTGAGCACAATGGAAGAGAAGTTCTTGGGTGTTTATCCCAAAAAGTCCGTCTTGAGTCTCGTCGTAATCTTTATTTCCATGATCCGTCATTATCTGTAAAACATAAAAAAAAGTTTAAAGGTGCATTCATATTAAACAGTAGTATTCGCAATAACATTTGTATCGGAAAGTGAACTTACCAATGAAATTAGCTTCAAATCAGATGCGCGCGAATAAAATTGAGAGAATCACCGTCAAGGGAAATGCAAATGAAAGATCTGAAACAAACACAATAAGAATTAATAATAAAATTGATGAAATGACCTGTTATATAAAATAAGGTTTTTTACTTACAATTTGTTTAATCCAATGTCACTCCGACAACTGTAAGCTGATTAATGAGCAAAGCTTATAAATTCTGGTGATGCATCGCTATAAAATTCTGATAATTCATCACTTTTCATGTTTCAACAAGTCAGTGCGCAGCGAACGTCTCGACCACCTGATCAGTGTAATATATCATTACCTACCTACCATATTTTGTTAGTGCGGTGCTCTTTGATAGAGGAACCTGAATAGTACCTAAGAATAATTGTGGGATGTTAACTTTAAAGAAAAACATAATACAATATTTTTATGTAGATAATTTTATTTACTCATATTTTCTTACATAGGTAGGTAATATCTAGATCATAGAGAACACAAAAACATAACTTAATCAAACCATGCGTATACAGCTAAATACATCAATTGAAATAGGTACTTATATTTTACTTAAAGTAAGTTTTAGCATAACAATAAAAATTACATAAATATAGATGCATTACCCCAAGCTGTGGTAGATATTTTGTTAGATGACAGCAACCGTTTATCATCATTGCTAGAAAGTGCCACTTTATTTACACTATGTGTAAATATTTCATGTTTGATTGATTTAAATAATACATTTTTTTTGCGGATGACATTGCAGTTATACAGCACATTTTTATAGTCCCTCATATTTAAGTTTTTTACAACAGATTTTTTTGTACCTTTTGCCTTCTTTATTGTTTTGTCTATCGTTCTAATACAATATAGCTTTGAGCGCAACCCTACAAATTCTTCAATGATTTTACCACCCATTTCATCCTTAAATAGTCCTGGAACCTTCTTATTGATAATTGGCAAGTCAAATTCGTTGTTAACTTCATAATTACTGGTATCAAAATATTCCAAGAAATTTTGTTTGAAATCGATATAAGGATTTCTTTTTTGTACATGATAAACTAAACTGTCGGTGTCAGTGTAGCACAATTCAATCTGATTACCGTAGAAAGGTTTTATGATGGAGTAGTGAAAATCGTACATATGACTCTTGGATAGTTCTAACACAGTAAACCCAATGTATATCGGTTTGTTAAGAATAACACGGGAAGGCTTCATTTGGATTGCTACTAGATTCTCAGAAAAAACAGAAGCGTTGTGAAAATATGGACTAGCTATCAATTTCTCTGCACAATTTGTCTGTTTTGTTTTATTGTTGGAGTCACACCACTTGTTCACTAGTTTGACATCTATTCTTTTCTCATTATTTTCCAAAGTTTTTCCAAAAACACTATTGTTTAATAATTTGAAAAAATCTTGTTCAAATGTTGACTCTGCTCTTTGACGTAATTGAGTGTTAAGATCAATATATTGCTTTAGAAAATTACTTTGCTTAAATGTGATAGCACGATGAACTTTCTTCAATACCAAACCGTGTTGTAAACATTTTTTTAAATGTACGTAATGAATAACATAGTAGTATTTGTCATACAAATTAGGTATAAGTTTCTTGTTCTTACCACCAGATGGTATGTATTTTTCCGGACAAAATGGAAGATCATTATGTTCACTGTGCAAAGCCTCAGGGTATGATAAATCAACTTCAAGAATGTATCCATTTTCAGATATTTCACTGATATTTGTTACGTTCTTTTGTAAAAAAGCTATTTCATTTTCATTCATAAACCTAAAATCAGAATATGGTAAGAATTGACACATGCTATATCCGTATAAATTGTTACAGTCCAAATACATTAGATACGACTTTTCACTAGATGGATCGTAACTATCCATATATTCATTATTGGCTTTGGCATGTCTTTTGGAACACAAGCAAACGCCTCCACGAATACCTTTTTGTATCATTCTAAAAATTTCAACATCATTTATCAATTCTAGTCGGACACCAGTTTTTAACAGCATTGCATCAAAAGATAGGCTTGGTGCAGTAAGATAGAACGCGGGATCAAGATTGTATGAACGTTTTGATGTTTTTCTAAAATTTTCGAATATATCAGTTAGCAAAAGGACGTCTGTTTTAAGATATAAATCTGTGTACATTCCCATATTTTGAACATTAAACTCTAACCAAACCGAACGAGCATGTTCGTAGTCTTCATCAGTAATTGGTTCATCCGTTAAAAAGTTATGAAAATTAGCTTTAGAAGGCAAATTAGTGTTTTCATAACGATCCCATCGAGACATAAAGTCATAAGGATACACCCCTTTTCGGGTGAGCAGGTTAAATTGCTCTTCTTTTGGAAAATAAGATTTTAATTGTTTCAAGTCTTGTGTTTTCATAGTACTAACCAATTTTTCTAAGCTGGTTCCCAAAAACTTGAAAGAATCAACAAATCGAATTTGAATGCTTTCTTTGTCAGAAATTGGAATATACTTTGTGAAAGAAATATAGCTTTCCTTAGTTTTGGGTATCAATTTAATATTTCCGGGAGCTTCACCTAATTCTTTTATGAAGAGGTGACAGTCATAGCCAGATAAGTTATGAAAAAATACTGGTATGAAATTTGGTAGTTTATATTGTATGTTGCAATAACTATGAGCGGCGCCGCGGTATTTACCAGTCAAGTGACAATGATCACGGACCCTATCCCCTACTAAAAAATTATCACAAATGTGACATGTTACGGCACTTTCGAAATCACGAGCATCGTCTTCGTTGAAAATCATAGGAACGCATTTCTTTAGACTAGAGTATATTTTTCGAGCATCGTGATAAATAGAGTCTACGAATTTTGCTACACAATCTGTACCACGATAAGAAACGAACCGATTCTGGCTTTCATCTAAAGTGCACGTAATATGATACGCAAAAGCTGCAGGCACATGTCGCTGCCGCGTTACTGTACTCGCCGTAGTTGGGTCAGGGTCACAAGACTCGTACCGTTCGAGAATTGTTTCAAAATCTGCGTATATAACAAAGGGCATGGTTTGTTTTCTGTTATAATTTTCAAACTGTATGAAAGAACCCTTTGGAGGCAGCTCGGTAGCGACTCCGCCACAACTGTGATTACTAAGCTTATCACTGGAATCAAAAAACATTAAACAATCGTCACATAAGTGTAATTTGCTATGATGTTTAGTTATTTGACTCTTTACAAGTCTTGACAAATCTTTAATGAGACAGTAATGAGACAAACCATTACTTTCTAAATAAAGTAAACGAATCACTTCTCTATTCAAAGTTTGTTTCGATTTATAAAGCGGACCTACTACGGTATTATTTTTTAAACCATACACATTTATAGCGATTTCAGGGTTATTTACTTCAAACTGCGCAATATCCAAAAAATTTAATGGGAATTTTATGTTTTCTACATTAAGCACATTTCTAAAATCTGGATACGAAGATACTCTTTCAGGATGACTTTGCGCTGGGTACAAAGCAGCAACAATTGACCATAAAAAGCAATACTCGTCATTATTGTGAATATTAACACAGGCTTTTTTTGATTTTATTGCATTTGGTAACTTAATAAAACTTGAACCGCGCAGAGGTTGGTATTTATTGATGTTAACTTCTAGATGGGAACTGCTCAAGAACGTCCATCCACTATCACGGTCCTGAAATTCTTCGTTTTTCTTTAGAAACATACTTTTTAGTTCTGACATTAATAAAACACTATCATAATTCTGATGTAGAGTGAAATTTTTAGTACAAAACGATTTCATTTCCTGACTATCATTTTTAACCATTAAAAACAGAGCATAGTATTCAAAATTTACTTTTATACTGATGTGGTCTTGTAGAGACATATCTATTAACATTTTGATCTTGTCTTGAATGTTATTCAAAAACAATTCTAAAGAACAATTGTTCTCATTAGAATCAACAATTCTATAAGAAGCTATGCGACTGCGAAATGCAGAATGTATTTTTTCTACACCTTCACAAAAATGTGAAATGTTTTTATTTTTATGATTAGTGCTGCGTAGGTGACCTGTCCAGTGGCTGCGCTCAACAGTTACGTTACAAACAGTACAGAAAGGCATTTTAGTGTATTATTTAGGTAGGTACTTAATCAAATTAACTTACCTAAACTTGGCCTAGAATTAATATTTACCTACCTAGTTAGGTAACTATAGTTATTTATATCAAAACAATTTAATGGATGCCTAAGCGTAACACGAAATAAAACTTAGTTTTCTTTATTTTAGTGATATAATAGGTACCTACCTACATAAGTAACATACAGTTTACGAAAAATGAATGTTATCACTAAAATAACAGGCCTCAGACGAGGCAAATGCCTCATGAGACCGACGCACAAACTTTTGAAGTTCGTTCCAATACGTGCTATCCCTCGACAGCTGAAGCTTCAGTGCCACTTGAGCCTTTTTCCATCTCTCCTGTCGCGGAGTATCGGCTATTTCTTTAGTGCAATAAACTTTTAGTTCCACGAAAAAGTCGCCAGAAACATCAGCCGTGCGGCGCACTTTCCCGTTCGCGACTCGAATAACAAGCGAAGAGGCGACTGGACTACTTGCAGCCGGTGAAGGGACCTCGAAAGCGCCTTCCAATCCAAATAAATCGTCCTTAGACGTAGAAGCTCTGTAAAACAAAAAATACATATTTGATTAAATCACGTTTAAAAAGCAAAAACCAGTGCTATAACAAAACAGATTAGGTATTTACTATTTTCATAAGTGCTTGCAACCATTCAGGTAGGTATAGAACTGTTATCTTGTAAAATGTGAGCTTGTGCTGATGCAATATTAAATAAATAAATATATTTAGAGTGTCTCAGCCAGCAGTAATAGACATGCAAGCATTTGATAGGTATGTAGCAGGAATCGAACCCACCACTGAAGCCACAACCTTCAACATGCTCCCACATCACGGAAATCGTAAGAAAATAAATAAAAATAATACCTTGGTTTGGGTTCGTCAAAGAGGTCCGCTACCGCGCAGTCACTTTTAGAAGAAGTAGAAGCTCTGTAAATAAAATAAAATGATTTATTATAAATGTGTAAATAAATTTAATGTTACTTACCTACCTAATTAAAACCGCTGAACAAAAATCAGTGCTACGTTAAAACTCATGGTGGTGCAATGAACGTGCATATGACAACTCCTTTAATCATCCTCAAATATTCTGAGACTCGCAAACATTTGTTACGTAGCAGGAATCGAACCTTTTGACTAAACTCGCACCCCGCACCACGAAGGTCGTTAAAAATAAAATCACTAAATTACCTTGATTTTGAGTCCGATGGCGTCTTGGAGCTCGATTTCCGTTTGGTTGCTGCTTTTTTTGACGTCGAAGCTTTTTCCACTACAGGCGCACATTGAGAGGCTTCATACTCTGAGTCAGACCTGAAATACACAAAGACTTATTAGCCACATAAGTTATTATAATAAAATTTGATCATATCATCAGCCGGGAGTAGTTCACTGTTTAACATTATGAGTAAAATAAGGTAGTAGCTATAATATATTAAAATAAAGGTCCTGAGCTACTTTTATCTCTAGTATCATCCGAGAGAGATCCACCAAAAGAAATCTGGGAATCGAACCAACACCTCTGGCATAGAGACCGCGCTTCCACCTACCAGAGCAATGATGCAGCAATGGTTTCTCTCAATGATGTGATCTTGATCAACAAACCTTAAGTAAATAAGTACATAATATGTACCGGGGTAGGTACTTACCTACTCACATTTTATTTAAAAATATGTTGCAGATAATAACGTCGTCCGTCGAAGGTTCTGATGCGAATGTCACTTTTTTGCACAAATTGATAGATTTTATTCAGTAACACGAAATACGTTGTCAGCAAAATTAACCGTTCTAAATTCAAACCATAACCTACGCGTAATAAGTAGGATAACTAATTTCATGTCGGTTACGACCATTTAAATCGTAATGCATAATCCTGTTATTTATTTGAATTACAATAATTGAACTTAACACCATTCTTTTATTTCTACCGACGAAATTGAAACCGTTGCTCGCTGCAATAATAACATAGGGTGTAACAAAACCATTTACGAAATTTAAAGCACACAGGTTCCCTACACAGTTTTTTAAGGTCTAGGGTACATACGTAGCTCTTAGGGAAAGAAAACTTGTAACCATTTTATGGATTGGTTTCGCTTGTAAAGTAGATGTAAATGATAAATTATAACAAACGTATATGTTACAAAAACGATAATAAACTTAAACTGATTTCTTGTATGTAAGTAGGTCTAAGTCATGAATAGTATGTAGGTAATGTACTTGGTCGAAACATAAATATCTTTTTTTGAGTGTAGTCTTATTATACACCTTGTACATGACAAACTGTTTCGCGGTACCTATAGAAATGACAAAGATTATATTCGCTACATAATCATAATCGTATGGTATTACCTGTTGCCTGCGACTTGTTATGCATTAATTTTACTACATTTGTAAGAAATGAGATGAAATTAACCTAAAGGCTAAAAAGGCACTTCTAAACTTTCCGGCTCCTAAACTATTCATCACATACATCATCACCGAAAAATGTCTACCAGTCATCATTATTATTACCTAAATGTTACATTATTACATAGTGTATCTAGGTCCTACCATGTAGGTACCTAGTACATTGCTGTAAGAATTTACTTAATAAGTCGACAAACAAACTCTTTTATCATTTTAGGATCTAATAATATTTAATTATGTAGTTATGACTAAAGCCTCGCCACACTGATAACAAAGCTTTATATTGCCTTTGTCTAATAATTATGTACTACCTACTTACTAAGTCGTAAGTATTACTTTCAAAAAGGACGTCTAAAGATTTCTGAGTTTATTTTAATTTTTATAACAATAATAATTATATAGAAATACACCTTGATTTCTTATAAAATTCATAGCATCTTAAAATACTTAATTATAGTAAGTACATAAACATAGAGCTTCATAAAAAATATAGGTACCTACAATTTTTATGTTACTTTTGTTTTTAATCGCTTCGGTTTCGCTTTATGTCAGTGTGCTAAAGCTTTATCGTACCTCATGACAAATCACTTTGTCATCACTTTATGTTCCCACGTTTCCAGTACTGAGAATTATATCAACACCGGGTTACCTATGTAATTTTATTAAAGTAGTGTTGTGCTCGGAACCGAATTTCGATTAGTTTGACCGAAGCCAAAGTATCTTCATAATAAAATTATTAATATGTGTATAGGTATATAATTATAAAAGAGAAAATAAACCAGAATAAAATAACCACTTAGCACACCTTTGCGTTACAGTGATCCTTCTGATTTTGCTGAAATAAACACCTTTCGACTTTGACTTTGTGGAATGTGTAACTTTACTTTGACTAGATTGTATGTACAGTATTAACTAAGAAATTGAATAAGACAACATTTTGTTCAGTCGCAGACGCAGTGTCGAAGCCGAACCGTCCAGGTTTCATCGAAGCCGAAACCCTAGCCTCAGCTTCATACCGAACTCGAGCCTGGTTATAGTAAAGATCGAGTATTAGTGTCGTGGTAACAAGTTATTAGATTGAAATTAAATTATTGCATTTTATACCTACCTATTCTAAAGTTCTTCGGTTGTTAATGTGTTATTCTTACAGAAGAACAAGTTGAGTGTATATTGTGGTAACACTTACTCTATTTTATGTGAAATGACATGAGTCAATCTGACCTGAATATTATGTAAGTATTTTAAGAAAATACGTAAGGTACCCCAAAATTCTGATGTCTTCGTGCCTATCTGGTCACCGAAAATGGTGTTTAGGTACATAACCTATCTCCTGCTTCTGTGGACGACATGAGTCAATCTGATCAGAATTTTAGTTCAGATATCTTCGAGCCAATCTGGACACAGAAAGTTTACAGATAAGTGTTTGCTACCTGGTAATGCGCTACTAACTTTATTTCTGTGGAACGATATGAGTCAATCTGACCTGAGCTCTAAGTTCAGATATCTTCGTGCCAATCTGGACACGGATTAGAGTGTACTGTATTTTATGGTAAAACGCTAATAAATCTTAGATTTTCTGTGGAACGATATGAGTCAAACTGACCTGAACTAGGGACACCTAAATATTTACTTTTATTTTCCGATGTCTTCGTGCCAATCTGGTCACAGAAAACGGGGTGGATAATATCTCTACCTTCTGTGGAACGACATGGTGTCTATCTGACCGGAATACCTAAAGTTAAAAATTCTACAAAAAGTTCAGATGTCTTTGTGCCTATCTGGTCACATAATAGAGTAATTGTACCTACCCAATTCGCAATTTCTTGTTTGTTTCTGTTAGAATGTCATATTCAAACAACCCTGAATATTAGAATAGTAACCACTATTCTAATATTAGAATTAACCTAAGTTATAAAACGAAATGTGTATTATGTGTGTTATAATCTCAAAACCAGTTGCAGTACCAGTTATCAAGGTAAGTCCTAAGTTAGTAACGCGGTGACTTTGTGTAGGTAACCGAACAAATAAAATATTTTATTTCTACTACGTTTGTAACCGCAAGTCTATTTGAGAAGGCGGATGGACGGTACGGCGCGCGCGGCGCGCTTTGTCACATCGGTGTTGAGTTTGTAAGCGATGCAACTCGCGCGGCGGGCTTGTTAAATTCGAATCATGTTTTTATACTTTTAGCGAGTTAACATTTCATTGTTGGAGCCGTTCGGCGCTCACCCCACTTCATATGTTTTTATACTTTAGCGGAGTTAACATTTCATTGTTGGAGTCATCGGCGCCCATCCCACATTGGAGTCAAACGAGTTATTGGGCGCTCACCCCACCGAAGGTGGGGTAGAGTGCCCAATAACTCCCTACTAGAGTTCTGAGGTAACAAACATTTAAAAAAAAAAAAAAAAACATACAACCGAATTGAGAACCTCCTCCTTTTTTGAAGTCGGTTAAAAATGAAAGACCTCGCACACCTTTCTCCAATAAAAATGACGATCGCGTAAAATCGAAGAATGCTGCAATATAATTTAATTTTTTCCAGGAAATCTATTGCGTTTGCGGTTTCTCTAATAAAAAAAGAATCACGAATAATCACGATGATCAATAATATGGATCATTAACATTTTTTTAGAGCGCAGATATGCGAAAAAATATTTAACATTTTCAGATCGTATTTCACCTACTTACTGAATTTCATCGAGTGATAGAGCGGTTTTTTCATAAAAATCTTACGAAAATACTTTCTGAGCTTTTTCTTTTTAAGTAGGTAAGAAATAACAAGGAAGTAAAGCAAATTGTAAATTCTAGTAAATAACATTTGTGGAAATATAAAGTCTCCTCAACTTTAGTACTGTATAACCTGCTGCAATTCTGAGGATACCCGGATCCACGCCTCATGATAGGATCGTGCACCGCAACAAGGACGCAGATATATCTACCTACCTTAATGCGAGGGAGATGGAAGACGTCTCGAGATGACCAACGGTTAGGGGTCAAGGGTGAACGCTCTCGGGTGAAATGTTAGAGCAATAGTCACTACTTGTATTCTGTGTGTGTGTACCAACACATGCACACAGGTACACTAGTACCTGGTTGTAGGTACCTGGTATAATAAGTTGTGGGCTTTGGCTGTAGGTCTCTTTCAAAAATATATAAATTACGTGTCAAACTTCAAGAAGAAAATTGAAAATTGGGAGGAAATTGGATTTATATATATTTCAAGTTTGAGAACGAACCTATTTTCCAATAAGATTAGGACTTTTCCATTCTACCTAAACAAATAACATCTTATCCAAAGGTTGTCTGGAAGAGATCGCTTATAGCGATAAGGCCGCCCATTGTACATTAGCTTTAATTGTTTTCTCTTATGTCCTGTTTCTTCTTTGTGTACAATAAAGTGTTTATCTATCTATCTATCCTATTATAATAACAGTATTTTAATGAGAATAGTTAAGATATCGGGAACACGGAAACCAAAATAAAAGAGTTGTTTTAGTCAAAAAATCGCAAAGATTTTTTTAATGTGGTAGGTAGGTAGGTACTTAAAAAAAAAATAATACATTAGAGGTTAAGTTAGATTCTACTAAATAGAAAGGTATAGGTGCTTAATAATATTAATCCAAAATAGGTTAATCAAAAAGTGGATAGGCAAGGCTCTTTTGTAACTATTTTATATTGTTTATACACAAAAACATTCCTACAATGAAACTACCTAATTAGAATATGAATGAGAATATTTTCACTGGTTAATTAAAAAGGGAAACTGCAAAAACATTTTGCGTTGATAATCGTATAGAAGCGCCTGCCTGTTTTACATAGCAAACATTTTAGCGCCATCTCGCGGATTATCGACACCCTATTATTAGAGGTCACACAGAGCTTTTGTTTATTTTTTACTAGCTGACCCCGCGAAGTTCGTACCGCCATGTACATACCGTTCATTCACTCACTCAATTTTCATATTATGAGATTTAAAAAAAATCAATTCGATTTTTTGAATTTGTTTTAAATGACGTGCACAGTATATGGTACCTACCTAGGTAATATCCAATTTGATTTATTTTCATTTATATAATTAGATAAGATTTAATTTCATAAAAAGGACATCGGTTTATTTTATGAAAGAAATATTAATTGTATTTTTTAGCAAATAAAAAAAAATCATAATCTAACCCAACACACACGAATTACATAGTAGTTCACATTCTATAAGCTTTTTTTTGTGCTTAATTTGCTATGGAATGCAGTTTGACTATTTCAACACATTTGCCATCCGGGGATGTAACTCAGTGGTAGAGTGTCTGCTTCGCATGCTGAAAGTCCAGGGTTCAAATCCCTGCATCTCCAATTGATGGCTTTCTTTTTGTGTTATTTTTTTTAGTTTTCTTTGTGTATAAATTTTTTCCTAACGTTTTTTTGTTAAGCTTTGTCATATTCCATACTGAAATTACTAGACCGCAAATTCACAGCTGGTGGACACGTGCCTTAATAAGGAAGGTAACAATTTATTGTTTTTTTGAACCTGATTGACATACACCTGGTAAATCAGTAGTTAGGAAACGCCTCTATTACTTTGTTTAGTCAATTGAGACCTATAAAAAACTTTTAAATAAGTAATCGTTAGTTTTTACAAAATGACTTGTTCCGTAAGGTAACGCATTGTTATAGGCAGAGGTCTCTTAACATCAAGTGAGCCATCTGCCCATTTTAAAACAAAAAAGGTCTAATCATTTTTCAAGCTGAATACAGTTGTACCTATTTACTAATCCAAAAGCTGAAATATTGATCACGATCAGATCTAAAGCATGCTATATTATTCCATTTGCAATGACATTTGAACGGCATCAAGTATTCATTCCGTTTGTCTGTCCGATGCTCAACATAACAAGCTTTACCTTTAAAAAGGCCCACCTGAAAAAGGTCTACCAAAACATTAGTCAAAAACGAATTTCGATTCGATTCGAATCGATTTGTGGAAGTCGATGGATGTATTGCTCTGTCTGAAATTCTATGGAGGAGGCGTGGACTTCTACTGGCTGATTATGATGAGGTTTTGTTAGTTTAATGGTAATGTATAAAATACACACAATACAGACTGTTTCTCAAATCTTATTGTATAGCTAGATTTTAAAAGTAGAGTTGTCAATTTTATGTCCAAGTAACAGATTTGAGATTTTAATCGAAGCTCATTGCACACTCTAGTTTTTGACACTTTTTATGAATTGCGAAAATTAATCTGTGCTTGAGTGCCTACGCTAGAGCACAAAATAAGATAAGATAAAATCTTTATTAATCCCCAGCGTAAAAAAATGTAAATAAAAATAAATGTAGTAGGTATTCAGACTTATCGAGCACAGTTTCTGAACCATCTGTTCTCTATTGACTGTCTATTACAATGAGTATCTACATCTTTTCAAACTATATTTTGGCTGAAAACCACGTAAAAATTGATTTTTTCACCAACAAAGAGGTAAAGGTGTTCGATACGGTCACTAGATAGCGCGGCGGATTTCACGTGGAAATGAATCGCGTTTTCATTTCCTTGCGACGCGATAGCTTCGCACTTGGCTTGACTTGCTATTGTCAATGTCTTCGGTCATACCATTTTATTTTTACCACTCATCACAGTGTAACTGGTGATTTTTTTTCCCATCGAGTGACAGTGTTACTAGATAGGCTGTGATTGGTTAGGAACCTACCAGATTTGCCTACGTGTTTGTTTTTAATTTTAAACAGGTATTTTCCAAGCTCAAAACATTTAACTACTTAGTTTTTTGTTTGTTGACCCGTCCATGCTAAACGCAGGTCCAAAAGACCATTTTCTTTTTTTTAGTACAAGCTAGCGGAAATTTGCCAGCACATTCTTAATCGCATAAAAATACAGACGTACCTAACGATCGAACGATCTTTGTACCAATTGTACCTACTTTACCTAGGAATAATGAAAAAAAAAATTTCTTGTAAAATTCCAAAAATGTAGCATCACATCACAGAAGTAAATCTCAGCACGATATTTTTCCAATAGTCATAAGGGATACAGGGGGTGTGCATTTTAGTTGTAGGTATGATTGACAGCTAATAACCGCAGATTTCCCGGGGGACTGTGCAATTTGTCCCCAACCCACCCTATTTGAAGTCATGGAAACGAACACCGTGACAACCCATGCAGGAATGATGCTCTACCTACCTCACTTTGTAATTGTATTTAGAGCATAGATTTTTTAAACATTTCCATAGTGTCTTTAAAAAAAGGAGGATGGGCATTTTAGTATGGGCTCCGTCCCAAGTGATGTATCAATTTAGTGACATATGTCATTTTAATGGCAGTAATTTGTGGGTCACACTTTGAGTCAAGTTTTTTTATATTATGAGCCTATATCTATACTTTATAGAGCTAACTACGCTTTGCTGTTACACTTTAGCAAGGCGTGAATAAAGCCAAAATTGTTACCTAATCTATTAAAAAGTTGAATAAAATTAATGATTTTAAGAGAACATAGGAATGTTTTGAGATTTCACAAAAAAAATCAATATGTACATTCAAATTAGGTATTCTGTGATGTGAATGCACACCATCATTAATAGTCATTATAGTCAAAATAGTCATTATAGTTAAAAAGTTATCATAATGCAAAATCGTTTCGTATCGAAAGGATATTTAAGCAGAACGTCCTAAAAGCAAAACGGCATATTAGCAACATGACCTACGTGCCTATATTGGGCAGTATTCTGATTGTACTTAAACTCTTAAAGGGAAAAAATACAACCGAGTTGAGAACCGCCTCCTTTATTTAAAGTCGGTTAAGAAAGGCGGTGGCTGCTAAATATTTTCTTTTACTCGAATTATCATGTATAGTACAAAAATACACTAAAAATAAAAATACACAAATTGATTAAAAAAACCAATAGGTCCCACACATTACCTTTTATCACCAACTATTATAATAAAACGACTATTAACCCCAAATACAGGAAGACATTACGCAAAACACATATTCCATAGATAATTATTTTTACACCGACTTAATTAGGGGGCGCACCACAAGCCATAAGTTATAACCGCCTTTTAGATTTATCGGCTTTTACCTAATGCCTGCCTTATGATTAGTGAAGATACGTTGCACTGACGAACAATAAATGGAAGTGGCATTCTTCTTCTTCTCTTATATATGGCCTCTGTTCGTCATTTCGACAGACAATTTTGCCAGTGTCAAGTGGATTATGGAAATAAGTATAGTAAAGTCGAGTCATACGTGAAGTCACATTCAAAAATGTTAGAATTTTTTTATAACTTTTATTGAAAAACATTTTGTAAAATTCAACTTCTTGGTTTATGACTTTTGCGTTTGTAAAATTCAGAAGTTGGCGTGTCAAACGCTGTTACCACGCATTGCTAGATAAACAGACACTGGCAGAATTGTGACAACAACTCGCAACTAAAAGCTCTAAAGCAAGAAGTTGAAGGCATTGGGGAAGTTTTTTTTTAATTTTCTCATCTGTGGTTGTGGTTTGGTTTGGTTATTAAGCCCGTTGAAAATGCGCCTTTTTATATTTATCGCGACATTATTTACCACGTTGATAATAACTCAGCAATCATCCGTACGAATGATCTTCATAAAAATTTTTTAATCCGCACTCTTATTTCATCAATGCGTACCGTGCTCATTTTAACAACAGAAATTTTTGAAAAGGTGAAAATATACGTTAAAACATGTCTTTGGTATGAAATACTAAAGCTAGCTATATCTATACTGTGCCTTTGGTTAAATACTGACGGATGTTTGGTTCTGTTAGTATCAGAAATTTTTAAAGTAGGTAGAGTTTTGTTCATGCCACATCCAGCACAAACTACCGTCTACGCAGAACCTTTCGTCTCCGTGTAAAAAGCTCTCGAGCTAATGGGGATAATCATCAATATTTTATGCGGCAGATAACGACTATTCATTTATTTATAATTCTCGCAGGATTTACTTGCTCTTATGGTGGTATTACTGAGCGTTTTGCGAAGAAAAAAGTCTAAAAATCTTCTACTAATACACCCGATTCAAGCTTAAAATAGTTACACTGTTGTTTATTTATTTATTTATTTTTTATTTACTGTGTTTGATCTCTTTCAATCTACAGACAATAAATATTATAATGTATCATTTATCTAATAAAGTTTTAATACGAGTTTGAATACCCCAGCTCTAAACACTACATAACTATACAATAATGGGTCGCATAACATCTTAGAGGCGATATGCATTTGATAAACCACCATGATAAGGGTCCGTAAGGGTAGTTATTGCTTACACGAAGAAATAATTTCAGGACCAATGCCGTGCTTGTCTTAACTACGAGTAGAATAGAGTCAAAACGTCTACCAAATTAAAAAAATAAATTTGCACAGTATGGCAAAACTACCAAATTGCAAAAAAAATTGCACAGCTTGGCAAAAATAGTACCAAACTAAACTTTTTTTGGCAAAATGTACAAAATCTTTGAAATGGCAAATGTGCAAAAAGTGCGACGCCAACACCGAACAATAAATAAAACTACTTACTGAACGAAGTTTTGTATGAAACGCTTTTGTATGAAATGAAACGTATTTGAAATTATGAAATCCGTTTCATACATCGTTCGCTTATAGAAAGTTTGAATTTCGAGAGTTTCGCCAGTCTGCCCAAAATAAATCCAAAATTCCTTGTGGTACCAGTCAATAACCGTGCTAAGTTCAAACGACGATATAGGTATTCACACTTGTCTATAGTTTCATAATTAAAAGCCTCACAGTTAAGCTCTACAACAATATCCCGTTACACACATCATTAGTGGAAGACTATGATCGTAACAACAGAACCTCGGCATAACTATAGCTCTACATTATTCTAATTTAAAAGAAACCATTAAATTCTTTTACTTTTAACTTAGATCCAATATCTATACTGATCAAACAATAATATTTGAGTTTGCAAATGGACAACAAAAATATATGTTATCTTATCAACTGGACTCATATTCTGACGATGAAAGAGGGAACTTTTGTTCTTTTTTGCTAGGTCTGGGCACAGTCAATCGTCCTGGTGGCCATTTTTATTTCCCAATAAAAGAAGTAGAAGGAGACGCATTTCCATCAAATCCTTTTCAAAATAACCCACACACGCACTTAGCGACATAATAATCTGGTAATCCTCTAATTTGGAATCTTGTTTTAATTATTCGTGGGGGGCCCATAACCTGATTTATGGCCCCCACACCTGAACACGGTGACGTATAGCGGAGATCCGTGAACAAATTGCATGTATGATTATCAGAACTTATTTTATTGGGTAGGTTAGTATGGATAAACGCTGCATGGACTTTTGCACAAATTATTATGAATACACCCATTGGACAAAGATCAGAATCTATCTTTCCAAACGTCTATAAAGGAGGCCTATATCCAGTCACTTCTACAAGGTAATATGATGATGATTATTTTGAAACTTCTTTAACTTTTTACTCTATATCTTTGGCTCCGCAGTTCCGCGCACAAAAATAGTTTGGCACGTTCACGATTATAAACTTTACCACAATACTTCTTAATTGAGATGAGACAGATTTGACGCAATTAAAATAGTGTGATTGTCATTACAGTTGCATGGCTGGTAATGTCACATAATGCGTATTTTGTAAACATTTTATTTGTTATAAATTTACAATTCTAACAATGAATGCGTATGTATTCCTGTTTGCAATAACATGTGAAGCGGCTTACCAATTTGAAGAAATAAACGTGGGGACAGTACTGTTTTCTCCCTCTGATATCAGTAAAAAACGATGGAGTGCGAAAGAAATAGCTCTTCTTCGCGCTAGGAGACACTTTCAAACGTTGATACCTACACCGGATATGATCAATACAAACGAAGACTTCACTAACTCACTGCTGAGTTATTTTAAAGATGGCTATTCTTCAGTAAAGTCCGAAGCCAAAGATCCTGAAACAGACAGCATCATGAACGCTGCTCTATCAGACGCTATAGGAGGTTACCTCAAAGCATGGGCACTTCCGATCACAAAATTCGCTTACTACGGAGGTACCGTATCACAAGAAGACGCAAACAAAGTTTTTCATTTATACGATGAGATCAAACAGAGTCTGGGCACTGATGGCAAAGCCTGGCGAAGTCCTAATACGAACTTGCTAAACTCAGTATCAATAAACATAGCCTCCCTGCGATCACCTAACACTCGAGAAGTAGGCGACCCTTGTGACAGCTTAGCCTATTTCGAAAAGACTGATACAGGACTATCAATACCTGTTCCTTATGTCAACTGGGACGATAATTCAGCGTCAATATTTTTGCCGCTCAAAAACCAATCCTTGATACCACTTCAATCCTCAAATAGTAAGTCGTTGATCCAATATTATGACGCAGCTACAAAGTGTATTGAAACTAGTAAGCTAGAAGACCAAACACAGTTTGAAACAAGGTTGCAGAATTGGCTGAAATCAGAAGTTCTACCTCATCTCAATGATGAAAAATTCTATCCAGCGTTAGGAAGTGTCCTTTCATTAGTAAATAGGACAAGAAATCTCGTCGATTCGGTCATAGACCTATACGTTCTCACACCTCCTGCAATAAATAGAACTTTTATGGGAATTCCTGTGAACTTGTCTTCAAAGAAAATGATGGTTGTTTCCGTGATAATAATACTGGAGGTAGCCTGGTGCATCCCAGCACTGTGCTTTCTGCTTTGTCGAAGAATAAAGAAGAATAAAAATAACAGTGTTTATGTTAACGTGGAAAAAGACATTGAGAATAATGGTAAGAATCGTTGCTGCATATCGCAGGCTACGCAATATACTCCCATCAAATCTACTTTCAAAGCGACCGAAACAGTACATAACGAATATGTAAGCAAACATTACAATAACGTACAAACTCAGAGTAGCAAAGAACAGGGAGCGCTCAGACCGGGGATGCGTGACAACCGCAATATAGAAGCTCGAACTTCAAGCATTTCATCTAAAACTTCTTTTGGCGCAGGTACTAAGTCCAATAGTTCCCAGACGTGTTCTCACGTTGCTACTATTGTTTATGAGAGACCGATCCATCCTAGACACAACTCTACCAACAAAAGTTCGGTCAATGACGTCGACACCCAAAAGTCTTCAACTAGTCGAGAAGTATCTAGTTGCGTACCTGATATAAACAGTGCGAACATAACGAATAGTTTGACATTGACTCCAGAGCTGGAACCGACTAAAACAGTCACGATATTGAAAGAACGCAATAGAGTTAAAAAAATAGCTGAAATCGAAAAAGATGATAAAGAAACCAAAGAGACTGAGGCAACAAATACAGTAACAACAGATGCAAACAGAACAGCTTATAATAAAACTACAAAATGTGCATCAAAACATGCCAAAACTACAACAGACCCAAAAACTAAAACAGATTCAAAAATAAAAAGCCAAAAGATTGTAAGAGACTGCAGAAGTCGTGGAGGGGTAAAGTTGAGCTCTGGTAAGCCATATTTAGAAATTACAATCGATAGACCACAGAAGCGGGTTTCTGTTGATTTTAGTCAAAATCAAGCACAAATTTCAATTCCTAAACAAAGCAAGATTCCTAAAAGAACCTTCAACACTAGTGCAGCGCAGACGCTGAACGTAGCATCGAAGAGAATTCAAAGTCCATCTTTCACCAAGGGCAAAAGTTACATCCCACAACCGAAGAGGCAGAAAACTGTTGATGATATTATAATTAAGAATAAGAAGACTACTGGAAATGATTCGTTAAATATGACTTTGTAGACTTATAGTTTTTATTATTAAATTGTTGCTAAACTATTTTTTTTTAATTTTCGTCCACAAACTAGCTCTTTACAAACTTTAAGATAATATTGTTTGTGTTTCATTTCAATAAGTAGTATTTTGAATTGTATCTCGTACTAAAGATTACTAATGTTTTGAAAATTATGGATACCAAAGATTGGGTACCAATTGGCATTAAAATGCCGGTTCCCCACTAGGCGACCGCTAATCACAGTGACGAATTTATTGGGCGCGATCCGGGTGAATTACACTCGGCGGTACCCGGGTGAGTTATAGCACCGGGATGCCAGCTCAGGTGGCGCTGGCGAGCAGTGCGCTAATCTGTCATTACTACACCACTTAGCTAATTGTACAAGCCTCTTTCAGAGTTCCACAATGCTGCAAAAGTTGTAACTGCAAGATACCTACACACATCAAGAATCTACACAACGTTTCAAAAAGATTTGAGGTATAAATAAACAGGACTTTATTTCTCATCTAGATGATTTATACAGCGCACAAAGCTTGAAAATCGATCCAAGAAGCAGAGAATCGGTCATTTTATGCAATGGACTATGCGTTGGCACTCTGAAAATGGAACGTTATAATTGTGCTCAGACGAGGGCGTGAGAGAAGGGCTTGAATGCCAATCTGCAATGTACATTAAAAATACTATTGACAAGCGTCAAAACATGACATTTTCAAAGTGCCAAAATTTCTGGTGTTTTTCGGTTTTTCGTACTGAAATGATGATTCCTTTGTGTTGCGGGGGGAATCTATCTTCCTAGGTAGTAGGTACTAGCTGCGGTACTAGTGGCAACTAAATAGAAATGTTACACTGCGACCGGAAACTCGAATCAAAACCACACAGTTTTGTAATTGAATAGTATGGCGCACACGCGGACTTCTCTCATTGAAGATAAAGATAAGTGGGTACAGTCGTGAGCTTAATACATTTAATATTCTTTATAATGGTAATTTTAAGCTGTTTGGTTGATAGGTTTGGTAATTTGGTGCCTGATGGGCCGCACTTATAGCTTTGCAACATCGGACCAGTTACCTAGACTGTCGTCAAGCTGATAGAAAGAAAGAAGAAGAAAGAAACCATCCACTGAGGACGTGTTCTGTGACATGGAGGTGTATCTCATGTGCCTGTGATTGCACCGGCACGCATACCCTTCAAACCGGAAAACAATAATGCGTCTATCACTCCTTGGCGGCAGAAATGGGTACGATGGTAGTACTTCCCCGGAGGACTCTTTCACAAGAAGCTACTACTAGTCATTGCGATGAGTTCAGACTAAGAGTAAGTTACTATACCACACCTCCCAAAAACAAAATCCTATCATTCCGTTGCCGGCACCCCACATTGTTTTCCACCAAATTGGACTCCGTGATTAATTTGTTTAACTCCCCTACCGTGTAATTTGTCATTACCAGTTTAGTCTGACCTTCCACCCGCCTTTCAATCCTTACAAATCTACTCTGCAGAAGAGTATCAGAGACGTTTTTAGAAGGTCTGTTGTGAGTGGTGGGTGATTTGCGTGGTTATTTGGTTAGTTGACATCGGGAGCTCAATAAATAGTAGAATTCCTTGAGACAAGAGATGTTTGCATGAGACTGATTATTGTGTGTGTTTGTTTTCGTCAAGGTAAGGGGTAAACCATCTATTCAGTTCAGTAGGGCTATTCATATTCATTTGGAAAGCCTTGTCGGACCGATATCGGAAACATTCGAAGTAGAATTCGAATTTCCGATATCGATCCGAATTCCGAAGCTTTCCGAAAGAATTAGAATAGCCCTACCAGTTAATAGATTCAAAATCATAAAATAATTGTAAAATTGTCATATTACGTTTACTTACTAAGATGTATAATTTTATTAAAATTGAGTTAATTTTCTATACAAGTAGGTAGGTACGTTTCAGTGACTGAATAAATTAAAACTACTATCTTGAAGGTTAAATTCCAAATTCAACCCATAAAATACTGAAAAGAGCACTTTCAAAGATTTTCAAGCCACGTTGCGCTCAACTTCCGAAAGACGTGGTTTCAAGATTTCCAACTTTTGCTATCTCGGTTCGTTTTTCATCCGGCATCTGGTGAAAGGGTCTGTCACAGTCCCAGGGGAGCTTGTTACACCGATAATTACTGGCACACCTATCTGCCTCAATTAGGAACGTGAAGTTATTTGCTCTGCGCCACATCGGTGTGAGTGGTGGACTTTGCTTCCGAGATTTTCCTTCAGTTTCTTGGATCAATGAAAAGGAGGATAAGGCACTATGTTTTAGTTTTTAATTTTAAATAGAATTCTATGTTTAGAATTGATGTTATTGATGTAATTCAAAAAGGTCAGTCAAGCACTTTTCATCATTCACGAATGTGTTAAATGTTATGCCTGTCTCATAGTTAGCAACGTTTTCAATCGCCATTTTACTTACCACCATTTTTACAAACTTTTATTGAATTACAAAATAATGAGTTACTTTAGTTTTTCTTTTAATGGTGGGAGTTGGTGGTACGTACGTTAGGTACTGATGGACTTCTAAATCATCATTATCATTTTATCCAGGCTGAAAAGAAGTTGACTGCTATTTCAGAAAAAACAAAAGAAAACAATTTCAACTCTCTCGATCTCCATTCATCGACTTGGAATCTTTGCAATGTTTTTATTTTATTTTTTTAATTTTTTAATTGTTGGTTCTCATCGTCTACTTTTAAATTCTACAGGATACTTAATACAACTAAGACCTATCCACGCCGTTCTACAATCAAAACACTCCGAGATAAGGGGTTACGAATGGTTATCCGAGTGAAATCTCGGGTTCCAGGCGAGAGGGGAGGTTTAAATTATAGCTTTACTACGACGACAATGTCTTCGGTGGTTTTAACCAATTGCGCCTGTCAACGGTTCATTTAGAACCTTTTTTCTTTTGACATGAGAATTTTTGGAGTTCATAACTCGTTTAGCTACTGCAGGAAAAGGGAGAGCGTTTTGATAAAAAAGTTTGAGAACACAAGTTTGAGAGAGCACAGTAGAAAATCAGTGTTCGTTTGTTCGTTCGTTCGTATATGTGGCTAACTCTGGTGACGGAGTTTTGGCCTCAAATTAGATAGATAGATAAACCCTTTATTGTACACAAAGAAGAAACAGGACATAAGAGAAAACAATTAAAGCTAATGTACAATGGGCGGCCTTATCGCTAAAAGCGATCTCTTCCAGACAACCTTTGGATGGAGAGGATAAACAGAAAGACGGCGGTGTACAAAGTGTGCACAAACAAACTAATATACCTATATTCATCATGTTAATTAGTCTTGACTTATTAGGAGGATCATACAAAAAAACCAGCTGGTATCAAGTCGTAAATTTCTTCTTCGTGTTATAAGCTTTGGTCGTGAGGAACTGACTCTTAGAATCTCAATCTGAATCGCAATCAGGATTGCAACAAAGTAACTTGCAGCCAGAACTACCAGACTTTATTTCGATATCAGATTCGAATTATCTGATGTTAAATGATATGTTAAGCTATTTAATTCATAGTTTTTATCTGATTATTTTCTTAACAGATTCGAATTATCTGGCATTGATTCCATCCGTAGTATATAAGCTCTGGTCGTGCAACTCGTGCATCGTTCTTCGAAGGATATGTATCTTATCCTGTAGGTACATTCAGCAGTGAGTGTACAAGCAAACTTTTTTTTTACACATAAGTAGCTGACTGTACCTACCGATAGTTCCCGAACAGAAATTCCAAATACTTAGTTTGTCTTTTGATGTCTATTGTACAAATTCGAGCAAAGGGACAAATGACTGCGAAAATATTTCGAAGGGGAATTGTAATACAAAATACCTGAAAGAGTTTTCATATAAGTCTGGCCAGGATACAGGCTACATCTGGCAATAATCCCGGACCGCGCATAAATCACTGCGAACTCTAACCCGCGATAGACTTATTTAATTCCCACGATTAATAAGGACTTTATCAATTTATTGCGTTTAAATCTGTTCTGGAGGTGCCCAGACCTTTGCATTGTTTAACTGTCTTCTCTTTCAATTTATATACTGTTTTGTTACTTTCACAGCTATACAAGCGATCCCCCTGAAACATTTTCAACGAGTTTTTCGAATTTCAAAATAAAATGTAGTTAAGAAAAATAATCTTGCAAAAACGCGTAGCGGTACCTTACAAGAGATATTTAACTAGAAGAGTAGGTATGTGAAACCACTTATTACTCTTGAAACGTGTAGGTATTCCTTACTATTCGTGTAACTCATAAATCTGTCCTATCCCTCCGGGAAATGTGTGATTGGGTAGGTACATCTAAGAGTGTATGAGAATGAAGTGAGCAAATGTATTAAGAGTTCGACAAGACCGATAGGCCAGGCGCAGCTAGGGTGACCAGCCCGCAGTAAATACTGGTCAGATTGAATGTTGTGGGATTACTGGCAATCGCCGGGATAATCCCCCATCGACGTGGGATTAGCGGACAAATTGTACGAGCTCTTACTTAATTTATGGACACCGTGGGCTCAATTGGACTTGGTTTTGGACATCTGTTTGTAAATTATTAGATTTCTATTTCTTTACGTATTTTTTGGAGAGCTAGGCTGGTTTTTTTTTGGCAGGGAGGATAATCACAGTTTTGCACCACTCTAGGATAAATACAGCTTTAGATTAAGTAAGTAGCTATTTTACGAATTTTTTAGAATTATTGAACCTGCTTGGTCTCTCTCAAAAACTTCTTTCCAACTCTCATAAATAGTGCTTTCTTCTACCACCACTACCGTCTTCTTTCAATGGCGTCAAAAACAGACCACCTCACAGACCACTACAAAAATACACCGCAATAGCTTGTTTATACGTTATTTTTCCTACACCACATATAAAATACAAGGGGTTGAAAACGCAAAATTAAACCCTCACGTTTCATTCTATCCACCTGGCGGATCTCACAGGCATATGCATTGCAGTGCGTGAAATAATTTAAAAAATACAGGATGTCCGTTCCGCTCCGGTAGCCTGCTTCCGACCGTGCTATTGGTGGATAACCTTTGAACCCTCCCTGTATATAGAACACCCTATGTATGACGCATAGGGGGTGGTGTAAGCTGCCTAGTCTGGTAGGTGTAAAAGACATTGTATGAGTTCGACAGGTTAATGTGACTTTCTTTTGTTTTCCAATGAATACCTAGTCGTTGCTTTGATCATAATAATATGATTCTGTAGCCGACTTTTGGCAACAGTAGTAGACGTGTCGTTGCGTCATGTTGCTGTTCAGCCCGGAGCCCGGGTGACGTGTCGCTGGGTACGGAAGGTATTTCTTAGAAACACCATAGAAACCAGTGGTGTCGCGGCGACACATCGTATGCTGCTGTTGTCTGCAATCCAATACACAATACCATTACATACTTCCAAAGTGTGGTCAGTGTAAATTCCAGGTGTTATTGATGCGCCCACGCATACAGTTTACTCGTACAATTAATATTAGCATATGCCCACACTGTGTTCTATAAAAACCAAATTAACTTATACAGAACATCTTCATTTTTAACTCTGAAAGTACTGAGATAAGACTTCAAAGTTACCACGTGACCAGTAAGTGGTAATAAATTTCCCGGCGCAGCGTCTGCAGATAAACAAATTAGTTGTGATAATGTTTCAGAAGTGGACGTCATATATCATTTTCTGATAAGGACAGCAGACTGAACACCGTTCTGCCATGGAATAGATAAGGGACGGTCTGGTAGTTCTGGTTTGGAAGATTTTAAACTTTTGGAAAGAGTAAGAAAAGATTTATGAGTTGATACATACCTACTACAACTAGATAGGGTGTCAGCGTCTACTTTTTAGTTGTATTTTAAAGTATAGGTACTTGCTTAATTATTACGGCAACCATCCAGAATCCTCTAATAAACGTTCAAACTTTTTCTATCAATGAAATGTACCACTATATCATAATCATACTAAACCTATATGTATTTTATTCCCTTGCAATATTTCAATACAGAACACTGCAGGCACGCGATGGCTGTGCCATAGATAACTATTCCTCCCAGCGAGCGCATATTTCAAACAATTAGACAATCCCACTGCGACCAATTGGTCTGACCGCATTGGGCTACGTCCAGTTCCTCATCTTTGGCTAACTGGAAACTGTCCAAATCAAGGACTGATCTCAGAGGCTCTGTTTATTTAGGTTTTAATTGGAGAACCGACACAGAGAGAAGTTGTGGGTTGTGATGTCGCGTCTACCGCATCGTCTTCTAAAAGGAAGGCATCGCCGATTTTGGTGTGCGATATAAATAGAGGACGGACGCTACCAATTTTGGCGTTCCGATATCGCAACGATAATACAAATACCTACGCAATATCTATGCAAATACATGCCTTAAGACCAGATAATTAGCTACCATTAATGCATCGCTTCTCTTAACTTTGAAAATCGTACCTAGTTACCTCTTGAATGCGAGGGGTTCTTTGTAATCGAAAGAGCGATGATCAACTTGAAAAATCCTATCCGTTGTGTCTATATTGTCTGTTTCAACATAAACATGTCCAAACTTTTACGTGCTCCAGACACGTTGAATGATGCGTGTGTCCAAGGAGTTTTTTATACTTTTTTACTTATCTAGGTGCTTTTTCGGTCTGTACAGTTCGTTATGAAAATTTCCAAGATTTCTACTTAGCCAGTCGCATCGGATGGCGTGCGTCCGACGGCTATAACTCAATGGACAATAGCGCGGCATCTCATCGTGGTCCTTAATGAAATTCCTTGGGTTAGCCCAGGGCACATGTCATCATAGCTTGAACGGACACAGGCTAAACTATCACTCTTACATAGACGTGATAAAGTTCAAAATGACATGGAGCTATGCGGAAAATTGCCTCAATTCAGTGTTTATTTATATCATTTGGAAATTTCTACGGCTTTTGATAGAGTTGCTAACTATTTTTATGAGTTTTATAGACATTGTGGTTCAGAGGAAAACATTGTGTGTTGTGTGGTTTCCTAACAAGAAAAATATATTAAAAAAAATACAATTATAGGTAATTCTATCAACAAAATAATTAAAATATAGGTATCAGTGTAACTCAAGGTTTACACTTAGGTCTTACAGACTTATTTATATCTGTTGTTTGTATAAATTCCTTGACGCCGATTATCTTCTTTATGTGTATTAAGATTCTTGCAATAAACCCGGAAGGATTACAACAATAGACATGTTTATGAATGCAAATATTATGATCCTAACTTGAACACGGTAATTATACCTCGAGATCTTCCATCTCATTTCAGCAGGTGTCTAATTAAGAGGTTGAAAAGAGATACGAGACGATGCAATTGCTGGTTTAGCTCATTTGTAAATAATGCAGGCGCCACTCATTGTGATGGAAGCCCATTGATCGTGACCTAACCACAGCCGTGACAAGAGCATCAGGGTTGTCACAATTTGAAATACTCATGATGCATGGATGCTATCCGACCTACGCTGTAAGGTCATCTTCCGCCGCCGATAAAAACTAGTTAAAACATAAACTGCTGCGATTCTTAAACCGGTTCTGATCTACTTATAGCGGCTTATTTATTTACTGCTGATGCTTATAATTCATACAATAAAAGACCAAGAAAGGACCATCTGTACCGAAACACATTTGATATTGGAATTATTTGCACACACTCTTCTTGACGATACTATATTAAATTGTCTAATGAAAACTTAATATTTTATTAATAATTCGCAATTTTAGACCGTAAAACACAGCGATTTTCAAGTGAAAGCTATAACTCGTATACAAGAGCTGTTACAAATAAAATGAGGGTAAGTATATGTAGAATCAGCGACGCAAATTAGTCAACATCACGTGACAAATCATTCATCAGAAAAAATTACTATTTTGTTAGTTATATGGCCTAAATAGGTAAGACAAAGTCGTTCCAGCTGGAAATCTGGAGCAATGAAGCTCTATCGTAATGGTAATGAGACAACCCTATCACTAGGCCAATTACTTAAGAGTATGCACTACACCTGCTATTGTCCACAAATGAATGTATCACTTAAATCCGCCCTCGTCTCTTCAAATGCTTTTAACGTCAAGTTTACTGGAATGGGACTAGGGTGCACTAGCGATTAGCAAGCAATTCTGATACAAGGGGATTGCTCCTGATCTTTCCTTTCAGTGATACACGTTAGTTTTAGGTGTCACTGGTGTATCTTGCAAAAATCAGCGTTGTTTATGGCTATTTCTGATTCATTCGGAAAGATGTATCAAATTGATAGTTCGCTCCAGCAACAAGTATTAAGATTAATACAATCAATCAAGTATAAAACAAGTATCAAGATTAATACAATCAATTTTGATACTTGTCTTAAGCAAACTCTATTGTAAATACCGACACACATATCCCACCATCGCGAATGTAAAACTTGAATTTTATTCCTGCCAATTCGACTCAAAAAACCCACATTACCTGTTCAAGGCGACGTCTTAAAACGATTACCGTTGAGGGGTACACGCAAACCGCATTAGATATGTTAAATCTTACCCCGGGGGAGGGGGGGAGGGTGTGATATTTTTATTCGTATCGCTTACTTTGTGATTATTGTTCGGGGACTATTTGCATCGTGTGAAGCTCGGTAAAAGAGTTTGATACTTTCATTACACTATTCTAATTGTAAAGCTTTTTCATGAAAATTTTTAGTACCATAGTTTAGCGTCATCAGTCCATAAATTGTGACATTTTATTTTATGTTTCAGCCATTTTTGAATTTTTTTGCTTATGTTATATTTCGATAAACACTCGTTCATGGATTTTGATTTTGTTGGTTATAACGTGACTAATTTTATTAATAAAAAATTTATCCGTAAATTTTAAAATAATCGGTATCAAATCTGTTTAATCACTGATTAATTTCATTTCTCTTGCCTAGTATACGCAATAGGATACTTAAGTATTAAGTATTATCGTGACAAATGACCAAAGGGCTGGCGCTTACCTTGGACAGAGAATTAGTATTGCCATACAAAGAGGTAACGTTGCCAGCCTTTTGGGCACCCTGCCTGCAGTCGGTGATTTGAACTCTGTTTTCTATCTCTAGCATTTAGGATTCAGAGTTCATTTTAATAATTTTTTTTTTTTGTTGAAAATGCTATTTTCTTAAGTATTTGTATATAGTTATTATTTTACCTACTACGATTAAATTAGTATTAATTTATTAAAAAACTTTTTGTCTAGGAAATTGTTTGTTCTAAAGAAGTTAGGTATGCGATGCTTTGAGCTTTTGCTCAGCGTAGTAAAGTATCAAAACCGTTTTCACCTCGCATCCAGCTGGCATTTTTCTCGGCAAGACTGACGAAAATGTTCAAGGCGTGTGTCAACGATGCCGTTGGAGTCGACTTCTTTTATTCAGTTTATTTTTATGTAGAGTTTCCCTTCTGTCAGTCTTCATTGCCGAGTTTAGGAGGATTTTACTGGGATTTCTTTTACTTGCGCTGGTAAATGGGTATTTATTCTTGAGTTAGAAATGCAGAAGAACGTGGAATTTATTTGTATTTTACGTACACTTGAGGTTTCCGTGTTAAAATGTATCCTTAAATTAATGATTTTACTTTCAAATAGGAGTATTATTATCCCTACTGCTACACTGTAGCATGCTACGACAGCGTAGCCTGTGCGGATTTCTCGAGAAATAGATTGAAATCCTCACGTAGGGATTTAGTGGGGACCTCTGCAATATATAAAAATAATCTGAGAATTTCCCTCATACAAACCAACTTCGACTACCTTTAAGTACTACAAAATTATAGCAACCGTGTCAAGGTGGTCTATTCTCCCCTCGCTCTTGTAGAAAGTGTTATTCTGTGTTTTTATAAGTCGTACCCACTCAGATATTCACAGTCGAGTTGTCGATTTGTTCACAACCCCCTACCCCTTTGTGTACAATCGGATAAGGCGGTATTCTGAATAGATGTTAATTTTCTTGCGAAAATGCATTTGGTCTTGGGGTTACTAGTATTATTTCAGTTTCACTTGACAAAAATTTGGGTTTAAAAATAACCTTAATTACAGCATTTTTTTTTTCAGGAAAGTCCACAAATTAAATTTTTATGAAGATTATACTTAACTAGATATTTTATTTTCCCATATAATTTTATTTTATACTTTGTTGGAAGCTTGTCACTTAATCTTTATCCATGCCAAAATAAGGCTAATTCCACCAAAGATAATAATTATGACAGCATACAACCCTGTTACAAGGCGAAGGAAAGCAAACCTTGTCTTAAATTGTCACAGGTGCCCTTAATTATCTCGTGGAACTGGAAAAGGGTTGATTTCATGACTTGATTCACAAAAGTGTAGCAAACACCGATCTTTTGCTAAACCTTATTTTAAAGGTGCTAAGTCTTATTTTTCTTTGAAAAGATAGCAGCAATATTTTTGAGAATTATTAGGTCTGCCAGATAAACAAGACCTTTGCAACCCTTTGTAAAATCTTTTGTCAGTTGTCGTTTAGAGGTTAGAAGATTTAGAGAGGGATCAGCATACGCTGGTTTTGTATTTTACAGTTCAAATTCTAAGTTAATGGTTCATAGTTGTGGTGGTTACAATAATATTGCGATTTGTGATGATAATCTTGAATTTATTAACTTGAAATTAAACTTAAAGTATTCTCGTTTAAATTCTAACATCAAAGATATAAAATGTTTTATTTAGAAAACCATAGCTTATCCTGTAATCATCATCATTAATAAATAAATTAAATAAATAAATATTCATGAACTTTACACACAACGCCCTCTAGTCCCAAACTAAGCAAAGCTTGTAATATGGGAACTAGATGGTTGATAGAATACTTATATACTTTTTTTTTGTAAATACATACTTATTATACATAGTAACACCCAGACATAGAACAAACATCTATGTTTTCCACGCACAAATGTTTGTTCTCGGTGGGGATCGAACCCACGACCCACAGCACGGAAGGCAGAGCTATTACCAACTGAGCTGTGACGCCTGTCATTATCAACTGGATGTCCATAACAAAAGCTTATTTAAAAGCCTTATTGTAACCAAACGTATATTTACCTAGTGAGAACGAAATCATGTGATTTCTCGAACGTTTCTAAGCATAGTTCTCCAGCTATAACGAATAACCAAAAATGTCGCCCTCATAAAACGGAACAGTTTTATATTTGTGACCTTTACCACCAAAGGTCGTGACCTCGTGCCAAATGTCGTGCCCTTTGGCACTCCATCCCTGAGGAGCAGCACTGAAGAATTATTTATGGGAAAAACGTCATGGTATGGATTTGCATCGTCTGGAAATAGCTGCGACTGTAGACTAAATTGTCTATTACCTAGACCATTCTCTGGAGGACTATCTTGGAAGGATGGTACCTCTTGGGCAAGACTATCTCAAAATGACCCATGGACTACACAGCGTCCCGTACCTACATCGTGGCATGAGTAAAAAGTGGCCCCTGACGCTGTATAAAAATCATCTACTTAGATAATATGCAAACACACAGAGAGACACGTCAGATTTATAACACCCCGTCGTTTTTGCGTCGGGGGTTAAAAATAGATCAGTTAAAAAATATCGATCTTGCAATTTTTTATACAAGAATGCTCGAACCCTTTTTCCCGACAAATCGCCATTTTTGAGATATAGCAGTTTTAAAGTAGAAAAAGACATTTCGACCTCCTTATGCGGCTAAGCATTTTAGGAAGCCAGAGTATTTTAGCAGTTGCAAAGGACCTTCGATCCTGTGTATCTAGTAGATACACAGGATCGAAGTTACTATTATAGATATTATTATTTATACTATATACTATTATTTTGTAGATACTATCTACAAAGATACTATTATATGCTTTATACCATGTCTCACAAACAATTTGGTAAATGGATTGTGTGTGCGAAATTTAACTGTCCACTACTCCCTCGCAATGACGAATTGGTCCCTCGGTGGTGATACACTGCGTATGACTTTTATAACTGGGTAGATAATACCGTAGGTTTGCGAATATTATGTCAATGTTGTACTGTGATACTTACCAACTTGCCTACTTACTTCCTAATTTATGTATCTGTAACATAATTAGTTTGTCTGATTATTTCAAAGCCACACAAGAGCTGTAGGATGTGTCCTTTGCAACTACTAAGTAGGTATTTTTCTTATCTCACTATACCTATAGGTACTTAGGTACTAAGATTTTTACTGATCTTTATTTGAAACAAAAAAATGTTTTTATTTTTGAGTCTCTACATTTTCGTTGCATTTCGTAGCACAGAAATCTGAAATAGATTTTATTGATTTTTACGTTTTTTACATAAAAGTATGAAAGTTTATAAATTATTTTAAGAAGATAATACCTATTCCTTGCTAATAGCTAGATTATAATACAATACAATACAAATAAAATTTATTGTCATCAAAAAGGTGTAGGTACATTAGGTGCGCACATTAAAAAAAATGACAATTACACTAAAAAAATAATAAATAATAAATAAAAAAATAATAAAAAAAAATAATAGTAAATAGCTAGATTTACGAACTAGCTGTATTAATTAATTTATGCTCATGAGAGTCAGGGTAAAGATAAATCTCTGATTTTTCTATTTCCATACTCCTAGGCGTAGTAACTTTTTGCATAACTATACTCCTTGTTGGCAAGTATCGACAATGAAAGTGCCATAATAATAATTAGTAGCAATCGCATGGGTTGTCTCCGCAGCCGGGGCCGGGCCAGGGGTCGTAATTCAATAACAGCTTATGATGGATCGCGCCCGCACCATCAACTCGACCATGAATTATCGAATTGCGTAGATGCACATTTGTTTGTGGACAAAACACATTACCGGCTCAGTAACAATACCAGTTACCTCAACATAGAACGCAGGGTATAAAACAACGAAAACTCACTATTCGTGAGCAATGCCTTACAGGACACATCACATAATAACACCAGAAAAAAAGTGAAACAAAATACACAGGCTTACGATCTACGAGGCAATGCAGTTGTTACTAAAAATTCGTGGGTCTGCTCATTCTCTTACTTTTTCTAAAAAGAAAACTGAATTGATCTTTGTTTTGTTCAGTGTCATCATCATCATCATCATCATCAACCTATACTCGTCCACGTGACTGCTGGACGTAGGTCTCTCCCAAGACGCGCCATTGAGCTCGGTCTTCGGCTCTTCTCATCCAGTGTCTGCAAGCTACATTTCACCATTTCATTCATTCATTTCATTTCATTTTCATTTTTCATTTGTTCAGTGTGCACCCTATTAATTGCTTACAGAAAGCATGAAAGAGTTTATCACAATCAATTACGCTCTCATACAGTGAAGAAAAACATCGTGAACAAGCCTGTGCATTTTTACCATCTTTCTTTGACATAATATCTTTCCTTTTTAAGCCTAAGGTTTCTAGAATCATGTCCTAAGTCAGCGTCTTTTATTTAAACCGGAGTAGGTATTGAAGCTTATAAAATCAATCAAACTCCGTAAACGAAAATAAATCCATCTAAAACTCAACTGTACACATAGGTACAACAAATCAACTCCCGAAATACCCTGATGACATTTTTAACGGATAAAATTTCTCGTGATACGCACGTACTCGTAGGGTGTTCATTGTGTAGTCCTCACATGACACTAAAGGGGTTTTTGAGTGTGCTTTTCAATTTGCCTCGCGCGAGCAGCATAGGGAAATACATTGAAACTCTATTGCCGTAAAAGCTTTATATTCTTTCCGAAAAAAATATGAAAGCTTACAACACAACGGTTGAAAGTCTAAAAGAACTTTTTTTAGGTACCTATTAAAATTTTGAGGCAAGTTTTAAACATCTTACTTGTACTTTTTGAATCGCAAAGGTAGCTACCTACCAAGAGTTTGTTTATCTAAGCTAAGATTAGATTGTTTGTGTTCCACTTTGTCTCTGAAACTATCGATTTAATTTTGGTATAGCATGGGTAGAGAGAGTTAGCAGTGATTTGTAAACCTTTGAGTAGGGTAGAAAAAAAAATGAGAAGCAAATAAGGTTGAGTAACTCATTTTCAACCTCCTTGACTGATAGGAATAAAACCTAACAAAAAGTTTTTTTAAATAAAGAACAGAAAACTAAAATAAGTTTGCATAATTATCTCATCAATCATTCACAGCCAGCTACAAAGACAACTACTATAGCCACTGGTAACTAAAAACTGCCGCCACACTGGCAGTCGACTCCACTCCCTACCTTGTTCTTGGTCAAATCAAGTTCGTGTAATAGTGAAACTTTTTACACAATGCTCTCAAAAACCGCCAGAGTGCAGCGGAAATGAAAACGGAGCATGTGTCGATTAAATCAACCACGAACTACGAGTAGGTATGTCGTTGTCGATCAGCAAACACATTTTTGAACGAAACGAAACCTGTCAAACATGGAGCGAATTTAGTAAAAAAATCTGTGGCTTCCGGTTTGACGATCACCAATGCCTTGAAATCGTTTATTGAAAGATCCCGATTTGTTTGAGGATACTCATTTTAACTGTGTTGTACTTTACCTACATATTTAATTTACCGCATACAAAAATTATTTGTTTGTTTGTTTCAATTCCCCAATATAGTAAGTAGAATGGAATGGAGATAAAAATGAGAAAAAATGGAAATAAATCGATCCTTATTTATTTAAATAATTATTTGTATAAGTGTCACATCACCCCATGGTAGAGCGATAAACACAGAATCGCAAGTGCACTTTAGACACATCTCGCTAGATGTCGTGAGTGCGCCCGTGACTTCCGGTGCGGAGTGACACTACACGCAACCCAGTTACAATCTAGGGTTGGTGCCAGATTTTTAGCCTACGCCCAGTAATTTAAAAACGTTTAAGAACTCATAGCATTAGGGTACCTTAGTAATGCCAGGATTTTAGTGTGTCAATAAAATTTCAGACAGCGTTCGACCAATATTGACTATAAGTACTCTGACCTCTCCTTAGAGGTTTATACACTTGTTAGGATAGAGCATTGTAATTGGAGGGCACTTCCAGTTTTCGGGAATGGTTTTTAACTCTGTATAATTTTGGATCCCTTCTAGTGAGATTGGCAGATGAGTTCTGGGTTTTAAGGGCATTTTTTTAAGCATCTGTAGTATGTAAAATGTATAGCTATATTTCATCTGAGACAACCCTGGAGCAAAGACATCATTATCATAATGGATGTCACGGACTGCAACTTCACAAGTGCTCTAGAAAGTAGTGGCTCTACCAACTGTAATCGCGCCGCGACACGTCAAAGTCTATCTTATTTCTACTGAGTTAGAGTCTATTGAAATGGAACTTTTATGTTTGCAGTTGCGGAGACTAGATGGTGCGACAATCGCTGAGAGCAACACATTAGCGACATCTCTCGGCAAGTGAGAAAATTACAGAAGAATTAAAATGTTGAGTCTGAGCTTTCAGCTGTTCTTTTTGCTTCGCTGTTTAAGATTTTATGCATAGAATTTGCAATAAAGTTAAGGACAGTTCTTATACCATTTTTAGGTCCGTAGTAAATCAATGAGAGCACTGGCGTCTAGTGGTAGTAACTCCGCTTACCTACAGATCCTAAGGTCGTGGGTTCAAATCGAATACATACCTAGTTTTTCATGTGCGCAAAATCAGAGCTGGCATGGCGAGCTACATAAATACAAAGTCGTTGGGAAATTAGCTTAAAAATGCTTAGTGGTAGCATAGAAGTACTAGTAAAATTCCTACCCGACCACTAAGTATTTTTAAGCCAATTTCCCAACCTCTTTGTATTTATATAGATTTTTGTTCTATCATAGAACACAGCACAATCTATCAAATCGATGTACTTACTTCGCGCGAGAGGTAAATGTTATGGCGCCGTCCTACATAAACGAGATTCCTATGTAAAGGGCTTACATTGCATAACCTGTTGTAAAAGTATGCATCGTAATTGACAATTGGATAAATGAGTGCTTAGGGCCAACGCACATCTATCGACAAAACTTTTTTGTCGCGTACTTAGTGACGTGAAAATAAATTTTCTGTTAGGTATAACGAAAACAGCATATGATGAATGCTTCCTCGTGATATGCTGTTTTCGTTGTAACGAAATTCACATCAATTGACACGACGCATGCATAAAATTATGTTTACCTATCTATTATAGCATTGTTTAGTACCTACCTATTAAACATTGCTTTATACGCACATACCTAGAGAATGAACTGTGCTTTTTTAATAAATAAGAATATAAAGTAATTATGTAGTGTACTTAATAATATTATTAAGTACTTAGGATGATTCTCATTAAATAAGCAAGTAACGAAAACAGCAAATAAAAAGAAGCATATCGTAACTAAAAAAGTTTTACTGAGAAGTTTCACATCACTAACTGTTCGACAAGACGTTTTGTCTTTGGTTTGCGTTCTCCCTTAGTAGTGTAGGTATGTAAGTACACTCATGAGCAGTAAATGATAATGACACAAAATGAACCCGTTAAACCTCACATGAAGATCATCTCTGACTGATGTGACTTTTAGTTTGTTGAGAAAAAAAGTTTCAAAATATTAAATTGACTGAAAACTAACAACTTTTAATTTCTTTTTTTCAACTACCAGTTTAGGTACCTATGGAGTATAAATATGTGTAAATAATAATAAAAAATCTTTGGTAAATAATAATCAATTTTGAATTCCAAAAAATGTGATCACCGGCTCATGCTGACTGTACAAAATTCAAACGACTTGCACTAGACAAAATAACGTTTTTCAGTGTGGGTGGTCTTCATAGACATTATCTAGCCTAGATTTTATTACTACTAATCTCATATTGCAAGCTTTAATTAATTTTGCTGGAGATTGATCTCATTAGTGGATTAACTACTTTAATTAAATTGATAACGCTATCGACAAAGGTACCTAATTACCAACCCTACCTAGTAGGGTAGGTAATCAAAGTTATTTAGAATAAATAAAAAACAGAAATTGGGAAAAACTATTAATTCAGAAGCGTAATTTCATGGCAATAAGCAGGCTTTCTACTAGGTACTACAAAATAAATAGTTTGTAAGCATAGATGTAGAGTTTCCTAATGCTCTACCCACAGATTATCGGTAGAATCGGTTTTATGCAAGCAACAATTACGGGAATGAACGAATTCCTTTACAAGCTAAGCTTAAGTTTATCGCTGGGTTATTTCCATCCTGAACGTATCGGTTCACTTGGACTTGTCATTCTCATGGACAACTTGCGGCTCGAACTCCAGATCTAGAACCTTCCTCAGACTGTCCACGTACATGTCCAATCTCTGCGTCATGTAATAGCAGCGACGGTCCTTGATCTGCCTGTTCTGGTTCAGATCCATCACGCTGATCAGGAGACCGTCCCGTGTACGGGATAGACCAGGGCATCTAACTCCGTCAGGACCACTGAAGTAACTAGATCCGTAGAATAGCCCTAGATCCTTGTGCGCAGGCTTGCCATCAGCAGATGTGAACTCGTTAGGGAATTCCTCGTATCCCACACGGTTAATAGCAGCCGTGAAGTAACAGTTGGTAATGGCTGCGTTCCTAGCCTCGATGTTCCACATGTACTCGCTTCCAGCATCAGCAGCGATTGTCGCCGATGGATTGAAGACGATCTCCGCTCCATTCTGGCCGAACATCATCCAGTTGAGGACATGGTGACGGCCGAAGCAAATGTTCACAGCGATCTTACCATAGCGGGTCGCGAAGACTGGGTGGCCAGTATTTCCTTCCATGTAGTAATTCGACTCGTTGAAGTCACCCACTCTGGGAATATGGTTCTTTCTGTGCTTGCCGATAACGTTTCCAGTATCGCTGATTATCACAGCGGTATTCCAGAGAATCTCAGCGTGTTTTTCATCCCTCTCAAGGATGGAAGATACAATCACCATAGCGTATTTGATGGCCAGCTCTCTCAAGAATCTCGTAGTAGGGCCGTCTTCGGCAGACTCGGCAAACTCGCACCATGGTTGCTTCTCCCTCGTGCAGAAAGCAAAAGGCATGTTCCATAGTTCTTGGAAACATAGGATGTTTACTCCCTCTTGACCGGCGACATCGATTATTTTTTTGATTTTGTCGAAGATTGCTTTTTTCTGCTCGTTGATGGGACGATCAGTTGGTGCGGCAATGGAGTGTTGGATCACGCCTACCTTGACGATCCGGGGAGGTCTGGTCTGCTCCTTCTTAGCTGGGAAAGCATACGCAGCGATTTCGAAGTCAGCATCCTTAGCAGCTGCGATTGAGGAGTCCTTTATAACAACTTCATGATGATTCTTCCTTCCATAATAGATCCTGTTGAACTCATCGAGGTCTCGCCCACTGAGGTTGTTGTTTACGATAGACTCGAGGCTCTGTGTTTCGTTGTCCATGGTTGGTGCGTACGTCAGGAAGGCTCTAAGGCAACTGTCCCTTCTCTGTTAGCTCTCCGCTCTTAAATACCCTATGCAGTACCGATGCGCGATGCATTAACTAGATGTGTCTATCTGTGTGGTCCGGCGAAGCTATGGCCTTTGACCTATGATGATAAAGTTCAGAGAGAAAAATATTTGTCTCACAGTTTCACAATAAATGATTCTTATTTCTACGTGACTGTGAGGGACGCGAAAAATAATTGTTTTTTTGGACTAACAACCGTCTGGTCTCTTTGTCACTGTCAGTATTCAATATAGAGATGAAGAGACGGTAGGTAGTAAGCTCTCGTCAACTGCATTATAACGGGGATTTCAGTGTGAGGCGTGTACGCTGAGTTAGTGATGATTGATGGCTTAAAATACTAGGGTGTACCTACCTATTTTATAAATAGGTGTAGTTTATTTATTTAGTGTCAATGATCGAAACATAGTAATATTTTTTAATAAGTAAACATTTTTTTGTTTAAGGGTTTGTGAAGGTTAAACAATGTGATTGGTGGAGGAGTATCCACGAGGCAACTGATGATAACAGGTCATGGAACTAATACGCTTCCATGTTTGTTTTTGTTTTGTAAGAATTTATTTAGTATTAGTTTCATGGTTTCAATCACAGTTTCTACGAACAAGGATATTTATTTAAAAAGTCTCCTGAAAATTTAGGTAATTCAGTTTTATATGTGGCTAAGGTTTTTTGTAGGTAGTAGGTATGTAAAGCGCAACACCCCGCTAGATATACCAAGGTAGGTATACTAACGAAACTTATCAGGCCTTTGCTAATCAAGATGATTACAACGTCAGGAGTCACTTTTGACCCAAACCCTTTATGATGAGAATGTACTGAGTGCCTGGCCTGGAATATGATTTTAGATGGAGTAGGCTTGCTCAGCATACCATCCTCTCAGCCTAGTAAGCCAACAATAGACCAACGGCGCTCTAACTAGGTATATTATATGCCTACGAGTTATTTTGTTACAACCGCTACTGAGATTTGTGGTTAGATCCAACCAAACCAATATCATTAATTAGGTCAGTGTAAGATTACAATTACCTACTTACTGGTCTGGCAGAAGTTACCTAGCTACCCTGTGTATTATTGTATGTACGTACATTGTGTTGTACCTAGATATAGGTAGGTAGGTGATGTATACCTAATACAACTCTACCTACAAGTAATCTAAGAAGGTATTTTATAATTACCATCCAGGTTTAGTTGGGAGGTACCTACGTTAGTTCGGTACCTATACTTAACTACCTACCTACTCTTACCTTACCTGCCTACCTTAAAACTTTTAAGTACAATATGAGACATTTCACTTAGGTAGGTACCTAAAAACCACTAATACCTATAGGTACCTAGGTACAATAGCTAAGTAGTTAGGTACTATACTGGATGATAAAGCCGGCCGGCATTTTAAACACCAATTATGTAAACAAGTCTTGATTAATCGCAAACAGGTTACGTAACACCACGAGAACCATTCGGAGAATAAAATAATACTGTTTGAATAGAAATAATTTGTGCTAAAATGAATACAGTGGAAACTTTAGACGAACTAATCAAACGTAACTTGAATCAAGAACAACTGAAACAGTTCAATAGAATTTACTACGGAAGAGAAGATCATTGTGAAGTTGAACTGCAGAAATCAAGCGTGGCCTCGAGTGAAAAGAATCATTTCCAAGTTGCAGCTTATTTTTTTAAAGCAGCAAAAGAAACAAGAGAATCGAGGATCGTCAAACTCGGGTTAGTTCAACACTCCATTGTTTTGACGACTGATAAACCTATCAACAAACAAAGGGAAGCTATTTTCGATAAAATTGAGAAGATAATAGAAACAGCGGCCGCTGAGGGCGTTAATATTATCTGCCTGCAGGAAACATGGACAATGCCGTTTTTTTTGTGTTCGGGACAGAAAGAAGAATGGGCAGACTTCGCCGAATCAGCCACAGACGGTCCAAGTACGAAGTTCCTCAGTAAATTGGCAGCGAAATTCAACATGGTCATAGTCTCCCCTATCTTGGAAGATGATAACGGAACTTGGTGGAATACAGCAGTGGTGATTGATGAAAAAGGCGAATTCCTAGGCAAACACAGGAAGAACCATCTTCCAAGTGTTGGCAGTTTCAGTGAGACTGCTTTTTACGCTCCTGGCAACACTGGCCATCCAGTCTTTGAAACCAAATTCGCTAAAATTGCAGTGAATATTTGCTACGGACGGCATCATGCTCTAAACTGGCTGATGTTTGCTCAGAATGGTGCTGAAATTGTCTTCAATCCTGCAGCAACGATTGCCGAATTCGGTGAGTCTTTCTGGGGTATTGAGGCTCGAAATGCTGCGATTGCTAACAGCTATTTCACGTGTAGCATCAATAGAGTTGGGACTGAAGAGTTCAATACGAAAGATGGAAGCATTTCCCGAAGCTTCTATGGTTCCAGCTATGCCACAGCTCCTAATGGATGCAGAACTCCAAGCATGTCAAGAAACAAGAACGGCCTGCTCATTATCGAAGCGGATCTTAATTTATGTCGTCAAGTTAGGGACCACTGGGGCTTTAATATGACTTCACGCCTAGACATGTACGCAAAAGAGCTAAATGAACTTTAAATAAACTAAACACAAGCAAAAATCAATATTCTCTTTGTAACCCCTCGCATTAAAATCACACAGTAGGTGCATTCATTACCCTCCGTTCATTTTATATAGTCGGCTAAAGAGATTGTAGCCTGTGGTACATTAGCATCTGTGATATAAGATTCGCACGGGATATAGTCTATGGTATCAAAAACTAAGAAGTTGAAGTTAGTCTATGGTAACGATGCCGAATGTCATCGCGTGAATTGTCATTTTTCGGTTTACGATTTTTAGCAACTTACTAAATTGATTTTACGATAGTTTTTCAACAAAAGCTATTGAATTAGTGCAAAATGGTGAGTACAATTTCGTATAGCTCAACTACAAACTCCGGAAATGCAGTTATCGGCATATTTTATTGGTTAGATAGAATAGCGTCATGTCATGAACATTACAATGCATTTTTGCTGTAAATCTTTGAAAACAACAAATATGCCGCTTTGTTGATAGTTTTTTCTGTATGAGAGTCTTGGTTTGCTGATTTATCACCAAATTTAATCGAAGTACCTATACGCCAAAGTTATCTTATGTTTTCAGTCAATTTTGGCATACAACGGAGGCGCCGTGGTGGCTATGAAGGGCCAAGATTGCGTAGCAATAGCCTCGGACAAACGCTACGGTATCCAGGCTCAGACAGTGGCTACCAACTTCCCAAAAGTGTACCAGATGGGACCCACATTGTATGTTGGTCTCCCCGGTCTTGCCACTGATACACAGACAGTTTTTCAAAGGCTAAAGTTCAGGTAAATACTTATTACAATTTTACTAAGCTCCAAGCATTTTGCTGCAGACAAATTAATCCCATGCCCTGAACTGTATGGTAACAATTTTTACTATAGCCAGATGAAACTTATTAAACTGTGCTGGTCAAATCGAACCAAGTACCAAGATCAGGCAAATTGCTGCATGATAAAAACTTGTTTTTCAGAATGAACCTATACGAACTGAAAGAGAATAGAATAATGAAGCCCAAGACATTCTCAGCAATGCTTTCAAACTTACTGTACGAGAAGCGATTCGGACCGTACTTCATTGAGCCAGTGATCGCTGGTCTAGATCCCTACACCAACCAGCCTTATGTCTGCAATATGGATCTAGTAAGTTTGTACTATCAATTTTGCTTTCAAATTGTAAACAAAAATCATCTCAAAATCATGATTCTTCATCACTTTTAAAAGTGTAATTGCTAATTACCTATATTGTTGTATAACTCAGAAAAAGGCAACAGAATCATTAAGTATTATAAGTATGTAGGTATTTACAAAAAAAGTATGTAATTATTCTATCAGCCATCTAGTTCCCATATCACAAGCTTTGCTTAGTTTGGGACTAGGTGTTGTGTGTAAAGTCCATGAATATTTATTTATTTATCAACACCATTGTACCCTAGAGGCTTATAAACTTCCAGTTCCAGTTGTTCTCAACTTGGGAACTTTTCAAACAAACCAAATTAAAGAAACATTTTTTTTCAGATTGGCTGCCCCAATGAGCCTGAAGACTTTGTAGTATCAGGCACATGTTCAGAACAGCTTTACGGTATGTGTGAAGCATTGTGGGAACCAAACCTCAAGCCTGACGAGCTGTTTGAAACCATATCACAGGTAAGTTATTTTTCATCATCCATGCACAAAAAGTAGGCCCTAACCTGTGTGTTAATCCTGGTTACAATTATATTCCAAGTTTCAGTCAAATCAGAGCAGTAGAGCATGATTGAAACACCAACATCCAAACTTTATTTATTTACAGGCGTTGGTAAACGCGGCGGACCGTGACGCTATTTCCGGTTGGGGTGCAGTGGTCTACATCATCGAGAAAGACAAGATCACAGAAAAACACGTCAAGACAAGGATGGATTAGATTACTGTAAGATTATTGGCGGAGGGAGTTTATAATAAAATTATTTTAAATCTATTTTAAGTCTTTTCGTTGAACTGGCACGTAAACTACGAAAGTCTGCCATTCAAAGCTATAAAATTGTGTTAGACTTAGGATGCAATAAAGTATTTATAGGTCTAGGTTGTCTATCTAGGTGTTAGCTCGCATATCTGATGTCTATGAACTCCACCACTTACCTAAAACAGTAAACAACGCTAGGTGTATGAGGTATGTGTGTGTGTAAATAAAAGCCACATTGCAGAAACTTTATAAACCGAATTAAAAAAATTAAGTTTTATTATTTTCATTACAATTTGTCTTTACAAGAGTTTTAGACTAGAGAAGTAACATTTCAACAGAGTTGCTTACATGCCGAAAGGATTAAGATTTAGCAAAGCTATCGTATTCATAAATATGCCGTAACACCAGGGCCCTCCGCTTCCGTCACCGTTAACAAGAATAAAAAAAGAAATAATAAACTACACAAATTATCATTGTAAAGATGTAACCCTAAAAGCAACGGTTTAACAAAACTGAATGTATTTAAATGATCTTTGACATCTAATTGAAGCTATGAAATGGAAACGATTCCGTTCAGATCTTCAACTAAATTAATTTGCTTTGAAATAATCAATTTTCCTCAAGTTTTGAAGAGAGAAAGTTATCATGGTCACAGAGACTTATTCTACCGCTAAGAATTACATCTTTACCGTGTCATATGATCTATACAATGGCAACATCTCATATTATTTTATGACGGACTTTATAGAATTCTTGAGTTTACTCTATCACAAAGATATTTTCTGACCAGACTTGCGGTGTAAGGTGCTACAACAGATTCTAATTTGCCGTATCTACAAACAAAACAAAAATGTATTTTCACGAGACTGTTCAAGTATAATTAAACATCGAAAAGTAAAATATTTATCACAAAACTTAAACTTTAAAAAATCATTTCGAATAAAAGGCGAACAGTGCAGCTCGAAATACTGATTACAATTTAAAGAACCTTTCTCACCAAAATTCTTATGAACAACAATACTAGTATTAGTTAAGAAAGTTTCAAAGTTTTCGAACAGACTCATCAACTGGGAAAAAAGATAATGATCTACATTTCGGACAAGGTGAGAAAGATTCTTCAATATTATTGAAAAAAAAACATAGGTAAGCGGGAAATCGTATTTTATAGTTACAAACTAAGGAACCTATACATACCAAAAGTACAAAACCTTTAAAAGAAATCTATGTCGGGCTAGCATTATATTTTCACAAATTACATCACAAATGTCCGCGCCCAGAGCCGCCAATCAAGGTAACTTTTTAAAACACTTTTAATTTTAGCTTACATTAAGTGGTGTCTCTGAGTGTTGACAATAGACTTGTAACAATAGAAGTCTTATTCGAAATAGAATAATAAATAACAAAATCTTACACTATAGTATTATTATTAAAATGCTAGACAGAATCTAAGCGAACTAGTATTGAGTACGGTGTTTATAGTGAAGTAAATAACATTCTTTTAAATTGCATTTAGTATCCTCTTTGACCGATTTGGAAGTACAATACTCACCGACAACGTAGTAACTAGTTTTCACTATTTAGGGCATTTTAGGGTGTATTCTACTACGACCATCTCTTATTAATTGTTAATGAGGAAGATGAGTTAGGCTTTTTTTTCCTGTTTTTTTAGCTTAAATCAAAAGTCTAGAAGATTGTAAGGACAACGGTGAAAGAATTTTGGCGATAGCTCAAAAACTGAATTTTCTACGATTTATTAAAGTTTGGATGTTCAAAATCTGTTTTGAGCCCGGCGATTTCGCGTGCGACGTCAGCAAGTCGAGTGGCTCACCCGCGCGTTCTAAGCGTTTTCTGCCTTTACGTTTCTATTTATATTTCTGATAAATAGGGAGAAAAGTACCAATACTTTTATGTAATATTGTGCCTCTAAGTCCTAAGGACACATTTAACGCTTCAGATAAACTTTTTAACCACCGACTGACGAAGAAAGGTGTTAAGAGTTTCACTGCGCAGCGATGCGGGCACTCTAGAAAATGCCGCGCAAAACGCACAAAGCGAGAGATGATTTAGGTTACACGCAGTATAACCTAAATGTATCTAATTTTACACATGGATTCAGCTATTGGCGAGTATTGTATTTGCATACGTTACATTTTTCAAACATTTTCATATTTATTTTCCAAAAACCCTTACAATAACAAGCTGATTTTAATAATATAACAACGCGTATAATTTTATACAATATTGATAAAGGCAATACAAGTGTAAGGCCGATATTAAACAAGTATACATCGTAATAATTTGACAATATGGCGGCCGAATTTATAATCGAATCAATTTGGATCCCGTTGAATTTTCTCCAAAAAATCCTGCTGTCATTTTACACGGTCGGTGAAACCATGTCCCAAGTTTTTTAGGGAAGGTTCTTATTTAGAAGTATAAAACTAAGTTGAGAAAATTCGGCGTCATCCAAAAAGTGTTCAATACCCTCATTCAAAGTCGTAACACGAACTCTAATGTAATGATATCAACGTTTTATATAATTTAACTACGATAGCTGAATATAAGGCTAGTAACGATTGAAAACCTGGCTTAAGAGGCACAATGTGACAATCGTAAACGTATTGTAACGTTAGCGTATCCGAGATACACTGCGCGGTGACGCTACAACGTTTGGAAGTCGAGCTGGCGTTGACGCGCAATGAGTCGAATTTCGCGGCAGCTGTCATTCAAGATAAAATCGTGTTGTGAAAAGCCTTCGTAGACAAACGACCATCTAAGCGAAAACAGAACGAATCCACGTCGGCCTAATCAAAGAAAAGGCATTATAAAGATCACAATAGTTATTAAAAAATTATGAAACACCGTTTCATTAATTTCGCTCGACTGGGGGTTTATTTTAAGACAAAGAAAAGCTTAGATGCAAAGTTAAAAACGCACAACAGACAATTCTGTCCTTCAGAAAAGTAGTATCAAAAGCGCCAAGTAAATGCTGATGATGATTGTTGTCGTTTTGACATTTCTCAGCGCTTTAATTTTTCAGTCAACAACGCTTCGATTGCCTTGATTGATTTTTTTGGGCAGATTTTTTTATCCCTTTGACACACAAATTTAGATAATACAAACTTTTATAAACGGTCCTTATTGTACAGTTTAACACCTTATGCAGTGCTGATAAAGTTCAAAATTCTTTTTATAGGAATATATCAAAGTATTTGAGAATAATGATATTGCCTGAGTTGGTCCGAATAGACTAACATTTCTGAATTTCAAAACATTACAAGGTTTCGCCGATATTACGCTAAATATCAAACTATTAACTTTTTGTCTACATATCGTGAATTTTATTTTGCATTTCAAAGTTTTAGGGCCTGTTTCACCATACTTGAAGTAAGACTATCCGTCAGATGAAATACATCCATCTTTGTTTTTGACAAGTTTAAAGTAGAGATGGTGAAATAGGCCCTTACAATATGGAACCTGAAACCGATATCGACTAAGCGCAAGTATCTGAACCAGCAGAGGACGATTTCACGAGGATAATTCTCTAAATAAAATTAGTAAAATATCACTGCTATTTTGTTGCCTGTTTTAAACCTTATGATATCCCAACAATATTTATACTAAATGTTATTAAGAGAATTACCGCTCTGGTCTTGTAATCTTCTAATGTAATGAATCTATACAATCGTGTGAAAAAAGCGTGGCGTATTCGTGCATGATACCATCCCTTTAATTCCTTCTCGAAAATTCGAGCGAAAATTTTAAAATAGCGAATTAGACAGTGCGAGTCATAATAGACAAATGTAGCTTGATGTCTGGTTTTCGAATGATTTCTTGTTGAAATACGAACGTAAAGCCGAGGGTGTCTATGGGGTAGGCAGAGGCATGTCCAAACATTATATTTAGCACATACCCTAAATGTTAAAACTAAGTTGTCTAATGGTTTAGACTCAAAAGTTTTAAAGTAAAAAGCTCTGTCCTGTAAAGCCAAGAAAACATCTTAAAACCACCTAAAAAGAACGTAAAAATCTAGCATTTGACGTTTTGATGATATAACATTTTTAATAAAGTTTTGGTAATGACAACAAGCACTTAAATCCACCACAGGTTTAGTGAATATGGAGCCCGCTCCTTAAAAACTGTGACTTTTTAAAACACTATTCGATTACCAGACACAAACAAACGGCCTACTTAAATTCGCATCGGTAGTCAACATCAACACACAGTACTGTAATAGTCGACTATCTGCACCAATAGTCGAATAGCCAACCATCACAACACTAATAATCAACGCTAACTGACAACTGCAGTCAATCTCGACTATCAATACAACTAGCCGACCATTCGCACCAATAGTCGACACTATACAATATAGTCGACCATCTGATAGTCAACCATTCGCCCAAATATCCGACAATCAACTCGAAAACCCGACCGGTAACAACCGAGAATTCGTAATAATGCCGATAACCTGCTGACGAGTCGACGAACAACCTCAATGAATAACATTCGATAGCCGACGATTCACCCAATAGTCGACTATCAGCACCCGACCATTACCAATAGTCGACAATCCGTAGTACATTAGTTGCCTTCGATCGCCTTGGCCACAAACTCGATGAATCGTTTCCCGTACTGCTCGGGGTCGCATGTAGATATACCGTCTACATTGCTTCCGTATTTTACCGTCTTCGCTGCTTTTGCCGCCTGAAAATTGTTATTAAACTATTTAGTATAATTAGGCAGAGCTATTACACAAGGTAAGGTTCGATCCCCACTTATTTTAGTGCAAAATTCTAAATACCTAGTTGTGTATTTCTAGCCGATTTTTAAACTCCTCTCTACGTAGTCTAAGATCAATTAGAATCATTTTTCATTTATATTTTGTGATCATTGGGCCATTAACCAATATCGACGAGACAGCAGATCACGTTAAGAGTATTATTAGCATTCTATCAGCAATCAAGTTCCCATATTACAAGCTTTGCTTAGGACTAGAGGGCGTTGTGTGAAATGTCCATGAATATTATATTTATTTGAGTGTGCACACAAAATGTCTTGGCCGATGAAGCTAAAGATGCTGTATACTTCTACACTAAATAAAAAAAATATTATGGAACGAAAAATACGTGATCGTGTGTAATGTTTGCGAGCGATTTTAAAACCATTTCTTTAACATACCAGCTTCAGCGCGATTTAGCATGCAATTGGAAAGTATTGAAAATAATCAAATCAATATGAAATACACACCAAAATTGAAAAGCATAAATACATAGAGAAAATAACTGCATAAGCGCACATTTTGAAGCATTTTTCAGCATGTTGTCAACGTTTAGTTGCATTCCTTCAAACAATCAGTAACTATTTACAGTTAAACAGAAAAAAGTACCAAACAATCATATGTCCCTCTGGTGTTAAGCGGTTACTTCTGCCTATAACAATTGCATTACCAGAGCACTTCCACCAAGGACATACCGTCTGAGACACTTATGCGTTATGTCTCATGTGCCTGTAATTGCACCGGCACTCATACCCATCAAACCAGAGCACAGCAATGCGAGCATCACTGTTTGGCGCACGAAATACACACGACTACACGTCAGGTTAGACATCCAACATAACCATAATTACGCAGCATACAATGCAAAGAATCGTTAGAAAGAGAGGGCAATAGGTGTAGGCGCGCGGCGTGTCCCACACAAAAGTATCGTCCCTGTTGAAACTACGCAAGGTACAAGTTTAAAGTACAAACAGTCTAGGTCGATGTGTCGCCGTGTGTACTTTTCCAGAACTCGTTCAAAAAGCTCCATTACTAAAACCCGTGTGATAAAATGAAAAACATTATGATATTGACAGGCGTCACAGCTCAGTCGGTAATAGCTCTGCCTTCCGTGCTGTGGATCGTGGGTTCGATCCCCACCAAGAACAAACATTTGTGCGTGGAAAACATAGATGTTTGTTCTATGTCTGGGTGTTACTATGTACTTATAAGTATATATTTACAAAAAAAAAAGTATATAAGTATTCTATCAGCCATCTAGTTCCCATATCACAAGCTTTGCTTAGTTTGGGACTAGAGGGCGTTGTGTGTAAAGTCCATGAATATTTGTTTTATTTATTTATTAAGTCTCACCTGTTTTTTGACTCCATAATGTGTCAGTACATCGATGAGCGCGACGAAATATATTTCTTTCTTTGGAGTTCCTGAAAACAGATTAAACGTCATTAGAACGAAATAATTACTACTAGCCGTATTATAAAAATATAAATCCTTCAAAAGACAAAGAAAATACTCCAGCAATTTGGAAGCAGATATTGGAAGAAAATAAAATTACTGTGCATATAAAAATAATACGTGCAATTTGCACATAGAGACACAAATAATGAGTATTAGATTTGCACGGTAAAATTATATTCGTAGAAAACAATCCAACACAAGAACAATTTCCGTGTAGAATGATTCCGTAATGATACGAGTCACAAGTACGAATCTGTGACTCAGTGTGCTGGGTTTGTACCTATGTACCTTTCCTACCCTTGCCTACCTACTGTATGTATGTTTTGCTGGAAATAAAGATTTTTTCATTTTCATTTTTCATACTCATTATGTGTGTGGGTGCTACAGTGGCCTACAATGCAGATTTTTTGACTGCACGTCTAATTATTTATTTATTTAATAGGCAACGCCAACAGCACACATAATACACGTTCGAAAATAACACTTAAAAACAATAATTATATTATAGAATGTGTGCCAATTACAGGCATGCACAGCATTCGCAACAATATTACAGACAACAGCAAAGACATAAAGTAGAAAAGAAAAATTAATAATTATAGAGTTATTAATTGAATAGTTACCATCTTGGCTGGGTATGGCGTAGATGTCCAGTTCGGGTATGATTCCCTCGTAGCGCAGTGAGGACTGACGCGCGAACCCGCGCGGGCTGTCCGGAGGCGTGTTGTAACCGAACCTGACAATCACAACGCTCAATTAACACTAATACTACTTCTTCCCTTATATACACCATCTGAAGATCTGCTCTTTACGCAGGAGGGACACCCACATCCCGTGCATTCGTCAGTAGTCCATCAGGTGGAGTGGTATACCTGTCGCCACGCAGTCGGTTGTCGGTGTCGGAGTCGGAGTCGGTGTCGGGCGAGCCGGAGTCGGCGTCGACGTCGTGCTGCCTCGCCGCCTCGGCCTCCGCCTCGCCGCGCCCGCACTCGTGCACGCCCAGCAGCAACGAATAGTCCATCAAGTGCAGTTTTGTTAGAAACTGGAAATTAAATAAATACTCATGAACATTTCACACTTTGAATTAGACATTACATGCAACGTATTACATAATGTCCCTATAAGCCGAAAAATGGCTTATTCAGATCAAACACGCGAATAGATTGGCATGTGCAAAAGTTGAATACAATATATTTGAAATTTCTATTATTTTACCTTAAATTTTTGCGACCACCCTAGGTGTTAGTTTAGTTTGCGTAGGTATCCAGCCTGTTAGTACACATACACACGCACCCTCCTATCACGTTCCACCCACACATAAACACTTTAAAGTCTGTGCAATGCTATTTTTAAGGAAAGTTTAAGACGCTTTTCATGAATGAAAAACTTCGAAACATTTAAGAATAAGAATAACATATATTTATTTGTAACGAAGACGATAGGTAGAACATTTAAAGTTATAGAACAAGCGTTGTTCGCCATGACGTGTAGAATACTTCCCTTTCGAGCTTATAGGACACTAGCAGTTGCCCGCCTCTTCGTACGCGAGTACCGTTTCCGTGTACATTATATTATCTGTGTATTATTAATATCAGTGCGTGTACCGAGCGGATACTTTGAGAAATTTGACATTACACCGAACTCGTACTGGAATGTCAAACGCTAGTCGTTAGACCAATGAGGTTGTACTACGCCCTGTCAAACTGACGTGACATGACATGACACCATCCTCTTGCCAATTGGCGCTGCTAATCCTATTCGTTCATTTTAACCTGTAGATCCTGTTAATTATTCGGGATAAAAAGTAACCTATGTGTCAATCCAGGTTACGAACTATATACTATGCCAAGTTTCATCCAAGTTCGTTCAGTAGTTTCGACGTGATTGAAACACAAACATCTAAACTTTCGCATTTATAATATTAGTAGGATTATGTAATAATACCCTATATAACTAAATTCGCCGTCATTTTTTCAACTGGTTTCTTAGTTTTTGTTTATTGTAAGTAAAGTTACAGGCTGTCACTGACCTCAACATCAGCAGTGAGCGTTTCCAGCAGCTTGTCTTTAGCGGCATCTCCGATGTCGATACGGACGCCTTGCTTTATGAAATCGTTGTCTTTCAGAGTCGGCAGTTCCTTTTCCAATTCCTTCTCTGAAGCCTCGCGGTCTACGGTTGAACCTTTTAGGTCAAACTTTCTGGAAAAAAGGTTCTATTTTAGTTAAAAATTGACCAAAATTACTCCTAAAATGAACTTCATTTGCGACAGAATTTTTTTGACACTATTTATTAACATTACATAAATAAAAAAAACCGTATGTTCTTCTACACCTAGATTTTCTTATTTTTTACGGAGCGGCGAGGGGTTTTGGGGGTTCACTGTGAAATTTAACAGGGGTACGTGGGGCCATAAGTTTGAGAAACCCTTTTCTATGCTTTGGTCGCGAGGCGCTGGCATTTAAAATCTAGTAGTTCTAGTATAAGTAGACGTTTCTAAACCTGTTTAGAAACCTTACCTGTGTATATTTAGGTGATTGGAGAATACATTCCGTGTTGCGACTAGATAATGTTCGATGCCGTCGACGGTCAGTCGGTACATGCCCAGGTACTGAGGCAGGAGCGTCTTTCCATGACGTTCAACAATATACTGGAATTTCCAACTTTATTACCAACCACATAAAGTAGTTTTATAAATACAAACAGATAAAAATTACAGCTATACCAAGATTTTTTATTTATAAAACAATGAAGATACATCTTGATTCTTGACCTAATAACTATCTGTAAGTTCCATTTCTTTGTTCGATATTTAGACCATGAGAACATTGAGTGCATGCTACTGAGATGCGAATGTTAAGATGGATGTGTGGAGTGACGAGGTTAGACAAGATAAGGAATGAGTATATCAGGGGAAGTTTGAAAGTGGCGCCTGTTGTTGAAAAGGTAAGGAGTGCTAGATTAGCATGGTATGGACACGTAATAAGGAGGGATGAAAATCATGTTATGAAAAAAGCTATGAATATGAGTGTGACTGGGTATGCAAGTAAAGGAAGACCGAAAAAGTGGTTGGATTGTGTGAAAGATGACATGATTGTGAGAGGAGTAGATTCAGAGTTGACGAATGATAGGAGAGAGTGGAAGAAGAAGACATTGTGCCGACCCCACCTAGCGCGGGATAAGGGCAGGGGAATGATGAAGAACATTGAATAAGTAATCAACTTCTGCAAATAATGCTTCTTTTTTTCATTCTTCTTCAATATACTAATTTTGCGTTTACTAAGTCTCAGTCAAGTTGCAGTAGTACACTCTATCTTAATAAAATTCGAACAACTTCATTTCGATCAACTCGATTTCATCACTGAAAATTGTCTTAGCTCCATAAAAAAACAAGTCACGAGCCAAACCTACCTAGTTTTCTATATGCTTGAATTGCACACGAAAATGATAGAGTTCGTAATGACCCGATAAGATATATTTAATTCCCAAAGTCAGACAGTATCGTACGGTAACATAGAAATTGATAAAATGTCGATGATAACACTATCATTGAATTTTAGGAAGCGGGGAAAGTTATTTTTGGTTTTGCATCAAATAAGTTTTAAAACTAGGCTGACTTTATTATAGTAGATTCAAAAACGAAAATCCGACTACTGAAAAATCACGCTCTAAAATGATTTCTATTTTTATTTTATGTGGAAAACAAACAGCTTATTAAATAAGAATATAAACAGAGGAAGTATAGCACGAAAAAGCATTAGAGTTTTCACTTAATAGTGATGTGAAACAAGAAGATATTTTCATCTGTAATGTACGTACATAAAGTACATAGTTGACGTTCAGAGTAGGCATGTATGAACATACATAATTCTCCTTTTGCTTCACCAAAACCGGGTAAAACCGGACCCTCACAGAATATTAGCAACTCAATTCTGGGACTACTATTATTTGCTCTTTATTAGTTTGAAAGGTGTACAATAAAGAGTTTTACATTCATTCATTCATTCACTCACAGGGTGGTAATGTTTGAGGAAGGAGTGCATCCGTTCAACCTCCTCAGAAGTGAGGGTCTTTAGGATGAACAGCCGGTCATAGCTCTGGTAGAACTTCGCTCCCGACTTGCCAGACGAATCGTCGGGAATCGGCTGAGATCTGTAGACAAATAATAACACACATTTTAGTGATTTTGAAAAAAAAAACACCCAGTTTTTTTTTAATTAGTTTTATCTGTGTTGGGTATGATGTACCAAGAGTCCAAGAAGCAGGGTTTGAAAGTAACGTCGAGTTTTAGATGACCTAAATCTCACCAAGGTACAACTTTTGATGCTAAATGACAAAACAAACATCATTTAAATGTATGGACATTTTTTTTATTTTAGTCTATCTTTGGTTTTGGTATCTATCTATCAGATCGCTATCTATCCCTTATCGAGGGCTAAATATTGAATTCGATCGTTATTTGTTATTGAAATGTTCAATCAGAAGCAATGACTTCCCAATTGTTAAGTTCGTCACTTATTAATGATTGACGTATCGATCATATTGATTGGATGTTGATATCTGATTGGAATAATGCCCAGTATGTACTCGTTCTTGGTACTTGTTATTGCTGTTAGATATGTATGATTTACATATCATTATATTTACCGCAAGCTTAGGTCGAACCACATTCGTTGAACAATCAAAGTTGGATTCAAAATCGCGGGAAATCAGTGGATGAAGATTTACAATCGTTGTGATTGGAAATCTATAGAAGAATGTCCCTCTTCTTCGTCAGTTAAGCATAATGTGGCTTGAAATAGCATCAAAAACATAAGAGGGTATCATATTTCGGTACATTTAGCCATAAACTGCGATACTAAATAATACTATCCGTTGAATAGGGCTATGAAATTATTTATTTTCGTGAAGGTGACTCATAATCTGACGTCTACTCGTACTACGCATATACCAACGAAGTTTAGTGAGTTTTATTAGCTACTAACTTCCGCCGTCGACTTCGTCTGCGTCCCGATTTTCCGGGCTAAAAACAAGCCTATGTTAATCCAGGTTACGAAATATATTCTTAGTTTCAGCCAAATCGGACCGCTAGTTGCAGCGTGATGGAAACCCAAACAGGCATCTAAACTTTCGAATCTATCATATTTATCATCTATTATATTTTTTCGTGGTTATAAACACCTATAATAATTTATTTAAAGGTACCTAAATATGGTTTAAGAGAACAAAGTTAGGAGAGCGGAGTCATAGACGGATACAAGTCTTTAAAATACTTCAATACAATGTCTTTTCCATATTTACATTTGAATACGCCATATTTGTAAACCCATTTATAATCATGCTAAAATATCATCGACGTGTAAGGTATGCAAATCGTGTCCAAAGCTATTTAGAAGTTTTGAATCTTATTCAGAAATATAAGTTTTTACCAAAGCCGATAGTTTAAAAAAAATATAATATAAGTATTCTTTTAACTATCTAGCTTTGCTTAGTTTGGGACTAGAGGGCATTGTGTGAAATGAACATGAATATTTATTCATTTATTAAAATCAGAAGGATCATTTTGCCGCAATGAGGAACATTTTTGGGCTGTAGGTATATAGTTAAATTAAACTTTCACCTCGTGCCTACCTTACCAAACCCAAACGATTTTTAGCCCCCGACCGAGAAACCGAAGGCGTGTTATAAGTTTGACGGGGATGTAGAGGATCCAATGAGATTTTCATGGTCAGGGGATTGACTTTTTTGGTAAAAAAAACTTTTTACTAATCGATCCTAAGATGAAACATCAAACATGCTGCAAATATTCAAGATCATATCTCGTTTAGTAACTACCGTCGTTATACATACAGGTGTCCTAAATATGCACTCACAACGATAAAATACTAAGTAAATTATTACAATGTGAGTCAACCTTGGGTAAACAATTTAGTCTAGAAACAATAGATTCGTATCTTTACAGCCTACGACTTAGGCTTTTCACAAATACCTGAAGGTTTTATTTAAATTGTCGAACAGGATTCTAGACACAATAGATTTTATATCATTCCTAGATTTTAGACCTATACGCAGATAGTAGGCATGATAATGTCTAAAATAGTTTTAGACAAATTTTTGATTACTCGAGTTAGTAACGATGGTTTTATAAAAACAAAATGATTTCAACTTGAAAATCAAAGCTCTTAAATTTTTACACAAATCCATGAAAATACCTTACCTCAGTGCACAACCATGGCAGTGATGTGTATTGTGCACGTGTTAGTATAATATATAAATATTAGTTTAATAAAAATATTAGGTGGAAGCATGTGGGATAAACGTGAATGGAGTCGGGAGTCACGAGGGGTCATATGGTCAATCAGGGATCGGGAAATTCAAGACCGTTAATAGACAAGGTGACTGACAATTGGGTCGAAAATCAAACCAATCAAAATTCTTCGTATTCACACTAGGGCAAACACCGAGCCAGGGTAATGATAGGAGGTGTAAAGCCTTGAATATTACTTAATTTATCTTAGATGGAATCGTAGCTCGTACATATTCGGGGAAGTACCGTAGCCCGAAATATAGTACCTATGTGTAATACCTACTGCATTGAAGAATTAGGATTGAAACTAAATAAAAACAACCGCCCACCGCAGTTGCCCATTATAGTTTCAGTAAAACATGCACTGGTAAAACTCAAAAATTATGTCTGTTCACGAATGAATTTGTTCCCGGTCATATCCTGGCTCGGACAATGGAGTAAGTACACCAGGCATAAGGAAACGACTCCGGTGACAGTGGATGCTAATGATTGCCGTGTCAATTTCGAAAGGCACACTAAATACTGTTATCTCAAAAATGAAAAATAAAAAACCAAAAATCGTACAGCTGTGAAACTCCGCTGACCTCAGGCGTTTTATCGTCAAGCCCCGTTTGACGAAAGCGCTCGCATCCGAGAATATGCTCTCTTGGTGAGTTTCGTTTTTCATGTTGGCAACAGTGGAGGGTGCGGTGGCCGACCTCCGGAGCGTACTATGCCTCTTCAGTACCCTCGGACATAGGTAGTTATCTGGCTTTCTAAACCTAGGGACGAGGAGGGGATGTGGGAATGGACGAAATAATCAATTGGGGGACGGAAATAAACGTAAATAAATATAAAAGTACAAGAAAAGTCATAGCATCACTCGTGCCGAAAGACAGCCTCAGCCGTGCTCACGTAGAAAGTAGGTTGCCGGCATGAGTTTCGTCACACAAATTCTATGAACTTTAGCTTCAAATACAGCTCAGTTCTAGAAATATTAGGTCCTACATTAAAAGTCTTTTTGACACATAATTTTGTCGCTAATTATACCGCCAAGCATTGATATTCCCGGCAACCTGGTTTCTACGCTTTTTATATCAGTTTTAGTACCTCGTGAGTGACTCTTTGTAGTCAATGTCATCGATTCCGAACCTCTCTCTCAAGTTCCTGAAGACCAGGGGGCAGTATTCCTTCACCTTGAAATGCGAAGGCATATTCTCCCTGAAACAAATGTTTGTATGAGGTCGAACAACCGCCGCCATTTTTAACCATGTCTAGTTGAAGTCAGCACGGTTAGCATGAGCGCCAAGGTAAGGGTTATGTCGTTAGGGGTTATGTCCGTAAATGTTATGCTGGTCAGGATTATATAGGTAGGTGACTTACTTGTTAAACAAATGGTTGTCCACCTTGAGCTTGGAGTATGCTCTAAAGTCATCGGGAAGTAACATGACTGGTATTGAGACATGGCTGAGTTCATTTATCTGAAAAAATACAGGCTGTTAATTATTTTTGCTCTATGGGTCCATATACAATACAGTCAGCAGATCTCATGAAGTTAGCTGCTTGTGATGTGTGAATACAATTTGGTACTAAAAAGCAAGCATTGTGTTATTTTCGTAAAATCAAATTTATTTATAGTTTCATTGAATTGGAGATTTATTAGCATGAAATGCTTTTACTTTTAAAATGACTAATTTTCTCAGGTAGTTATGACGTGCGTGATAACTAAGTTTTATATGCCCAAGTCTAAATCAAGACTCAAGACACACATTTTTAGACATCAAGCTTGCAGCTAACAAGCCTTAGTGACCAACATGCCTCGCAGGCTACAGACTTTCTGACTGGCGGATAGTTTGGTCAGTCTTTTAATCAGTATGAAAATGTATGCAAGTGTGCATATTACAAAGATTCAGTATCGGTCCAGTTAGCAGCCTAACCCGACACTGCCCCTGTCAAGTCATATTCAGCTGCAAGAGTAGTAGTCAAAAACCACTACAAATTCATCAACATGTGTCTATCGATCTGAACGACGAAATCAAGGCATCTAAACATCGTGCACTCAGATAGTCAAGTTGAGCGAATAGTAAAATCTTGGCAAGAGAAGTGCTTTATTTTATACTCATTGTTACGAAGATTCACTGATCTATTTTCATTCAATGTTAAGCTAATTGAGTCCTCTAGAAAAATTACTATTTGACAATTTGCCAAGAAGTAGGTACTGAAGAAAGTGCTCATGCACTAGAATATTTTTTTGATGTAAACAGAACACACAACAAACAAGAGCTAAAAGATACGACATAATTTGTGTACGGGAATGCAAAAGATCAGCTCAAATAGGATTACGCTCCGCCATGATTACATCAAGTGCTTGTATATACAAAGAACTCACCGTGTGATTCACGCCCCACATAAAAACAGACAGTAACGGCTCATTTGCACGAAACAATTTCACTTTTTGATGTTTCACACGGATGTGTTTCTTTTTCAATTTACTCAATCCTGTAGTAGGAACGGACATTTTGGATTTGTTTACAACTTCGTATAATGTCAATGAGAATCACTTTAGTATTTTTGTGACACGAAATTACTCATACCATCTTGAGAGTGATGAAACCTTAATTATTTACAGGAGAATTTTAATTTTTATTGGATTTTTCTGAAATCCAAGACCCACCAATGCAATGCACTATCAAACGGCTTTTTGACAGATGTGGCAAAGCAAAAGCAAAATCAAATCAATCATAGACAAATCAAATGACAAAGGTAGACCTTTTTTATATCAGTATATAAACATGAAGTTAGCCGCGTTTCATAGCAAACAGAGTCCATAATTATGGTCTTTTCCCATGGTTTTTCCATTTCCGGGCACAATAAAAAAAATGAAATCGATGTAAATATCGCTAAAACATAATCGATTCAATTTTTGTGGCGGTAAACCTTTTGATGCTAGTAAAGTCAGTCCTACTGTACTACCAACATGAAGAAATTATCATCTGTCAGTCAAGCTCAGCTGTCCAGCTGTCTGTCACTGTCAAACATCAGGAATATCAGTCAGTCAGTCAAAATAGGTCAAAAATACCAAAATCTCGCTTCGCTGATTCGCTCAACCTGAACCGACCTAAAATTAATTATATTTGTATTTTGTGGTATAATTTAAGTTTATCGAATTACAAAGGCACTCAAAAGGCAGCAGATAAATCTAATTGAACTGGAGTTGAATGAGCTATTATGGTGATCCCAAGTCCATTTGTTTATTGGGCCCAAACAGAAAATGTTGTTACTCTGAAAGTTGACTTGAAAAATGTAAGCAAACCAAATGTGAAGATTGTGGACAACAACATAAAGTTCTCTGCGCATGGGACGGGAGCTCGCGGCGATAATCAATACGAGTTTAGTCTAGACCTCTTCGATTCTGTGAAAGCGGTATGTAGCTTGTACCTTATTTATTATTTTTTTATTGGCAGGAATATTGAAACTGTTCAATGTTCATTTTTCTATTTTTCTCTAATCGCCGGCTTATTCCCTTATCTGCTGTTTATCTTCGTAAAGTGATTAAAGGAATCTGCTAGGAGCTGGCTTTAGCTACTATTGGTGGAATTTTTCAAAAGATAATAAAATGTATACCTACTTACCTGATTTACATAACTACTAATTGGAGCTGTGAAACTGGTTATAGGTTGATCTTTTCCTACCAAAGGTGAGCTTGAAATAGCCAAGATCAAGATCCATTATGTCAAATACAAAAGAATACTTACATAATTTTTATTTTATGAATTACTGAGTATTCCAGTTGCTATAGAACCTTGAAAAACAGAAGTTAGAAGTAATTATAATTATTATTTCAGGATGCAACAGACAATGTGATAACAGTTAGAGTGTTTGAAAACCGAGTGGACCTCACACTTCAGAAGGAGAAAGAAGTGTGGTGGCCCCGACTGACTGCCCAGCCTCAGAAACCTGCCTGGCTTAAGGTACTGCAGTGTTGTTTCTAGGGCTGGCTCCCTAATAAAATCGACTCTATAGACAATTGCTAATTTTTGGGGAAAATAAGTATAAACACACAATAGCATTTTCCTCAATAGCAATTTTTGTATTATTTTCTTTTGAACCTGACAGTTATTTGACTATCACAATAAAATAATAATAACTCAATAATAATTAATTGAACATTATATGACTAATACAGTATTTACAATATTTATAATATGTACAAAATACACATGAACAGATCAACTTTGACTTGTGGAAGTCTGAAGACGGGCAAGACAGCGAAGAGGAGACTCGAGACGTCATGAAGGACTACCCCGGGATGTATGATAAGCTGCAGAAAGAAGAAATGGGCTATAAAAAAGGTATTTCTATCCATATATCATATTTTTGCTGAATATTTAGGTTTGAATTTCAAAACTAGCTTGCAGCCGAAGTTTTGCTATTTAGTTGGTACTTAGGTTATGCCTACCAAAGTATCCTAAAATACCTTACTTTATTGCTGCTATTTCAGGTTCCACAATGTTTTATCCAAATCGGATTGAATCTCAAATTCTCAACATCTAATCCAAACCAAGCACTTATATTTCAATAGTCTTCTATCATATCAACCAGGCTTTCATAGATTTTCAGAAAGAATGATTTTGGGCCTTCTCTATCCAGGCTTCCCATAATCATCCAGGATTCCCATAATCTTAACAAAATTGTTGTTCCATTGGACCATCCTATAATCCTAATAATATTATATATATCCTTGATGTTATTATAATTCTTTCTTGCAGAGGACATGAAGCAGGTGTACCTTAAACTCTACAATATGTTTCAATTTATCGGCTACATGTATATTCTGACTGTAATGAGTATAAGATATGCGAAGTTGGAATATGACTCTGTTGCGGGAACTTATGAGCATGTCGGTCCTGCTATGAAGTTTTTGCAATTGATGCAGTATTTGGAGGTGTTGCATCCACTATTTGGGTATACTAAGGTAAGGCCTTTTCAATACTACTAGCGACACTAATAAACTTCCTAATTAAAATTTGGATATGCCAAATACTAATTAATCTTTAATCCAAATTCTATATCTACATGGTATCTACACTTGGATCTGGGCCAGATCTGAGGGAATGTTTACTGTGGTTTTTTAAATAGTATAGCAACATTTTTTGCATTTCCCAGGGATCAGCCTTAGTTCCATTTTTGCAAGTGAGTGGACGGGCCTTTATTCTATTCGCGATGATCGAAGCAGAGCCGCGAATGCAGACAAAACCGGTTGTGTTCTATCTTTTCGTTATGTGGAGCACGATTGAGGTTGTCAGGTAAAAGTTCACATACTTAGGTATCTACTTTCAACTAACGAAGTCAATATTACAATAGGAATTATCGTGGATATCTCACATCTATGACAAAATTGTTGGATGCTACAACAATTTTTATTCCCAAACGTATCGTATCGTAGGCGATGCCATCTTTTTATTTATGTTTTACAATACAATAACTTTTATGTATACCAGTTTTCTGCTACTTATCAATAGATGGCGCTGCAAAATTTTCTCTCGAACTAATACAGCTCTGCTATTTGTCGACAGATGTCGCTTTTACCATATCTACGTATTTACTGCAAAACTGAATTATTCATTTTTATATTCTGCTCTCCAGGTACCCGTTCTACATATCGCAGCTGTTCAAAAAGGAAATGTACATTCTGACGTGGCTACGATACACCATGTGGATACCTCTCTACCCTCTAGGTATCCTCTGCGAATCTATCGTAATACTTCGCAACATACCCTACTTTGAAGAAACACAGCGTTTCACTATATCACTGCCCAATGAATGGAACTTTGCTTTTCATCTCCCCATTTTCTTAAGACTGTACCTTTTGATCCTAACATTCCCGGGAATGTTCTTCGTAATGAAGCACATGCGTAAACTTAGAATAGCGAAGTTGAAACCTAAAGTTGTAATCAAGAAATTGAAGTAATATTAATTTGGTTTGGTGACTCACAAATGGTTGAATAATAATTATAATAATATGCTGATTCTACCGTAGGTTAATTTGGTTTTTATTGAACTGAGAATTCGATTGGTCTTGGTTTTCATGTTATAGTAGGTAAGTACCTAATTTGATTATGTTGTAAGTCTAGCCACTATTGGTGAGACTTAGGAAGGTCTAACCAATGTAAATTCGTGAAAAATATATACCCTATTATTTGAGTTAACTCACTTCAGATAGCTAGTAAAATGGACATTATTGTACCTAATTCATAGATATTACTGTGGGGTAGAGAGTGGTTATAATGATACATGGAGCCTTCTCTAAAGAAAGACACTGATTTTTTGGGTGTATCAATGGTCACAAAAAGGGTTATTATTCATTGAGAATTAATCTGACTGAAAATGGTTGTTTTGTATGAAAAAAGATGTTGCAATAATTTGTTGTTTTGCACATTTTTAAAGTGCCTACCTTAAAAAAGTATTGCTGAGATTTTGATTTTTGGACACACCTAATTATGTTTAATTTTTATACTTTGTGTAAATAAATGTTGATTTTTTATAAAACATGAATTTAATTTAGTAGATAGTTAAAGTAAATTAAAACTACAGAAATCTACTAAAAACAAATTAGTTTATTGGATAATTAAATAAATAACAAAATGTTTAATACAATCCTTTATTAGTGAATTTATCACCAGTCACTAAATAGGATTTTTCTAGCTAAGGAGATGTTAGACTGAAGTCTTAGAGACTTGTAAAACAAAATCTAGCTCTGTAACATAATTATCATTGCCTTCAAGCATTTTATTCCATCTATTAAAACTAAAATAGTTTTTATTGATCAAAGCAAGCACTGTTCAGTAAATATTGATATTTCAGTTACTTGAGAAGCCTTGATGTATATTGGCAGATATTTATGTCTATATAGCCAGTACATTGCTAGTTTTTCAACCATAGCAATTTGTCTTGCCTACAGAGCTCTTGACTGCTGCATGTCTAAGAACGCAGGCTGATAGTAACTCTTTGGAACCAATCATGTGGATCTGTGTGAGCATAAAACTCGTGGAAGATAGGCTCAATGAGCTTGTCTGGGGGAGTCAGTTTGTAGACTCGCTCGCCATAGTAGGTACCAACCTGAAACATAGAACAATACTGTAGGAAAACAAGATATGTTTATTTATTTTTACTATGATTCATTTATAATCTCAGAATGGATGATTTAAGGTGCTAAGGAATCTAATTCTAAATCAAAGTGGAGGAATAAGATCTGCACTGACGTCCCACATAGGGGTGTATTGTGGTTTGTCTGTCTTACACCAGCTAGCGCCCTTACTCCTTAAAATAAACAAAAAGGTCATTGGAGTTGATGGCACCTAGATATTTAACTAATTTCTTCTTTTGAATATGATATATTAAAATCTAGAGTGATTGTAAGAATAGCTACCTCCCATCCAGGAACGTCACGCATCAGCTCAGCCTCAGCCTCGCGGTTCCTGCGGATTTGCTTCAGGAATTCACGGTCGCGCTCAGCAAGCAACATTGGGTAAATGGCCATCTTAGCCGAACGCATCTCAATTTCATTGCGCTTGATCTGTTTGTAGTTCAGATTGTATAGGTATAAGGCACCTACTGTCATGCCGATGTAGCCAGCGAACATGGTATACCCTAGAAACACAAAATAAACTTGGGAAATGAAGTCAGCTGTTTGTGTACAAACAAAAAATACTCCATGTCGGATGGCAAATATACAAATAGGACATGACTATTCATGACTTGAAATACATTTTGTGACCCTTGTTTACTCAGGTTTGAGCACAGTTATGGTACAAGAACACAGTAAACACTCGTAGTGGTTTATTGATAACCTAAAGTTAGGTTACATAATAAGTGTAAATACGCTAAATTGAGTAAATAAACACTTTACTTACCGCTGAAAAAAGTTTTAGCTGGGATTCTTTTGAAAGGAATAGGCTTGTAGCCCCCCGGAGGGGGCAAATCCTGTCTTTTCGCAACTTGGCAGACCTCAGCCATCTTCGATTTTTTGACCGATTGTGATGATGATGATTGTTATTTACTGATACTGTCATGTTGACACTTTGAATGTCATAATCTAGTGATGGGATCTCTATGCCTAAGGTCCGGCCAAAATATAATAGGCATAGTGATGACCTTAAGTATATAAAATCTTTTTTGTAATATATCACCAAGGCAACCAATGTGTCTTGTCACTTTGTTTTTTTCATCTTTTTATACTGCGCGGGCATTTACTTCAGTAATCTGCATTCTGTATACATAATTATTATTCAGTGTTCAACCTCATAATCAACGTTGTCTAAAAGTACCTCACACAATTTCTCATGGAATCCGATACAACTGATGCAGGAGTCCAAGCTGACATACCCGAGCCAGAAAACGAAGAACAAGAATTGAAAATCAAACAGTATGAGCGCATCAAGCTCCATCCAAAAGTTCCGGTAGAACCGTCAGCTTACGGAAGAGGGAAGAACTTCAGCCGTCCCTGGATCTTACAGGATGGAAGGGAAGTTCCGGGGGTAGGCAGTGAAATGCGTGAATGCTATCAAGTACCAAAGAAAGCTAAACATGGAGAAGGTGCGAATTGCCCATAGTACCCGTAGTTGCCCGTAGTAGTTGTATATTAGAAGTAGGTACCTACCTACTATTTTTGCAAGCTTTATCGATAAGTACCTAAGTAAGTATTACCTAATTATTTCACCGAACCTTGTTTTTGATAGGTATTCGAAAGCGCATGCTCACGGATTTCTTCTGGGAGCAAATGCTAGGTGAAGTAATTGAAGAGCTGGCTACATCACAGCCCGTGGCCGAATACTGCTCAGAGTACGATGCCAACTTTGTACGGGACCAGTTTGAACCTCGCAACTTAGAAGTCACTGCTGACAAAAATGTAAGTAGGTGCCTACATAACTGCCTACTGGATTTTATACCTATCTACCTACTCAAGCTAATTACCTACTTGTGTTAGAGTGGTATAATACATATAGTCCTGAGGTAAAAAGCTAGATAATCACGCATACTCGCTTTATAGTGAAACGTAGATACAGTTTCATATAGCCTAGAATACCTAGAACACGTTAAAGTTAAAAGAATGAAATCCTTCCAGATGCATTTGAAATATCCACTTTACGGTACTGGATCAAGCGCAATCACTTACTACAGTGAAAATATCACGAAAACAGGCCCCGTAAGGAACCGTTTACATAATTTGATCGTAATTATAACTTTAACATTTATTAATTTACCATTTTATTTTCAGGGCGAAATTTTAGAAAAATTCCGACGATGCCAGCACTTTACAAAGCCAATGGAAGAAAGATTGGACAACGGCTGGGTTTTGTAGTCTGCGTATATTTCAGTTAGTACTGATAAAATAAACTTCTTTTGTAGACTAAACGGGTTTTTTTATAATTAGTAGCGTAGGTATTAGAGGTGGGTCATACTAGGTAAATTGAGATATTAGGTTACTCTGTGACTGTGATATGAGGCTACCTGTTTCAAATACCTGTGAAAAATATTAGCTATTATTTTTTTACTTCTATCGAATCGAGTAATTATTTTCACAGATAACTCAAAGTAAAAGACAGATCCATATACTAGGTAGTATTTTTGTGATACTTCTTTGACAGGAATGCCTAAAAACCGAAAATATATAGTTACATCGCCTTCAAATATCAATCAAATCATACCAAAAATTCAAAAAAAAAAATCAAAAATCCAAATCCAAAATCCAAAAATCAAATCATAAATGTAATGTAATGTATGTAAATAAAAATAAAATAAAAATTAAAATTAATTAAAAAATTTAAATTTAAAAAATGAGTAAATAAATCGTCTTGCATGTGATTATTACATTACATTACTTACATTACAATTACAATAGTTAGTACAGCTATTTGTAGTTTGAAGGTATAGTATATTGCGTGAATATTTCATGTTCAACATTTCTTAGAGCTAAGTGATGCACTGCCGTGTGTTTTCGTCAGCGCGATCTACGTTTTGTACAAATTTAGTCGCGCCATCTAGTTTTGATTTTCACAACACCCACGTCACAGGTATCTGTTCATCACTGTTTGACACATTACTTTAACGAAGTGTAAAAGGGATAGAAGCTAATATTCAGTATTCAGTTCATCACTGTTTGACACATTACTTTAATGTAGTGTAAAAGGGATAGAAGCTAATATTCAGTATTCAGTTCATCACTGTTTGACACATTACTTTAATGTAGTGTAAAAGGGATAGAAGCTATTATTTTGTTATGCCTGTGATAATATACTAGCGCAATGTTGCGCTCAAAGACAAAGGGGTCAAGTGGGGTCACAGGTATTTGGGATCTTCTGTCGCTGTGACAGTCTGTGATTTTTAAATAGCTGTGAGTTTTACCTGTGATGATAAATACGTCTCACCTCTAGTAGGTATAGGTAGATACTAGATACGTAACAAAATACAGTTTTGAGCAAAGGCTTATAAAAAATTACCTATCTATTTTTGACGCTGACTGTACCTAGCCTAGCTTCAGCTTGTGAACCCGTATTTTTAAAAGACAGACTATTGAGATCTTGTATGTCGCTATCGTCTTTGTAACACCGTGGTAATACCCCAACTCGCATTCTGATGAGTACATTGCATCTCCGGGTTCGGAATACGAGAATTTGGTTACCTACTATTTGCATTCCAGAATGCAGTAGCAAAGAATCCGGATCCATGTAGTCCCAACCTGAGATCACTCACTCAACGAAATAGTCGAGGATGTCGTTATTTTCCTCCAATAAAATTAAATGAATGTCAGTGTCAATTTCCATAACAGTCAAAGTCAAAAAATTGGATCAATCAATCAATAATCTAATTTGATTCAATTCACTTCGTTTCGTTTTCGTCTTTTGTGTCTTCTTTTCTTTTTGTGAAAGATGCTATCGATATAAAAATGGAATAGCTATAAGTATTACAGAAAATCCGGTGTAAACCATGTCTGGTGGACTTGTAGATAAAGTGTACATCGGTCTGGACAATGCGCCGACCGCATTCGATATAAAAGGACGTATTCTTGGACCAGTAAGTATTTTGTACTTTCGTTTCGATTTCTCTCCCTGTCTCGAGTCTCTACTTGTAAAATATCTACCTATGTAATAAAATATCTTTATTTGGGTTTTCAGAACGGGACCAACCTAGAGTATATTCGGTCGGAGACAGGAGTCGTAGCGGTTTTGAAAGTTGATAAGTTGGAACCTTTGCATCTGGCTTTGCACCACACTCGATCGGAGGCTTTAACGGCTGCTAGGTCTCTGGCGCAAAATCTAATTGAGACGATACGTGCTGAGTTGGCGCAATGGAGCGCCGCGCAGGCGGGGGGGCCTCCGCCGGCGTTGAACGTGCCTCCGCCGACGTTGGCGACGACTAGTGCGCCGCCTCCGGTCCCGCCTCCTGTCGCTACAGCAGCATCCTCACCTCCAACTATGACGTCTACAGCACAGCCGACTATGATGCCCCCTGTAGTCAGCGTAGCCCCGGCCACTGCTCCTCTCATGACTGTTCGTCAACCCCTCCAGCAAACAGTGCTGCAACTTCTTCCACAACAGCACCAACAGCAGTACGTCCTCAACCAGGAAAACGGGCAACTAATACCTATAGTACAACCGGGCATGCAAGTCCAGAATACAAACTTCAACTTGCCAATAGCTCAGCAGCTTGGTTTGCAGCAGCATAACTTCGGAGCGCAGATGATAGACTTATCAAGTATGCAACCCATGAATGTAACTCAACTGAGACTGAGCGGTGTACCATCATCAATGTCTATGATATTACCCAACGGGCTCACAATACCTCAAGCTAGTTTGACATCATCTGACACAACTACAGTGAGCTCAGCAACGTCTACCCCTGTGGTATGTGCAGCTCCGAGTACCAATTCTTCACAGAAGATCTTGTACAGCACTGATAAAGGTGATAAGGAGGTTAAGTACCACATACAAGGAGCTGAAGGAGTGCAGTGGACCATGCCAGGATCCCAGACCATGCTGATTCCATACCAGCAGCTCCAAGACTTTGCTGCCACTCAACAGGGATTGCCAAATTTGCAACAACAGTATGTTTCTGTAAGTATTACCGGCAGCATTATGTCCTCTTAATTTTATTCAGCTCTAGACAAGTCAATCGAACTTAAACAACTGTTAAGTATTTTAGTATGGATCTAAGTCTGCAATGAAGAATTTATTATTATTATGTTTGTTTGATCTAGTTGTGAAGCATGTCATCATCATCATCACTTTTTGCTGTTATTAGGTTTTATTCATAGCATGTTTTGATCCAACTAGATATTATTATTTCTAATAATAATTTGTTTGTGAGACAGATAGCCCCAGCAGGTGGCTTGCAGCAGACATCCCTTCCATTCTCAGCAACTCAGTTGCAGCAACTACAAGCAGCTGGAACTATTATGCAGCTAAATCAAAAGGTAAGCAATCAGTATGTAAGCTTATAAAGACATTGTGCCTAGTTTAATTCATGAATAGTTTTTCATACAGCATTGTAGGATTTGTAGGTATTTTCCATAAAGTAGTGTAGGAGCTATGATTTGCGCGACGCTGTTTATTCTAAGTCAGTTTTTGCTAGGATTATATTAGGTTGATTAAAAACCAAAGCCAAACACGCTGAATCTAAGCTATTTTGCGACTAAACTTAGAAGAACAGACAATAAACTTTGGATACTTTGCGTTTTTGTGTATGATCCTCCTAACATACTCATAGAACTATGATAACTGACATCAGCGTAATGTGTAAGTAGGGAGCAGAGAGGTAATCACGAACAAATATGATAGTATTCAAATCATATTGTGCGTCAACGCCAGCTCGACTGCCAAACGTAGCGTCACTGCGCAGTGTATCTTGGATACGCTACTTATACGATTGTCACATTTATTTTGTTGGTGATCAATTGTTATTTAGCAGGTTTTGATGGCATCACAAGATAGACAATCGGAGGGTAGGTCAACATGAATTGGAAATTCGTAATATGAAGGTGAATCTAGTTTCACTGTGGACCACAGAAACTGCTGCACATGCACACATAGTGAATGTCTTCATTCCTACCAAATTCTGAGATGGTACTCTAAAAGTACATAATTAAGTCAACAACAACAAAGAAATCACGATAGGTAGGCTACTAATACAACTTTAAATTAACTGAATAGAATAGTGAAAGTAAGAAGATGTTACATAAACATTTTGAATTTCCTACAGCCAATAGTAAGCAGTGGATCATTGATCAATATAATATCGACGGGACAAGCGTCGTCGCCGCAAATGATCTCTGTGAGCACGGTGGCGGATACTGACTGCGAACATTCACGTGTAATGTAACTGCACGGAATAACCCCATAATACCCTACATTTTCTGTTCTTATTCATATAAATATTGTTCTATTCAATATAGTAGCATAAACAGTCCTGCAAAATTCCTATCCTACTATTTTATAAATGTCGAATTTCAATGTTTGTATTTCAATCACGCTGCAAATGCTAGTCCAATTTAGATGAACCTTGGAATATAGTTCCTAAATTGGATTAACACATAAGCTAGGTACTTTTTATCACGGGCGGAAGCTAGTAACCAATAAAACGGTTGGCTTTCGTGACGTGACAATAATAAATAAGTTTGATATAGAAAAGCTATAAAATTACAAGAAATATGAATAGGGGCTTTGTTTTCATAGATTTTTGTGTTTGCCGAATTATACTTGTTGTGGCTTTTTTTATAATATCTGATCTGATCTCTTCTAAAACTTGTAAATTCTATTTAGATTTCGGTTATAATGAAAGATTTATCCAACGCTATAGGTACTTAGGTACTTACTTACCTATTTATGTGCTATCTTGGTCATTGACTAATATAGAAAACAGTAAATTTATATAAATTCTAGCGCAAACATTTTTTTATTGAAGCGAGCTATCTCAAAGTCAAGATGTTTTCAAGATGTCAAATGTTTACGAATCTTGGTTCTTGACGAACATTTAGATCTATCTAAATTTTTTGGTAGGTACCTAATTGGCGCTACACTATTTTGAGTGACACGCATGGTAGACCCTCGTTTCTTTTGATAATCCGATGTCCCCATAAGCCGAAAGGGGGCTTATTTCGACCAAACACTTGAATAGATTGGCATGTGTAAAAGATAAGTTCAACAGAAGTACATTATTAGGAAAATCTTTTTTTTTTTTTTCTTTTTTTAGAAATTTTCGACAACTTTAAATGTTTATTTACGCATTTTTATGAATTAAAATCTTCTAAACATTCTATGTCGTAGAACAAACGTTGTTTGCCATGACTTTAGAATACCCCCCTTTCAGGCATATAGGGGCATTACGTAACACATTGTATAGAGACTGGATTGTGGAAAAACTAGACAATTATGAATGTTATAGATTTTGCACTACACAAGAATGATTACAGTCAGTATACACGAACAGGTTTAGATTTTGCACTACACAAGAATGATCACAGTCAGTATACACGAACAGGTTTAGACTTTGCACTACACAAGAATGATCACAGTCAGTATACACGAACAGTTTTAGATTTTGCACTACACAAGAATGATCACAGTCAGTATACACGAACAGGTATAGATTTTGCACTACACAAGAATGATCACAGTCAGTATACACGAACAGGTTTAGATTTTGCACTACACAAGAATGATCACAGTCAGTATACACGAACAGGTTTAGATTTTGCACTACACAAGAATGATCACAGTCAGTATACACGAACAGGTTTAGATTTTGCACTACACAAGAATGATCACAGTCAGTATACACGAACAGGTTTAGATTTTGCACTACACAAGAATGATCACAGTCAGTATACACGAACAGGTTTAGATTTTGCACTACACAAGAATGATCACAGTCAGTATACACGAACAGGTATAGATTTTGCACTACACAAGAATGATCACAGTCAGTATACACGAACAGGTTTAGATTTTGCACTACACAAGAATGATCACAGTCAGTATACACGAACAGGTTTAGATTTTGCACTACACAAGAATGATCACAGTCAGTATACACGAACAGGTTTAGATTTTGCACTACACAAGAATGATCACAGTCAGTATACACGAACAGGTTTAGATTTTGCACTACACAAGAATGATCACAGTCAGTATACACGAACAGGTTTAGATTTTGCACTACACAAGAATGATCACAGTCAGTATACACGAACAGGTTTAGATTTTGCACTACACAAGAATGATCACAGTCAGTATACACCAATAGGTTTAGATTCTCTGCTTTTGTATACTAGAAGGCGGTTCACGGTTCATTTCTTTCGGCTTATATTTTGGTTCACAGGTTAATGGTTCTTTTGCTTCACAACATTTTCAATACTTATTTTAACTATTATTTTGTTCTAAATGTGTCTATGTAATCACGATTTCTGTTATCTTAACAGTTCAATAAGTCTTGCTTATAACATTATTTAAAATTAAATACATACACAAATATTAGTTCACATAATTGCATTTTGTAAGCCAATTCTCCAGTGAAAATATTTAGTCAAATTCTATCAGCTCGACTTTTTGAATTTCTCTGCGTTTTCTTATTGTTTGCAAGATAATTTTCTTTTAGCAAACTCACCATGCTTTTCATTGCAACTACTTTTGCAGAACAGTTAGAATTTGTAAATTATTGCAGAATACGACGACACCTTCTAAAAATGTCGGAAATCAAGAGATAAGGGGTCAAAAGCGCCTCTCAGATGGATCACCCAGTCAACTGCAGCTAAGACCAATCGCCCCTGCGGGGTATGTATCTTTTCAGTTTATGTAGTGGACTTGGTGTACTCTTGACCATGCAGTTCGTTCTCAAAAAGTGATCATTAATGTATATAATCATATCAAATTGGTGTTCATTCAAGAAGAGATTCAGTATTACTGAGAGCATAATACTTACGAACGACTATTGCCTACTGTTTTGTTATTTCAAAAAAAGGGTAGACAGAGGCCACTAGATTTTGAATCGCATCGATCCTAACATACATTCATTCCTCATCGATGTATTTTTAACTTGCGCTTGCTTAATGTATGCTATTTTGATCAAAATACATACGTCTTTTCCAAGTATTTTAACATGTTTTACGAGTACAATTTGATCAACATCAATTTTATTTTCTCCAGCCAGTGGCAGCCAGTTCATTTGAAAAGTTATGATCTATTGAGATGGAAAAAAAAATGCGAATTATTTCCCAATTCCTTTAAAAAAAAACAGCTGATGTTGCCAATCACCTCGTATTACCTCAATCGAGTTCGTAATTACCAGGTACCTCCAATTATCTGCTCACTTGATCAAAGAACCGCTGATGATGTTCCATTTCGCTACATGTCATTGCTATCTTTTCATTGACGAATTCAACTCGAAGATAAAGAAAGATCTCTAATGTCTACTGTACCAGCATCCTCAAATATTCAAAAGAGAAGATATATACCATTATATTATTAGTAATTTTTTACGTCATTAGTTTGATTTGCAAATAAACGACTTAAATTAGATTGTGACCCTGCCAATACACGTGTGGCACATCACTTCCGCAGCAAAAGAGCGGTCCATAACTGGAACATGCTGCCCGAGGACGTTGTTACCGCTGACTCTATAAACGCCTTCAAAAACAGGCTCGACAACTGGCTACGAATAAGTAAAACAGTGCTTAAAAAATGTGACTAAAAGAAAGAACAGTCGCTTTAAAATTATTATATAAATATCTGAAATCCGTGTGACGTAGATGTTACCAGCAATGTGTATAATCCGGCATTCTATAGAATGCCTAGGCGAAAGCTGCTCGTCTATTAAATAAATAAATAATAGTACTCTTGTTTATAAATCAAGATTTGACGCTATAAGCAACAATTCCAATTACTTTGGTGACGCATATTTCGCTAATAAATTGACGTGTTGTTCAAGTGACATACTTGAAGCGTGTGTGAATTGTACGAATTGGATGCCACAGGTCCATTAGCCAGGACAAGAGTTCTTCGAGAGACGGGCGTTCCTGGACCGCCACCGGAGCAGGTATTTCGAAATGTATAATAACTTTTGTTTCTTTAATGTAATACTATTTTGAACTGAGATAAGTATTACGAACATAATAAATAATTGTTTAAAAAAATATGAAAATTATTCGTATGATTTATTCCAGTTCAGAGTACTGGAACTTAATACCTGCTTACGTCCAGGCATATTAATGTATTATATTAGTGTCAAGAATAATGCGATTAACTATAAATATTAGTCTTTCTGCTTTTCAATATTAAATAGTGTCATCGAGCTGTCGAAACGTAGCAGAGGATAAGCGGCAGACGCTGATTTGGAAATTTATATTGCTTCAACGCAAAAGCAGAGATCTTGTGTATTTAAATGTGCATGTTGTAGCTTTTATGCATGGCAGACGCCTTAGATTACAGGTCCTTTGAAAACAGGCATCGAATAATAAAGTTCTAGATGTTATAAGTATCGTGTACATTCCCCGTAATTTACTAAAGGATTTATGAGATTTATTTTATCTACCAAGTATAATCATTTTTTTAGATTTAGATTCGTGTTGCAGTCACTTCGAATATCTACGGGGAAATATTCCTGACTAATTTATATATCTATTTTTTTAAATCCTTCTATAACCTGTCTAATGTTACAGCTACCAAAATTAGTAGTTTTAACCGACTTTTAAAAGGTGGAGGTTCTCAATTCGGCGCGTATTATCTTTTTTTTACATTAGATTTTAGTAGTAGTAGAGCTTTTGAAAGAGCTCGTCTGGGAAACTGCTACCACCATATTTTCTGCCGCCAAGCAGTGACGCTCGCATTGCTGTGTTCCAGTTTGAAGGGTATGGGTACCGGTGTGGACGTGCTTTGTGCATCGTTATAGGCAGTGGCTACCACTTAACATCTGGTGGGCCATTGGCTGGTTGTATAAACACTTTAGAATTTTGGACAGACAGGTACTTAAAAGGAGACTCGATCCAAGGAGAACACCAAGATGCAGCCACCAGTCACTACCAGGAATTGGAGAACCACATCATAGGCTAAACTTAGAAAATTTTAATACATTTACTTGCAGTGTTTGTTTCCAGTGTCATCGCTTCAAGCCACTATCAATAATAACATATAAACTCCAACTAATGCAGTATATTTTTATGCTTAAAAAACTAGAGAAACCGACTTCAATTTGACTACCTTCCGGCTTCAGCATCAGATGATGATGGCAGTTCATTGTGATTATTCTAGTGACCGTAAACACCACAAAGTCACAGGAGAGCAATTCATGCAAATTCGTTTACGTCAATGATATTTTTTATTATTGAAACGATTTAAATGAAATTGCTATTGATAAATAATACACAGGTCACAAAGTGCAGACAATGGAGTTTTAGCGGGAGCCTTGCAAACTATACTTATAACGTTAAGTAGATAAATAATTATGGTGGCCTTTCAAAACTTCGCATGTGCTTATTGAGCTTAAAAATAAAATAAATAAATAAATGTTGATGGACATTTCACACGACGCCCTCTAGTCCCAAACTAAGCAAAGCTTGTAATATGGAAACTAGATGCTGATAGAATACTTATATCCTCTTTTTTTGTAAATACATGCATATAATACAGTAACACCCAGACATAGAACAAACATCATGTGCATCGCAGATTGCAGCTTTAAAAGTGGTCGATATCGTGCTTTCGTGCAGTATTCGTGACTCCTAGATTTTATGGAAATATATTTTAGATATTAAGCAATGCGTAAATAATTTAAAATGCAATAGTTTCTCACAAGCGTTATTTGGTGCTTGCATGGTGAATTTGGCGTAGATTCAAAGCAAGAAGAATTTCACAACACAGCGTAATGCACAAGCGACACTTATCAAGCGTTTACTGGCTATTATAACCTGTTGATAAATGTAGCGTTGGTTTTACAGCTAGAGACAACACGGTGGTCAGTATGGGGATGAAGATAAATCCAGCGCACGGGACCATTATACACGTGTCGTCTGGCCAGCAGACGAAGTAAGCAATCTATACTTTACACTAAAGATAAGATAAAGATAAAAAAAATTCGTTGGTAGATAGCTGCATTATTATTGCCGTGAGCTAAAAATATAATATTTCTGTTTTAATAAATATTGGTAGTGCGTTATCTCAATATTTCTAAAAATTCTCTAAATAATGCACAGTTGCGGGTAGTTTACTGCATAAATAATTCGAAATCGGTCTAGATGTAACGTACGACAATGGTTTTAAATTACTAATATCAACATTAGCATGATTTTGACAATAAATTATTATTTACAGCGTGTCTGGTACCGGAATGTCCCAGGACGGATCCGGAATGTACATCCGACAGATCGACCGCAGTCTGCAGATCCAGAGCAAAGATCAGAAGGACCTGACCAAAGGTCAGAACCAAAACGTACAGATGATCACTGTCCCACAAGGAATGACCGTGCTGCAAAACCCGTTAAACATCGGCCAAGTTCCCACTATGCTCGGGCAGCCGAACAGCCAAGTTTACATGATCCCGACGAATCAGAATCTCGTACAAGGGGGGTTGCCGCAGGGGTTGATCGGTCAGCAAATGCTGCCCGGTCAGAACGTTACCGTCATGCAACCGAACCAGCTAGGGGTGCCGAGCGGGGTGCAGTACAACGTTCCATTGATGCAAATGAACATGCAGCACAACTCTCAATACATGCCAGGGCTGAACCTAAACTCGCAGCTATCAGCTCAGCAGCTCAACGCAGCTTTAGCCAGCCATCAGCTCCAACTGCCTGCAGGACAACATTTAGGAACTATCCCTATAGTTCAACAATCCGCATCGCCCCTAACCAACCCTCAAACGCAACCCGTGCATCAGTTGCTCCCCCAAAACTTCATGACCCCAACCTCACAGTACGCAACCATGCCGCAATACATGATGCCGGCTAACAGTTCTGGACTCACGGTGCCAACTAACCCCAGCGTGCAGTACACGCTACCGACCTCAGCGCCGCCGCCGACCAATGGCAACGGAAACGGAAACAATTCCGAGGGAGAGAACGGAAACGGAAACGGTCAAGGGAACTACATCACGTCGTCGCAAGAATACGCGATTCCGACTACTGTGTCGTCTTTTACGACGGACGGCGCGACCACGCAGACGACGTTAATGCAGCCGAATCCATCGGTCACACCCAGCTACGGGTCCAATGGAGGAACAGCCACGCCGACCAACATTCCTTATTCCAACCAAACAGCGACGCAACCGCAGAGTTACCCTACGAACGGCTCCACGCAAACTCCGACCAACTATCCCCCGACGCCGGCGAGCAGTCAAGCCACGCCTCAGACATTCTCCCCATCGTCTACCCCCGCTCCGAATCATAACTACCCCCCTCCGTCTATCCCCACGATGCCGATGGCCTATCCTCCGAATCAAAACCCGTATCCGAACGCAACCGGGCAGAACTTAGCCGCTTACGCTAGTAATCAGTTTCAATACAACAGCCGGCCGTGGTTCAGACCGAGATACGGGTCCCCCCAGGGGTCCCCCTACAGCGCGGGCGTGGGGCCTCCACCGAACGCGCCTCCGCCCCTGTCCGTGCCGCCGCCGACCGGTAACTACAACTATTGGCAGGACAGCTGAAATATAAACTTCATCGGTGCAGTTTCCGAAGATAGTGAGACTTAATAGTTATATTATAAGAGAGACTGTTTTGATTTAGTACATTTATGAAATGTAGTTTTTATTCTATTTAATATTATAATCAACTGTGTGTATAAATAGACGATAGAGTTTATATCAGTTTGTAGTTTTCTTCTGTTTACAATAGGTACACAATTACACAGGTACAGTCGACAACATAAGTTTCAGATTGTCGCTACTGTGCTTTGGGAGTTTTTGATTATTTGCTTTGTAATCTTTGCAACAGTTCTGGGGCCTTATTCTCATTTCGGCAGAGATTTTAGTCTAATAGGGATGACGGCAAAATTACGTTTAAAACTCTCACTAGTGGGTGAAACCAGTTTGCGACCGACATTTGACGTCATCCCTATTAGAGTAAAATCTCTGCCGAAGTGAGAATAAGGCCCCAGGTAGATCCGACTAACCTAGGAAACAAACTTTTCGATATGAACTTGACCTCCTTACGTTATTTCTGATTTATTTATCACCTCATTTTACTAACTTTACATCATAGAAAAATATACTCATTTGCTTTACTGCATTTTGCATTTTGCGACTTTTGGTTGTCACCATTGCCATATTTTGGATCTACATTCATTATGCAAACTGCCAAGGAATGGAACTCGTTGCCGTCTTCTGTCTTTCCTGAGAAATATAATCTGGGTCTTTTCAAGGCAAGGGTGAATAGGTGTCTTCTAGACTGTCCTGCTCCATCGTCGGCCACATCGTCACTTACCATGGTGAGATTGTGGCCAAAAGACATTCTATTCTATATTATATAAAAAAAATATATATTCTCTGTGGCCATTGCAATATTCAATACTTCTGTCGGAGTATTTTTTTTCTACGATTCAATACTAAAACACTGATTCAATATCTCGCAAGTTTCTTTAAAAATCGCTGATGAATACCGAAAACCGCTATCCAGTCCCCGCGTCTCTGTTCATGCTAAAAGAGATGAAAAGGCGACAAGAACAAGTGAACAGTGGTTATTCGCTACTGAAGCGTAAAGTCGAGGCTCTTAGGTACCGTGGGAGGCAGGCGGCAGCAGAGTTGGCGTCGACGCAAGCTATCTTAGGACATACGCTACGGGAAGCATATATTTCGTTAGCGGCGGTCAAGTTCACAAATGGTGAGAGTAATGCTATGGTGCTGGAGAATATTGGAGAGGTAAATACATCTCTATCATAGAATGATCAATCATACACTACCGGTTTCCGTGGTATAGGCAGAAGAATGCTGGTGTAACGTAAATAAGTCTCATTAAAACTAAAAAAAATGTTTGTTAAGAAATAATTATTCCCTGCATCGTCATGGGTGTGATGTGCTATTTAAAACCTTTCTCCTTGGCACTGAAATCGAACCGGCACATATTTTATTTAGTCTTTATTTGAAACATTTTATAATCTGTGGTCTGGCTAAAACAGCAAGAGCTCCATCTCTGTGTATGCCCATTTTCCAACAGATAAACCAGTAGGTAATAGGCTGTACGGTCTAAAGTCGTATCACGGCTTCGACCATCTGATCGAAACTTACGCTGCGTGCGCGATTTTATCTCCAAACAGGCCCAAGTCCGCGTTCTACGCATCCCAGAGAACATATCAGGAGTATCGACAGTGTCACTCCAAGCGGTCGAAGACACAGGCGCGAGCGATGCGTTACAATACGCCGGCTTAGGCGCAGGCGGGCACCGCACTAGCGAGGCTAAGAGAGCTTTTCGCGAAGCAGTCAGGATTCTGATAAAGTTCGCCTCGCTGAGGAACACCTGTATTCTGCTGGATGAGGCTGTGAGGACTACTTTGAGGTCTGTGTCTTACAAACCTGGGGACCTACTCTAATTCAACGATAAAAGAAGTTTCCAGACTTCTTCTTCTTCTTCGAGTCGATTGGCTCCCATATGTATTTTTTATTATTTAGTAAGTACCTAGGTACCTACTAAATATCCCGTTTTGCCCAGAAACGGGCCAGGTCTATGGCATTTTCCGTGGCGTCACACAGATCCTTCCGGGTGCAGGTGTTGGTGCATTGCAAGACAGAAGGTGAGGCATTGTCTGTGGTGCTCCGCAGTCACATTGTGCTTGTTTCCAGACTAATTTCGGCGAAAGATCAAAAAATAAAAATAATGCCAAATAGTCTTTTATTTTTTAGTTAAAACGAAAACCGGTGATTTATTCTAAATGGTACCATAAAACACCTAACATGGTATAGTGCATCCATTCGTTCACGAAAATTGTGTAAGGATCCGAACTTTATAAGCGCGTCCGCAAATGAATTGTAGCCACGCAATCGAAACTACGATCAAAATACGTTCGCTTACGATGATTCGTATCGAAGAAGAAGAAGTAGGGGGTCCCTGTTCTAAATCACAATCATCAATTTGCAGTAGCAGGTACCTTTTTAGATCGGCTTATTTTTCAGGAAGGTCAACGGGATTGAGAAAGTTATTATGCCTAAATTGCGAAACACTGAAACTTACATTATGATGGAAATGGACGAAAGGGTAAATCCTAATAGTTTATCAAAAATATCAGCTTGAATGGTATACAATTACTTACCAAAGTCAAAAATCATTTAGTCAATAAAATTACAAGATTTAGAAATAGTGTAAAGCAACGGGTTTATATCAGTCATTCAGTATTTTACTTATTTATTGTACCTACATCTAAATACCCTTTACATTTTTTTATAGGAGAGGGAAGATTTTCACAGACTAAAAATGGTAAAAGCCAAGAAAATCAGAAACCAAGCGTTGGCGAAGCTACGCAAGGAGGGTTTAAAAGCTTCTGCTGGTGGCGGTGAAGCCAATGGTAAACTTTACCATTCTAGTACCATTTGGTGCTCTAGACTTTCCTTATTTTTATGACGTCAGCTTCTTATGTTTCGTAAAATAAATAATTTCTATTTCTATTAGTTTAGAAATGTAACTACCTAGGATCATTACTTGGTTCTATTTTGTATTTTTGTAAAAAATGGAAGCACTTGTTTCTCAAGATCAATCTATGTAGGCTGCGACCGGGGCGTTCACGTAACATGCTAGATTCTTAGGGCCTTCCTTGTAAAGGCCTTCACCATCCTTGTAAAATATTTCTGTCTTTGTTTTGTAAGCCTAAAGTAGATCGAGACGGAAAATATTTATAACTGATGGTTAGCGTAATCATGAGATCGTGAAATAGGCACTCAATCTTCATAGATGTTTTGCCTACCCACTATCTAAAGCGATCAATTCCTTTCGATATTCCAGAAGCTGAAATAAAACGGCCAACAATCGCTAGTCACGTGCGTTCATCGGAACAGTTAACCAGCATTCTGTTCGCGTGCGGATCCACGCTAACCTCCACCACAGACTCTGGCGACTACAAACCAGACTGCTATCCTCATAACTGGGATGATGAGGATTTACTCTTTTAGCCTATTATGGTCTTAAAAAACTGCGGATGTGAACCACGACTACCGGAAACTTCGGGGTACTCATCGATGCAACAGAAGCAATGGGGTGGGCGTGAAAAAAAACTGGGCAGGTTTCTTTAACCCCGTGAAATTTTCGAGAGCGGCGGTCTGCATCGGGTCGCTCGCCAATTTTCATTGAATATCTAAGTTAAGCTACGTTCTGCGCGGTTACCATTTGGATGGGTGACCGCTAGTGGTATTTACAGCTTCCGTGGTTCAGAGGTCACGTTAATCTGTCGGTCCCGGCTATAGTAGACGGAAGCCTTAAGGCGCCCTAATAACTCTGTCACCAGAGTTGGCTACTCACTCAAACTTACGAATGAATTGGTGACCCTGTACAATATGTTAATATTTGTGTTTGTGCGGTGTTGTTCCAGTTCGTAATAAATTATTTTAATCCTACTAATATTATAAATGCGAAAGTTTAGATGTTTGTGTTTCAATCACGTCAAAACTACTGAACCAACTTGGATAAAACTTGGCATATATATAGTTCATAACTTGGATTGACATATAGGCTACTTTTTATCCCGAATAATTAACAGGATCTACAGGATAAAATGAACGAAATGGATTAGCAGCGCCAATTGGCAAGAGGATTTCATTGTCATGTCAGGTCACGTCAGTTTGACAGGGCGTAGTTACTACCTCTTTGGTCTAACGACTAGCGTTTGACATTCCTGTGTAATGAGGTCTAATTGTCAAGTTTCTCAAAGAAGTATCCGCTCGGTACATGCACGGATAATATAATGTACACGGAAACTGTAGACGCGTATGAAGTCGCGGGCAACTACTAGTTTCATATAATTGCTTAACTAAAATAGGAAAATAATTCAACCTAAGCTAGATGTATGTCGGCGTACTGAGGTGTCAATTAAAACAATTAATTCCAATTTGCATTTTAACCATATTATATTTCTACAAAAACATGATATGCCGGTATATTTTCAAACATGAAAAAATATAATATCTTTTAGTTTCATATTATACACACTATGATTTAAACTTGTCATGTATGTATTCACTATACACAAGTTTTACAGATCTTTTGAAGGCTTTTACATAAGAATGATGTACTATGTATATAGGGGTAACAATCTTTGTTACTACATGGTTTGATGGTCGGTGCAAATGATTTTAAATCTTACTTTAAGAGTAACTTGGAAGTTATTATTTGTATACTACACTTAACCTACTCTAACAATACGGGACTAGAAGGTCAAAAATAATGTTATCTTTGACAACGCAAATTAGGGACGGAAGCTACATGCTCCAAGCTCGATTAATATATTTTAATGCATGATTTATATTAACCCTGAATCCAACATATATCACTTTTAATATAACTTTTAAGTTGTTGCCTTGCATGAGGTAGGTAGACTGATGATTTTATGATATATTTTGCGTACGCGGATGTCGCGTGGACTAAGAAATCCTCACGATAAAAATCCAAACCGCAAGTATTTGCCTTTCATAGAGATGGGACACACTTTCGCATTTACCTAATATACATTTTTAAATCACAATTCCATAAGACAGTTGAAGGAAGGTTATGAGAAAACAATTTTCATCATACAATGTGTTGTATAAAAATATTTTTATCTCGATAACAATAAACCCTGTGTATGGAAAACTATATTTGGAAGTGTCCTAAATTACAATTCTATGTACCGCGATGTAGCTCGTCTTATATTGTCCAAAATCCAACATTTACCAGCCATGATGGCACTCAATTTCGAACACATTTTGTGAACATTTAGATTTAAGAAGCCACTTTTGGCACATGTATATATTTATATGTTATATTAATATAGTGATAATGAACAATGCTGTCAATTCTGTTATTGCATTTTTCTAAACTAACCTAATTTGACAGCACTAAAAATGTTATCGTCCCTTTCTCATAAACTGAAACGACAAAGACAGTTATAATTTTAGCGCTGTCAAATTAGATTAGTTTAGAAAAATACAACAACAGAATCGATAGTAATCTGTGCCTATCACAGATCCTGTTATATTATAATGCGTTATTTAGACGCGTTTGACTTTTCACAGTCTTAATTTTATAAGAAAAAAATCGCGTAGTGCTGCTTATATTAAATGGTGGGGAAAAGTGAATCTATCGACTAAATAACAATTAAATTATAATCAAAACAAACTTACAAGTAGGCGATTGAAAACTTAACTCTAGCGTTGTTTTCTTAGACTCATCTTCAAATGAATAAATTTTATAATCCACACTTTCGGAAATTACTATTGAAAAGTCTGAGAGATGTATAAGCAATCACAACGCATCTTTGTCCCTCTGAACTGAAGTATCTGCGTAGAACCGTCGAATTACGGGTAAGCGAATTTTTCCGCACAACAGTACACACGGCCACAGGTCAGGTTATACAACCATAACTACGCTATCTACGCAACGCAGAGAATCTTTGGAAAGGGAGCGCAATAGGCGTAGGCGCGCGCCGCGCTCGCAGCCCATTCACACAAACACATAGTCGTCCCTCTCGCACGATTCGCAACGTTCAACAAACAGTATAGGTGGACATGCTTCGACTGTACATGCGCAATCGTTTGTTGCACCAGAGTGATAAAGATCCGTTGTGCGTACTGTAATACTGTGTGGATTATTAGTTTACTGCAACCTAGCACACCGCGAACAATAATCATTATTCGCTGAACTTCCGTAGTACATACAGAGCGGTGCACGACACGGCTTCGGCGATGGCGGACGATCGTCGTAAAACGTTGACTTGGATAGATAGAGCGTTCTATCGTTCGGTCGAGTTTTGTGTGTAGCGGCTTGTCGCGCGACTTCGTGCGCCGCGCGGTCGGCCTCAGCGTAGAACTGCGAGCGACCCGTGCCGTAGCGCGGTTGGGAGGGTAATGTGGATTGCTCTTTGCGATTTCGCTCTGTTGTGTAACTATAAATAAATAATAAATAAATATTAATGGAATTTACACACGATGCCCTCTAGCCCCAAACTAAGCGAAGCTTGTGATATGGGAACTAGATGGCTGATAGAATACTTAAATACTTTTTTTTACACATACATAGTAATACCCAGACATAGAACAAACATCTATGTTTGCCACGCACAAATGTTTGTTCTTAGTGGGGATCGAACCCACGACCCACAGCACGGAAGGCAGAGCTATTACCGACTGAGCTGTGACGCCTGTCAAAAAGAAAGACGAAGAAAAAGTAGACGCCTGTCAACTGGAAAAGATAAATAACTTTAACACATTTCACAGAGCGCCAGACACTGCATGTGACGTACAAGCTATATGTCGTCACTCTGGGTCAATTGCTTCCGGAAAAAATAAAGATGATTTTGTTAACAATTGCCGTGTAGCTGTTCTATGTATGGTGTGACACAAAGATATCCCTCAAGCAACAATATAATGCGCACATACCTGAACAGAGATGCGTATCAGCGCTGGGCAATGCTGGTGACACCACCTAGGTAGGTAGGTAAACCCTCACCGGCCGGTGGAACTTCCACTAAACTTGTAGGTTTGCACAGAGGAACACTATTTTGATAGTCAACACACAGTTTATATGGTTTTGAAGTAAGTATGTAAATTTAGCGTGGATACGATTCGGTATTATGAAAGTTTCTTAAGTTGTGTCTTTCGCATCAGGCGTTACAGGATCGTACTGATTTTTTTGCATAGTTTGTGGGTAGGCGTGCCCTTTCGCTGTCCTCTGGTTTAACGGTAGTGGTGTCGCATAGGACAAAGAAATATTGCCCGTGTTACGAGAAAAACAACTCTATGTCCACCACACAAGAACTATTCATTAGCAAAATCTATGAGAACGAAACATCCCGCCCACCAAAATACAGCTGGTATTTTCTGAGAAGTAACAGAATGAATCCTGAGATTATAATAACTACAACGATTAAAACTAAGAGATAAAATTATTAAAGGCATGCTAGATACGATAAAAATAATAATTTTCACTACGACTAGGTAAACTATATAATTATGATAAACTAGGGTCTAAATTTGTCCCTTTGCAGGTACGTTATTCCGTTGGTAAAGGACAAAGTTTTACCAAGGGTCGCTTTATCAAAGTGTTTTTGGTTTTTATGGTGGCTACACGGACTTCTCCGTCAGGGCCAGGGTGCAAATCGACAACCCGACCGAGGGGCCAATGCAGCGGAGTGCGGATGTCATCTTTAATTAGGACCATTGCATTTATTTGTAGCGGTTTACATTTGTTGGTCCACTTAGCTCGTTCGGTGAGTGTGTGAAGGTATTCATTTTTCCAACGAATCCAGAAGCTCTGTTGAAACGATTGAATCAGTTGCCAACGATTTAGTCTTGATATGTTTACATCAGACATGTCAGTGTCTGGAAGAGAGGTTAAAGGCTCCAAGGTGAGGAAGTGGCCGGGAGTCAACGCTGATAAATCGTTCGGATCTGCACTCACTGGACACAAAGGTCGAGAATTAAGAACTGCCTCGATTTGAATGAACAATGTAGATAATTCCTCAAACGTTAATGTTTGTTCACCGACGATACGGTAAAGATGTGATTTCGCAGCCTTGATCTGGATCTCCCACACACCTCCAAAGTGAGGTGCTGATGGTGGATTAAACTTGAATTCGATACGTTCTGAACTCGCAGCTTCTTCCATTAAAAGAAGAAACTGATTTCGAGCCCCGACAAAATTAGTTCCGCAATCCGCATGTATCGTATTGCATCTCCCGCGGCGTCCTACGAATCGGCGCAAAGCCGCAATAAAACCATCAGACGATAAAGTGGACGCCACTTCCAAGTGTACTGCCTTAGTCGCAAGACACACAAATAAGCAAAGATACGCTTTGTCTAATTTAGCTCCGCGATGAGTGCCGAGCTTAATGCGAAACGGTCCACCAAAATCAACGCCAACGACCGAGAATGCTTTAACCTGATTAACGCGGTAGATTGGCATGTCGCTCATAGGTGGTTGTATCGCCTGGGGTTTAACACGATAGCACCGGATACATTTTGAGAGGCAACGTCGGATAGCCCTTTTTGCTGAGACAATCCAAAATTGTTGTAATAGAAGGAAGTGCGTGGTATTTACCCCAGTATGACAGTAGGTCCGATGAATTGAATCGATAAGCTTGTTCGTGAGAGGGGAGCAACTAGGCAGCAGTGCCGGATGCTTTTGTTCAAATCCGAGTCCGGCATGGCAAATTCTTCCACCCACTCGAAGGATTCCCTGATCGTCAATGAACGGATTCAATTTGCGAATTGGTTTTTGTAGTGGTTGATCCTTATGTAATCGTATAATTTCATCCTTGAATGCTTCGGATTGGACGTGCTTGACTATAAGCATCAAGGAGTCATGCCGTTCTTTAGTAGCGATACTATTGTTGTTAGGAGGGGGAAATCCACTAGCCTTTCGAGTGGCACGGATGAATCGACGACAATAACAAACGATACGGAGAATTTTGTCAATTGATGAGATTCTGAACAAGAGTGAGTCGAAAAGTGATTGATTACTTTGTTCTTCGAGCAGTGTCGTTGTCTGTTGTAGAATCAGTGAAACGGGAGCCGTAACTTTAACTTCATCCAGAGCGCGGGGGTCTTCACCTACTACAGTCGATGTGTCTAACCGTGGGTTACCAGGTTCCGAAATCCAGGATGGTCCCGCCCACCATAGTGAGTTGTGTAACAGTTCTTGAGGGAGTTGACCTCGGGAGCAAACATCGGCCGGATTATCGGCTGATGCGACGTGTTGCCACCATTCTGTAGGTGTGATGTCATGAATGTGACTGACACGATTAGCCACAAAGGTGACCCAACGAGAGGAATGGGAACGTAACCATGATAACGTGATAGTTGAGTCTGACCATAAATGTACGTTTATCGGAAGTGAATCGCTCATTCTATATGTATTTTTGAAGAAGTCATATAAGTTTGCCAAAAGTACAGCTGCGCACAGTTCTAGACGAGGTAGCGATATCTTTTTAATCGGAGCTACACGTGCTTTTGAACATACCGGTAAAATCTGTACATTATCGCTTTGATCGACCACCTTCATATAAAACACCGCTCCGTAAGCGATTTCCGAGCTGTCGCAGAAGCCGTGAAGGTCGTATGATTTTGCATTATTCACGGTAAGCCTTCTAGCAATTTTTAAAGCTGCGATTTTATGGACTTGACTCTGATATTCCTCCCACAATGTCACGATGTGATCGGGGGGAACATCATCCCAACCACCACCACATACCCACAATTGTTGAATGAGGCACTTAGCTTTGATAGTCAAGGGGGTTAAAAACCCTAATGGATCGAAAACTTTGGCAACTTCGCTAAGAATTGTTCGCTTAGTGCATGGGCGATTGCTGGGAGCAACATCGAAAAGAAACGTATCAGACTTTGGGTCCCATTTCAGACCAAGGACCTTGAGGGTCAAGGGTTCCATTTCATCAAAGGAAATGGCATCCAATAAACAGTCTTCTGTTGGTAAATCTGATAAGACTCTCAAATCATTACTCGCCCACTTACGCAAATGAAATTTGCCTAAGTTAAACAAACCGATAATTTCCGATTTTGCATTGAGTGCTTCCTGTAGCGAATTCCTGCCGCAAATTATATCATCTACGTAGATACCGGTACCAGATGACAGTACTTCCTTTGCAATGGGAAAAGCATCTCCCTCATCCCGAACCAACTGCTGGATTATTCTGCAAGCAAGAAACGGTGCTGAAGCTACTCCGTAAGTTACTGTATTTAACCGATATTCCTGAATGGGAGCATTACGATCGAATCTCCAAAAAATGCGTTGGTAATCACGGTGACACTCTGCGATTAAACATTGTCGGTACATCTGTTGAATATCTGTCATGAAAACGATAGGAGACTCACGAAAACGCAGAAGAATTTCATTTATGTTAGCTTGTAGCTTAGCCCCCTTTAATAACGAATCGTTTAGTGATACATTGTTTGCATCTCTAGCAGAAGCATCGAAGACCACCCGCAGCTTAGTAGTGTGGCTGCCGGGGTTGGTGACACAATGATGCGGGATATAGTACTTACCCTTTTCTAACTCTTCCACAGGTACCAACGTCATGTGCCCACAAGCTAAATAATCAGCCATGAACTCGGAATATTGGCGGCTGAGCTCAGCATCCCGTGACAAGCGGCGCTCGATAGCGTGGAATCGGCGAAGAGCAATATCACGTATGCCACGGAACGTAGGTTCAACCTCATCTTTGAACGGGAGCTTAACAATGTATCGACCTGAATCGTCGCGGGTATGTTCAGATTGAAACTTTTGTTCGCATAACAGCTCATCTGGTGTCAGTGTTGAAGCTGGAGGAAGCGTATCTAGTTCCCAAAATCGTTGCACAAGATTTGTTAGCTCGTTATCCCCGCCAGATTGCATAGTCGCGAACGAGTGACTGGCTAAAGGCGACTTACCCAATAGAAGCCATCCAAAAATGGAGCGGAAAGCTGGTGGCTGGGTGGACGTTCCTTTAATACGTTCACTAAGGAGGCATTCCGCAAAAACATCTGCACCAAGCAAAACGTCAACAGGGCCAGGAACATCAAAACCAGGATCTGCCAAGTCCAAGTCTTTAATGTGCGTCCAACCAGTGCTATTCAGTTTGGCAATCGGCTGGTCACCACAAATAGTTCGGATCACGTGTAAATCCAATTCAACCACCGGAGTCTCATTAACTCCCAAGGAACAAACAATATGACCCTTAACTGCTGCCGGTGTACCACCTAACCCATTGATAAGAACGTTTGTCGATGAAGGTACGAACCCTAACAACTGGACGGCTTCATCGGTTATAAAGTTATTTTGACTCCCAGTGTCCAACAGGGCCCGAAATGTCATGAACTGACCGCTAGAGTTTTTTAATTGTACCAGCGCAGTCGCTAATAGCACTGTCGTATTGGTAGGTGATGGCAAAGAGGACGAGGCACCATTCGTCACCAGCGTGGCGTTTGGTTGTACTGGTTTAGTATCGTCGTTATGTAGTAATGTATGATGTTTGCGCCTACACTTCTGGCAGGTAAATATTGACATGCAATCTTTTAATTGGTGCGACGGTTTTAAACAATTGAAGCACCATTTATTAGTTGATGCTACATCCATGCGTTCCGTTACGGATTTAAGTAAAAACTCCTTACACTGCGAGATATTATGAGCTTCTCCACAGAAAGAGCACTTGTAAACCAACCTCGACATACTTTGGGACGAGAGAGGCTTTGAAGTATCTTCTTCGGACGAAGCGAGAAGAGTATGACTTGTGCTATGGTAAGGCCGCTTCGATATCGAGTAAGTTTGATTATTTTTGATTGCGTCCTTACCAGATGCATTAGCCTGTTTCGTTGTTTCAACAAAATGAGCATCTCGTGTGAGCGCTTCACACTTCAATTTCAAAAAGGCTTTTAGTTCAGTAAAGGTAGTGAGTTTATGAGTGTGTTGTTGTTCCTCAAATTCACAACGCGTCTTAGAGTCCAACTTTGAGAGTACAAGATAATTTAATACAAAATCCCAGTGATCAACAGGTAAGTTTAATCGCCGTAAGATTGATAAGTTTTCATCAATCGAGTCTAACGAACGGCGAAAATCTTTAACGTTTGTAAGTTTCATACTAACATTTAATATATCCCGCCAACAGGTAAAAGCCAATTCACGCTCATCTTGGTAACGTGATACAAGAGCAGCATAGGCATTTAGGTAGTGTTCTCCAGCCAAAGGAAAAGTTCGAACAACACTAGCCGCGTCGTCGGTCAACGACGATACCAAGTAATGGAATCGTTCAGTGTCGGTAAGCGAGGAGCACTCATGAATGAGGGTGTTGTATTTGTCTATGAACTCTGGCCACTTCTTTATATCACCAGAAAAAACAGGTAACGAAATCTTGGGTAATTTGACTTGTGAGAAACCCGTTTTATTTACCGATGATGACGATGATGATGATTGTGATTCAGGTTTTGTAAGCACGCGATAAACTGATTTAATTTCAAAATACATTTCATCAAATGCCTCTTGTACCCTTTGGTCCTCTTCAGGCCTATCGGAGAGATCGATGATAATATAATGAAGCTCCTCAAATTTATCTACATTGATTTGTATATCCTCATAGTACGAGAAAAACAAGTTTTGTTTGGATACCTCCGATGACGCTTCTCGACTCAAATTAAGTGTTTTATTGATTCGATTAAAGATAATCGTCCGTTTTCGGCGCAAGGAAGGTAAATCGAGTATTGAATAACGTTCATCAATCGATTTAGATTGAATAGATTTCGATTTACTTAACTTGCGTTTAGACTTTGTACAATATGACATTTTGACAGAGTAGGTACAGGTGGTAAGTGACCAGCCTGGATCCCCGTACAAGCTATAGTTAGTTACCTACCTAGTTAGGAGACCCGTAAATAGGTATCTATGATTGAGTGGAAGGATATAAAGTGCAACATAAAAGCATCAAGCTGAGAAAAATATATAAACACCGATGGTGGTAGATTATGCGCTTATATATACACTTACGATAATCTTGATGCCGTTATGAGACCGTTACGATAAAGAGTACAATTGAAAAAATGAATTTTGTTAGTTAACCGATCCACGAAATAAAAATAATAAGCAATAGTAAATAGGCAAACAGAAATTCATGCGCTCGATGTAAAGTAGTCGATATACACCCCTGCCTATCTATCGAGTGTTTTTGTTCGGGGTAGACAACGCCAGACTATTAATATTATCCTACTCATGAACCTCTCATATGCCTATGAATGTTAAATACCTATATAATTAATTGACTTTACAGAAAATACCAGACTGTAAGTTATTATGGTAAAAGTTGTTCCCTGGTTTCGGCACCAAAACGATGTGACGTACAAGCTATATGTCGTCACTCTGGGTCAATTGCTTCCGGAAAAAATAAAGATGATTTTGTTAACAATTGCCGTGTAGCTGTTCTATGTATGGTGTGACACAAAGATATCCCTCAAGCAACAATATAATGCGCACATACCTGAACAGAGATGCGTATCAGCGCTGGGCAATGCTGGTGACACCACCTAGGTAGGTAGGTAAACCCTCACCGGCCGGTGGAACTTCCACTAAACTTGTAGGTTTGCACAGAGGAACACTATTTTGATAGTCAACACACAGTTTATATGGTTTTGAAGTAAGTATGTAAATTTAGCGTGGATACGATTCGGTATTATGAAAGTTTCTTAAGTTGTGTCTTTCGCATCAGGCGTTACAGGATCGTACTGATTTTTTTGCATAGTTTGTGGGTAGGCGTGCCCTTTCGCTGTCCTCTGGTTTAACGGTAGTGGTGTCGCATAGGACAAAGAAATATTGCCCGTGTTACGAGAAAAACAACTCTATGTCCACCACACAAGAACTATTCATTAGCAAAATCTATGAGAACGAAACACTGCATGAGAAGAGCCGAAGACCGAGCTCAATGGCGCGTCTTGGCAGAGACCTACGTCCAGCAGTGGACGAGTATAGGTTGATGATGATGATACAGCGCCATCTAGTGTTAAACTAAGCAAAGCTTGTAATATGGGAACTAGATTGCTGATAGAATATTTTTTTTTGTATTAAGTATAGTAGTCATAACAGATAATTGTCCCCCTGAAGCATCTGCGCAGATTCCATTTTTGGTCGAATTGATCGAACCCACGACCCACAGCACGAAGGGCAGAGCTATATTTCAGTATAATATTTATCGTCATCGACATATACCGACTGAACTATGACGCCTGGCAAGATAGTGAAAAATATAATGATTTGATGATGATGAAAGGCTTCAATTTCAATGTGTTTTTTTTTTCAAGAAAGGCGATTTATCTGAAATTATTCTTAGATGTGTTTTGTAAAAATTGATGGAGATCCAATTAATGAGAATATTCATCATCATACATAATAGCAGTTTGAAACGAGTTCATCTCGATGTATTTAGATTTGATGAACAGAAGTCCACACTCTAAGGTCTGATGATGACCAGCAATGATGAAGAGGATCTAAGTACATTTTCATAGGTTTTATGAGCTTAGGCCATTTTTTAACCCCGACGCAAAAAACGACGGGGTGTTATAAGTTTGACGTGTCGGCAACGTAGCTCCCGAACGGATGAACTGATTTTGATTTTGTTTTTTTGTTTGTAAGGTGAATTAGTCGACTAAGGGCGTCTTGCACCAGAATCACTAAACGTACCTATTTAACAGCTAAATCGATTTAAATCTGACGTATTTGTATGACTTGACAACTCGCTAAATACTATTTAAGAGTTAAACGCGTTTAGCGATTCTGGTGCAAGACGCCCTTAGTTATGTTTGATAAAAATCGGTCCAAGATTCGGGGTTTTTTAAATTTAATTACTTGTAGATGCAGTAGGTTTGATTCTAGTAACGTAGTACTCACCCAATCCAAGCCTCATTCAGATAATTCTTCACCATTTCCTCTTGCACGGGCGCTCTTGCGGCTAAAACCCGACAGCACAGCACCTCGCACGTCGACTGTCTCCTCATCAGCCCTTCCTCAGGGTTACTCTGACTTCCCTTCCCAGTTAACTTTGCCATCGAGCCGAAGTTCTTCTTCAGCTTGCTACTCATTGATCTACCGATGCTGCCAAACTGCTTCGCGACCGAGTTCATTTGCTTCGAACTTTTAGTGGATAACGCGTCGAGTGATCTCCGCAGCTCCTCTGATGGTTGTGAGTTAGACAGACATTCAACTCGTTCTAAGTGTAGGTACAGAGCTAGCATCGCAGAGCGTTGGTATTCGTCCGGAAGGACGCTGTTGATAGTTTTCTGGTCAGGTTCGGCTTCCCATCGGAAATCCTCGCCGGGGTCCACGTTGAATCTGGAATTATATTTTTAGACTAGCAGTTACCCGCGACTTCGTACGCGTCTACAGTTTCCGTGTACATTATATTATCTGTGCGTGTACCGAGCGGATACTTCTTTGAGAAACTTGACATTACACCTCATTACGCCGAACTCGTACCTACTGGAATGTCAAACGCTAGTCGTTAGACCAAAGAGGTAGTACTACGCCCTGTCAAACTGACGTGACATGACATGACAATGAAATCCTCTTGCCAATTGGCGCTGCTAATCCTTTTCGTTCATTTTATCCTGTAGATCCTGTTAATTATTCGGGATATAAAGTAGCCTATAATGTCAATCCAGGTTACGAACTATATATATGCCAAGTTTCAACCAAGTTGGTTCAGTGGTTTTGACGTGATTGAAACAAACATCCAAACATCTAAACTTTCGCATTTATAATATTAGTAGAATTTGTAAAAACTTTATTACAATTTTTCTACATACGATTTTAAGAGTTTTTGGAGACAGATGGAAAAGGAGAAGAGGAAAATGGTAGTTTTTATACAATTTAAATAAGTTTATAGGTACTATCGACAAAATTTCCGCCTTACCACTTTTGAAACTGTTTCGCTTGCAAGCAGTTAGCTACCTGACCCCGCCTTTTTCTTTTGTCTTCTTATTTTGACCAACCAGCGACCTAAACATCTATTTATTTTTATGACGGCCCATTGTTTTCATAACTTTTACACCCGAAATAATTTGCTTCTATTGGTATTAAAAAATTAACGGCTAGTCAGTTCACAGAAAACGCACCCTTAAGGTGGTAAGGCAAAACTTTTGCTGATGGTACATAAATATTTTTTTAAACTTGGGCTGAACATTTTCAAATGATGTTGACGAAAACAGTGCTCATACTTTCTTGTAATAAAATGTTACCTGATAGGCATCGGGTTCCCCGTCTGGTCTTCCAAAGGGACCCTCGCTCCGTCAGTGGGCAGTGGCTCGCACGGCACCAACGCTGAGAAGTGTCCCGCGTCGTATGCGAGGAGTATGGGCGACTTGCTGCATAGCTCCGGCTCTAGTTCTAAGGGGAGGTAGACCCCACCGAATGGAATTGGAGCCACTGGATCACCTTTGAAGTCCTGGAAACAAGATGGGTTCGTAAAAAGTCAATTTAGATTTTTTTTATGTACTCATTTTACTCTGTAAATGAGTTCTACGAGTTGCTAAGTGATAAATAAGTGTTCCACTTTTTCAAAATTGGATCAGTAAAATGAAAATTTAACTGTTTGTAATTTAAAACCATATATATGAATTACTACGCGAAAATTAGAGGGGTAAGAGGGGGCTAAAAAGTTAAAAAAAGGGACACGTAGTATGGGTACATTCCCATATTGTATTGTACAGTCGGCTACACATCAACCTATCCACTGTTTGAACGAAATGTTGCGAATCAGGGATCGAAATAGGTGTAGGCGCGTGGCGCGCAAGCAGCGAGTCTCATATAAAAACATATCGTCCCTCTCGCATGATTCGCAACATTCAAATTATAATAGTTCAAAGTTCGAACCGTTGATAGGTTGATGTGTAGCCGACTGTACTTTTCAACTGTATTATTATTACTATTATAGCCCTTTCACACGGCAGTCCAGTTTTGCAGGATCGGCTTTTTAAGGTATCCTGCTAAACTGGACGCTGTGTTCACATGGCAGTTCAGTTTTGCAGGATTAATTAAAAAGCTGGTCCCGCAAAACTAGACTGCCGTATGAACACTGCTATTGAAATATATGTGTGATTAAACGGGATCCCGCTTTTTACTGGACTTCGGATCCAGTTTCTAGTGACAAAACCGAATGGCACAATTCGGATGACCGGATCGGTTTTTTGTGTGAACGCTAGCATATAAACACATTCGCCATCAAACGGGATCCTGTTAAAAACTGGACTGCCGTGTGAAAGGGCTGTTACCGTTGGTTGGTTACACTCACTCTGAGAGCTACGTCAGCGAACACAATAACCGGTCGCCGCATGACATGCGCGAGCGCAAACACGTGCAGCTGCTCCAGACCCGCGTAATGCGGCGCGGCTGGCGGCGTGTGCCGATGCGGCTCGGCCGATGCGGCGCGGATGGTGTCCTTCCATTCCCTCTCCCATTCGCTCTCCGTGGGCGACAGGCCCGCCGACCGGAGCGAGAGGCTCTCTGACCAGCGCCAACGACGTTTTATTGCATCTGTTGGGAGATACACTCAATCAAATTTTTTTATTTTTTTTTAACCTGTACTTTCCCACTGCTGGGCAAAGGTCTCCCCCATATCCTTCCAATTTTTTCGATCACCCGCTGCTTCTCATTTATTTATATATTTTAAAATTTCACACAAATAGGTAGTGCTAGGAGGACTTAGTGCTAAGAGCATTGTCTGCCAGTCTTCCTGGGCGTGCAAAAAGATGGTGTGGCGTGTTTTTAAAGGTACTAAAATGAAACTGATACCAAAAATTTAAATTAATACATAACTAAGTAAACATAAAAAAAAAGAGAAAAAGAACACAAAAGATATATCAACATAAATATAAATACCTATATAAATAATTCATATGTAATAATTATACTATACTTACATACAACTATTCATGGACATTTCACACAACGCCCTCTTTTAGTCCAAAACTAAGCTAAGCTTGTGATATGGGAACTTAATTGGATTATTCTTTTCTGCCACCCTGAGCGACAGATTGGACAAAAAAGTCTGTCAATCTTTTTGTAGCAGGATGACAGATGCGACTTTTAAAAATTTTCAAAGTATTGCAACATTAGTAACAACAGAGTAACACTAAGGGCGGCTTGCACCAGAATCACTAAACGTGTTTAACAACTAAATAGATTTAAATCTGACGTATTTATATGACTTGACGACTCGTTAAATACTATTTAATAGTTAAACGCGTTTAGCGATTCTGGTGCAAGCCGCTCTCAGACACAGAACAATCATCTGTTTGCCACGTACAAAATGTTTGTTCTCAGTGGGGATCGAACCCACGACCCACAGCGTGGAAGGCAGACTTATTACCGACTGAGCTATAACGTCGGTCAATATAGAGTTTTACTTTTAAAGCATTTTACTTTTAAAGCGAACCCCTTCGTTTTGTCTAAGATGATGTGTCTTTAGTAATTTCTGAGTAGTACAACTTCTGCTGATGCTTGCATCTATTCACTTACTTGTAACAGCTTCGCCCATCTCTCCACAGAGTAGTGCCTGAACCTTCGTCCTCAGAGCCAGCAGTCTATCATGAAACCCGTACGCAGCTAAAGAGGCTGCGTGTGGCAGACAGTTTCCATCACCAGAGGTCGCTAGTGGCAGCAGTCGCGGAGCGCCCGGCACTCGACCGTGGCGCCACCAGTTCAGAATGTTCGCTGACTCGAGGGTCACTAGAGTGGCGGTTTCTAGAAGATCCTTTTCTAAGAATGTTCTGTAAAAACAGAGATAATTTTGAGATAGACTAAGAAAAATGCACGAAATAGAAGCTACGTGAGTTTTTCAGAGTGTAATGTTATTTTTTTATAAATAAATAAGCAAAGCTTGTAAATATGGGAACTAGATTGCTGATAAACTACAGAAATACATTTTTTTTTGTAAATGTATTTGTTATTCTACTTCTTTACCTACTTAACAAAGAGGCTTACTTACAATCGCCTCTAAAACTCTGTCAAAAGCTAATCACCATTAAAAATACTGTTACCTCGTTTGAAATTGACAGGGAGGATCTTGTTTAAGTTGAGAGGCGATTATAAGTAAGACCTCTTGTACATTCTATATCAATAAACACAAAAAACTTGGCAGCGAGGATGGCGTGTGCATAAATAATAACTGGCGTTCTGCCGACTCACGCTTCGTGTAAATATTGCGACAAACAAAACAGGGCAAAGACCTAATGCTAGTGCATTGCAGGCAAATACTTTGTACTCAGACATTAACACGATTTTAAAAGCAGTTGCTTTTAAAGTTAGTTCATAGTGTGAATAAAGGATGAATAGTAGACTTTTTTATGTACACACGGCTACACGTCAGGTTAGACACCCAAAATAATCATAACTTAGTACGCTGTAATGTTGCAGAGAATCGTTGGAAAGAGAGCGCAGGTAGGTGTAGGCGCGCAGCGAGTCTTACCCAAAAACATAAATCGTACCTTTCGCATGATTCGCTACATTAATAGTTCAAAGTCCAAACAGTCTTTGTAGGTTGTCTATCAATTACCTAGGTCTACCTACATAAGAGTAGGACTATTGAGTTTTGTTTTACTGGTAGGTAAGTCTACTGGGTACCTACAAAGTTCCCAGTGGTCTTAGTAGTAAGTCTGTTAGGAAGAAAATTCCCAGTAGTTCAACTGGTAAGACAAGTCGGTAAGACTACTGGGAATAGGCCGAGGTGTCACCGTGTGTACGCCTACTTAAAGTGTCTAAAATGTAAGCCGAATGCATTTAAATTTTCCGAGTTAAAAAACCACAGAAAGACCCATTGCTGCATGACGAAATTTGAACCTACGTGTTCAAATTTCGTCATGCACTATTGTCATGGTGGAATTTTCACTATTCACTAGTAGTAGTAGTAGAATTCACTATTGGTGGAATTTTTTCCTCGCACATCCTTTAGTGGATACGCAACAGTCTCTTTCTTTAGTGTTGGTAATCTGCCAACACTCCATAGCAAAGCTTACCTGAAGTCAGGCGGATAGACTGATATATCCGGCAGCAGTAGAATGTGGTCTGAGCTCAGTGTGCTAGGTTCGGAGTCCGTATTGCTCCGCAGTGCCCAGACCAGACCCTCATTGTCTGTGGCGCGGGAAATGCCACGGGAGAGCTTACGACCTGGAGAAAGACCTTTTTACAGCTGATAGATTAGTACTAATTCGACATGCGAGTAAGGTTTTACTGGTAGATTAGTACTAATTCGAGTAAGGTTTTACAATAAAAAAAGTAGTTTCATTGTAAAATTGAGAATCCTGCAAACTTTTTAACTAAACCCGTATAAATACAATATATTCTTAAACACCTGACATTTTCAGCCTATGACATTAACGCCCCATTATTGTTTCCTTTGGCAAATAACTAAAAGTCTATTGGTCTATGGTTTTGCATCGGAAAGTATTGTGCTACTTTTAACCGCAACACAATACGTACTTAAAACTGATTCGCGTTGAAATCGATCGACAACGTGATTATGAAGAGTCAATCCGCAAAGCTGCCGTTGTATTTCGAGCTGTACTCGTACTAGAAATAAAACTCACATTCCGGTGCTGGGGTGAGGACCAAGTTGGAAGGCGCTGTGAACGGCATGTTGAGATCCAGGTTGCTGACTGAATGTTCTGGACTGATAACGCTGACGTCACCGCCAGCACGCGCCTTCAATGCACCATGCACTCTCTCTGCAATGACAAACTCAAAATTACACTCAATGCGTAGGCCGTAAAGTCTATTTTTAAAGACGATGATTCGGTTATTATTTCAGAATACACGTTGGGATTTGTGATTTATTTCGGGCACGAGATTTGACGCTACTTTGTAAAACATGACGTCATTGTGTGAGGTTGTAAAAGCTGAAAGGAATCTTATTTGTTTTCGTAAAAGTACAGTTGGTTTGTCGTCGCAAGAAAATTTCTTCAATGCCGAAATGTACTCCACTCCATTAAACATTGAAATACCAAGGGAATTGTTCAGCCACCATCACCGTAACATTTTATAAACGAACGCTTTGTTTTACTTGTTATGAACATTTTACGGGCTCTTTGTCATATTAATACAATACTGTATTCATTGAAATTACATGGTTTATTTTGAGTCTTTTTAATAAGTTTAAAACATAAAATGTACAGTGGTAACCTTATTAAAAAATATCTATACAACGTGTAACATATTGTTCCCATAAACCGAAAAGGGGCTTATTCAGACCAAAAACGTGAATAGATTGGCATGTGCAAAAGTTGAATACAACATGTGCAATGCTATTTTTAGGGAAACTTTAAGACGCTTTTCATGAATGAAAAACTTCATTAAAAGTCGTAGAACAAAATGTTGTTCGTCATGACGTGTAGAATACCCCCCTTTCGTATATTATAAACTGATAAAAATACATTCCCTATGTATTACGCACAAACTTCCAACAGTGCACAATACATAGGTAAATCACGTACGAGTAAAAAGGCTTTATATCGTATCATTCTTCCTATTGGTACTTCCTTATTGAACAATAGCACGAACGCTGATATTGAATTCAATATTTCCAGAAGTAGATTGGCATGTATTATACTTGCCAATCTCCTTCTTTTATATAATATCATATACTATTAATACAATTTTTTTATTTATGTATTTTTGTTAACAGTTTTAGTACCTATAAAAACACGCCACACCATCTTTTTGCACGCCCAAGAAGACTGGCAGACAATCCTCTTAGCATTAAATCCTCCTAGTACTACTTATTTGTGCGAAATTTTAAAATAAATAATAAATGTTATTGAAATAAGTTTTGGAACAAATGCTTTTTATATGCGTTTACAATATAGACATAATCTATATCATAGGATCGTGCAGATTTAAATACGACCTTGTAACTTTCAATTTAAAATCGATTATTCCTAAACAACAGCTTGCTTGTAATCTGATGCAGTACTAGAGATACCTAACTCATTGTGAATTTATCTGATATCTAAACAATACAATGGCATCGATGGAGCGAGACGCGATTTAGATTTTCAACGTGAATTGAAACAGGAAACTAGACCTACATTTGATTTCCGGACGGTGACGGTGATTTGGAATATTAGGTCACAGAAAAAGTAATACCGAATGACTGATTTACACACTCATGAGTACATTGGCGTTTTAAGTAAAATTTAGAGTACACTGCGCGGTATACAGCAACACTTGACTTCTCTCCGTAGTTGAGTTTGTCTTTGCCACGCAGTGTATGGTTCGTCAGTCGCTCTGCTTTTATCAGTGTATATCATTCTACTAGGGACGTCATCGATGTGTTTGTCAATGTCTTTTGAAAAGTATCTAGTATTTGGTACGATTTGTCCAAAACAAGCTGTGCATATTTTTTATCTGTTGTCTTTAAATTGCATTCTATTTAAAATTAATAACCCTGTTTGGTTTACAAAGTATGGATGGTTGAATTTGAAAAATGCTTTTATGCACATGAGTAGGAGATAAAGCAATAACTCCTCTCTTTAATCAAGAAAGTCGACTAAGGCCACGCCAAAACGAAAAACAGAAGTTCTTTGAGTAGAATTAAGGAAATTATCTCTTTGATAACCGAGTAACGTGAAGTAAAACAGTGAACACCGGGCATTGATCACAGATAAAACATCAAAGAACAGTTTGTTATTATCCAGGCGACTTGTCTCCGGATACTCGTACAATCAATGCCAAGTCATACGCTTTCAGCTAAAATAAAGTGAAAATATGATGTTATATAAAATGATCTAAACGTAAAGTAGATAAATACTAAGTATATCGCGCCTCACACAGCCATCAAAGATCTAGATAATACTCGTACTTATAATGATCTCAAGGGTCTTAAAACAATGATCTATTTACGATATCAGCAGATGTTTTACTAAACAAGTTAGAATCAACGATGTACAAAGAAAAGCAAGAAATAATGACGTCACGAACAAAATACGAATGCATATTACCGCAAGCTTTTCGAATTGTCAAAACACATTCTAAAAGTAATGTATAAAACTGTCTACAAATCTGCAAGCATGACTCTATACTGTATGTATAGCGAATCTACTAGCCTAGACTATATTATTCGCTACACGGTTAACAAAGAACAAGGTAGTAAGGTGTTCAGTTACCGTGACATATGACTACTTTTTGCCACGTGACGCGAACTGAAACGGTGAACGCACCGTGCGTGTCACATTTTGGAAATAGGTCAACTTTGTCATGAAATAATCGTCATCATGACAGCATTCTTGTAATACGACAAAGGGTGGTTTTCAGGACAATGCACGTACGCAGAGGGAACTTCCAAAATTACTCATAAATAGACATACGTTTATTTGTTACTTCACACATAGAAAGCTATTAAAAAGAAAGAAAGAAAACACAAAATTGTAATATGTGCTACTACAACCAATTGGCTCCAGCTCAGCATTATGCTTCACCACCTAATGGCAGCTCAGCGCAGTAAATGAGCAATCGAGGTATACAGTACAGGATAACCTGATGCATTTTGTTGAGCTTGCTACAAATTTTAGAATATTATTTTGCAGTCATACGAGAGTCAGAATAGCGGAGGCGACAATTTTGCGCAATAAAACAAACTTCCTGTGGTAATGGAATGGAGAATGGTGGAAGTACGGTACCTAGGTGATGACGGCACATAATAAAAAAAAGAGCGAAAGAAAATACATTCATTTTGGAGACAACAGCACAAAAGCACAACAACAACAATACATATTCATCTAATAATTTATGGTCTCTAAAAAATGTAGTGACCAAATCATGTAACTTAGACCAAGCGTTGAAATACTTATAACAGACACGTAATATTTTTAGCAACAGCATCACATGTAGGATTTGGGGCAACGACTTTCTGTGGGCGAAAGCGGGATAATGCAAATAGGATTTTGTAAATCAAATAAGAGGCAGTTCTTACTCATCAAAGGATTTAACCAACGGCATGCTATATTTATTTATCCTTTACGTAATAAAATAATTCGTAACTCAGCTGAAATCATTCGTTAAAGTACTATGTCAAAAAATTGGTGAGAAATCAAAACTTGATAAGAGTCGAAACTGTTCGCGCGGGATACTACCTACATTCCGCCAAAAATTTAGTTCAATCTAAACATTCGATGTAAAGTATGACCTTAGGAATTGACTTTGTTTTAGTTCCAAATAGATTATGAATTAGATAGTTATATAACTAACACCGCAAGGCCACATATCAATGAAAAACGCAGAAAGGATTAATTTCATTAAAAAAACAACATAGATATAAATCCTTTTGATGTTTTGAAAATTTCTCGTATTGCATCGTAATATCAATCTGGGCTTTCATCGTTATAATCATAACATAACCAATACAGTTATAGAAAAAAACATTCGGCAGCTATGAAATAACATACGGAACAAATATTAAACATTATTAGGATTAACAAACAACATTATTATAATATTATTAGGCATACGCTGAGTCGAAACCCTTTTGCTGCTGTAGCACACAAACACCTACTAGCGTCCATGTTCATTTTTTTGTTACTTTTTACTTTATTTTTATTTTTGTTGGTTTTGTTCTGTAAGTGTACTGTGTGTTACTTAGTGTGCAAATAAATGCCTGTCTATCTGTCTAAACACGTTGGTTTAAAAGCTTTTGCCAAAAGACCAAAAAATCATAGCAATCAACGCAGTGACTCTATCAAATATCGTCAGCAATCAGATTCGTTCAAAAGAACCAATGGCTATTAACATCGTGGATGCAAATATTTGAAAAGGCTTTTATTTACCATCGACTCGCTTTCCGGAAATAGGGTCGGCTTCCATCACCATAACGATTCATCTACCCTGGAACAAAAGAATTGACTTATTAGCTGGATATTTCCACCTACACAAAGAGGTGAAACAGGTTAACACGTATTTTTGAAACCTATTACGACTGCCAACTACGCCAAAACCTACATTCAAGTTAATTACCAAGGACAAGAATATTGTTGACAAGAAACTCAGAGACCAAAGTGACGAATCGAAACCAGAATTAAGACAAGAATGTACCGTCACCACTCCCACACAAGATTTAAAATAGATTGAAGCAAATACCCATTTTAAAGATGTTTAACCTGTATAAGGATGCACAAATAATAGAGGTCTGGATATATTGGTGTCGTATATTTGAGAAAATGACGCGTATTTTCACTCAGCTACATACTACGGCGAACAATACATATAAAAAATAAAATACCAACGTGATTGTACAAGCGGATGATCTTACTATTATTTACTAAGCGAAGTGTTTGGTCACTAAATACGCAGCGGCATAATTCAATTAGTCTGGTGCTTGCCACATCATGATGGCATGCAGTCATCACTATTTTTAAAAGGGATCTTGTCTGCAGATGTTTATTTGAAATAAAACAAACATTTAACCAATAAAAACATGCAGGATATAATTAAAACGGTTTTTTCCGTTTTTTACAATTCAAACAACAAGACCGGAGACGAACTTCCACCTGCTCCTGTCTAAATATAGGATGCAGGAATTGTTCCACAAAGAACTTGGGTACAAAGAATTCGTCTATGAGATATCCTGTTTAATCGAAATAGTTTACAAAATAGAAATAAACCTCTATAATGGTACCAAAGAGAAATCATTAATAATCGTAACTATTTAATTACATGAATGGACGAGAACGCACGCTAGAGATATACGTTCTTTAGATTAGACGACAATATAGATACAATGTAAATAGGTAGTATAGAAGAAAAATCTTGCTTCAAGAGCACTATAAACTTGAGAACATCTGAAATACATTTTACAAAGCATATTTACTATTGTTATCTACTACTGAATCATCGACATACACGTTTGTATGATGAGTGTGCTCTAGTTTTTTTGGACCAAATACAAGATTAGTACTATACGTACATACCTTACTAAATAAATTTTGCTTACTAGTGAGTCATACAATATTTTGATCTATGTTTGCTACATTATGACCGTACTCAAATAATTCAGCATCGTTCCATACTAAAATAGGTTTAATTATAAAACTACTTATAGGATAAGTCAGCTAGTTATTCCAATTTTACGCTCGAATGCAAATAGTTTCGCCAATTCCAATGTAAAATTGATGAGATGAGATATAATTGATAATACAGAGCCAAGGCAGACGTCTGGTCTGCGCATGACTCATTATTTCTCAGCATTTGTAAATAACAACAACTTTTAAAACAAGGAAGCGAATCTATTTTCCTTATAAGAACGAAAAACGAAGGTTGGTGAACTACTCTTGTTACCAGACTACGTAAAGCAAAGGGAGGGTTAATACTTAAACGAAGTTCTGAAGAAAACTTAGTAAAGTGGAAAACGTACGTGCTCGGGTTCAAGATACTATGAATACTAAGGTTCGGAATAATTCCGATATCGACATAGGTACTCGGCTGAAATACGTGGACGCTAGGGTGTCCCGAAAAATTTTTTTTTGGATTTTCATAACGCAAGACCTCTCAAAACTTGCGTAATTGATCGTAGATTACCAAAATACTTTTAAAAATAAAATAAAACTATATCTTTAGGGCTCTACCCATCTTCAAAGTTTTTAAAAATTTTCAATTTTTTGTTATTATTTCACTATCTTTGATTACGGCTCCTAAGCTAAATATAAAAATAAAATATATTTTTTGTTCTATATATGGGTAATACATACACGATGTTTTGATTTTCATGCAACAACATGTTACCAGCGACTTAGAATTTGTTAGATATCAATCTGAAAATACCTTCCAAGTTTCATCTTTTTTTAACTTGACTTGCGAGTGTTTTCTTCGTTGCCAAAGTTATTTTTATGCTATAAAAAAGTATAGTTGCGATTGTTAAAGTGTTAAAAACGGATTTTGGGATTTTTGAATAATGAGTTCAAGGCGTAGTGAGAATACTTGTGCTATATTGGGACCATATAAAGAACTTGACGATCGCCGCAGCTACCAACTATGAGGAACGATAATAGATATATTTTATTTGCCAAGAATGAACTGAAATTAAAATATAATGGAAAGGATCCATCCAATTCAGATATTTATGCAGTTTTTTATGGAGAAATCAACAATATTTGGACCAAAGCTTCGATTCTAATCGTAACTAAGGAACGAGTTATTCAATTACTGAAATCTTATTTTGAAAAGTACCTCTATTTGAAAAGATACCCTAAAAGCAAACGAAATGATTGTTTTGAAAACAAACTGAAGTGTTTTTTGGAGTCGTCTGAAAAACTGTTTGACATTTCTGCTTGCAAATGCCCTTCATTTGAATCTTGTTCGTGTTTTAAACCTAAGAAAGTTCTCATCAATGAAAGATGTTTTTTGTTGGATCAAAGAAATGTCAGGAAAATGGTTATATTGGTGTTGATAAGAAAGAAACGGCTAGATTAATGTAGCGACAGCAAAGACAAGTTGATGAGTCAGTAAGGGCAACAAAACAGTCATGTTCCACTCATGAAACCGATTCTATCTCATCAAAGTAAACGCTCCGATTTGGTTTCTTATCAAGCAAAAGACGTCATTTTCTTCATTTAAGGACGGAGCCAAACATATTTTTCGACTAATTATGTACCTACTCCAGATTTTTACCCGAAAATTTGAGATCTGTTGTGGATTCTGTCAAGAAAGAAATGCTTTTTTCGCGCACCCAGAAATCCTACTTGTCGGTATGTTGTTTGATGATAGAGACCACATTCGGGAGCTGGCATCGCGAAGAATAATAAAAGCTAGAGAAGCTGAAAGTAGCACTAAACGCAGGGTATTTAAGCCACCAAAAATTAATTTCTCGGCAAAAGAATACACCGAAATCATCGTGTAGCACGAGATTAAGGTAATAACACATATTTTTTATATTTAGCACATATTTCTTCGATATATTTCTAATGAGCCCCTTAAAATCATGACAAAAGATGACTTCCCTTGTCACACACAATCGGTGGGCTAGTAACAGAGGCCTCACAAAGTGTAACGGACGCTAATTCAAGAGATGGCTTTATAAGAACCAGGATGCAATCTCGAGCAGAAATGCCGAATTTTGGACATAAAAATAAATTTTAATTTTAAGTTTCCGTCTTTTACTATACGCTTTACTTTATTTATTTTGTTTTATTTTGCTTTGTTTCTTTAAATTCACTAATAAAATACATTTTACACTTGATTTTTGTATTATTTTTAGCATGCGGTTTGGGTCTGTAAAAACGTAAAATTTACTAAACTTCAAAGTGTGGTAGAGCCCTGAAGATGTAACATAATTCTATTTTTTTTATCGTTTTCGCAATCTGTGTAAAATTACGCAAATTTTGATACCTCTTGCGATATCATAACTTAAAAAAAAATAATTCTCATACATGGACGGGACACCCTAGTGGACGCTTCTTATTCAAGTTACAAAAGACTTTAGAATGCCCACCAACCTTGGAAGTGTTCATAGGACTCCTTTTGACGACTCCGACATGTTAGCCAGGAATGGCTAACATGTCGAATATAATGTCAATAGAATCACCTAGTTATATAGGACGATTCTAAATGATCCTTGTGATTTTATTGAATAAAGAAATTTTGACTTTGACTTTGACTATGGTATCACGGCTAATCCGAAAATTCTTTCGACATTCTGTAACACTAGCACATTGTTTTTGTAAAGAAATTGTGCTCTAGTATTTTATTGATCTTTATTTGTGTTTTGTAGTATATTTGAGAGATTTTGAAAACGCCAAATATGAGAAGTTACCAAATATTGCAAGCTTACGTGGCTTATCGACTAGGAAAGTTACGTTATGCATGCTACTCATCATGAAATACATTTCAAAATACGAGAACAAAGAGAAATGAACTCTATCACATAAAATCCAATTATAGGTACTTACGTAGAAAAGATATTACAAGATTAGTGATATTGAAGGTTAAATTTTCGGTCTATTTCGCTTTAACACGTGTCGTGTTGCTTGTATAATTGTTATCAAAGAAAGTCAGAAAATAAAAGATTTTCAGTAGATTTTTTCGGGTCATACGGTGGTGTGTTGTATGTCAGTAACGATACTGCATGTCTAGTCGTCTGCAGGGTTTGGTTCGACTACAACATTGTAAAGCCCTATTACGTACAGCGCGAATGCAGGTAGGGGTGCAGCCAGCCGTTTTAATTTCTTTCGCAAATCACAAAACCACCTTAGTGCTAGTGATGTTTGGTAATATAACATTGTAGATCAAGATAGATATAGGAGAGCATTTCGTAAATATGACCAAATGCGTTTCTGATATGGGCGTAGCGCTAATACATCAATAAATCATCAACTCGATTATACTCTCAACCATTTATGGGACCAACCTTGATCTCCATATTAATTCAAAACATAGTAGGAGTACCGATATATACGACTCCTTATTAGGCATTCGATGTACTGCTACCTCCTACACGTCTGCGGTGAAATCTAAACTAAAACGGAAAACGTGTTTAGCCAGTGATTCAGTAGTTAAAACGAAGACAGCATTCTTAGGAGTTTCCTACTAATATTGCCTTTAGTCCTTTTATGGATACTTTAATTAGGTTCGTGGGTATCCGAAATAGCTCTGTTGAAAAAGTTTCACTCAGTAATAAGATACATTTGAAGGAGTAACTCAAGGTTTACGTTTTGATCCTACGTCGTTCCTCTATTACAGAATAAATGCTTAGCTAAGAGTTATCCGCGAGCTGAGACCTCACGGTGTTCTCAAGGTCGCTCAATCAAAAACGGAATTGTTTTAAAAAAACCCCTCTGCATAAATAATATGGAATGTTTTGGTGCACTTGAAAAGGTTATAAGCCCTTGCGTGTTACGCTTTATGTTCTTTTGTATGCTAGAGGTCATAGGTTAATGAAATTTTGAGCTCGCCAGGTAATGATTGGCCTTAATTTTTCATGCGGCTTATTAATTAACCTCTGTAAATTATGTTATTATGAGCAATCATGTTCGAAATAAAAATTGTACACGAATATACAGTTTTTTTCTTTACAATGGTTCTTTTAGACGACAAAGAATTTCTTGGTTTACCACGTGGCACGTACTAGGTAGTCGTTGACCATACTCAAGAACAGGATAAGTGCATCTCTTTTTAAAATGGCTGTGTTTAGAGAGAGTTCTGATAAAATTTCGAAAATTTTATGTAAGTAACTTAACATTTATTTTGTTAAGTAATGTCATATTTACATAGGTTATCGACAACTGCAGGTTAGACGACCGAGCAAATGGTGTGAAAGAGCAAGTTGAGTATCATAAAGTTGGCTAAGGTTTCTAGCTCGGAAACGATGGTTGTAAGTCTCGATTTCACTAAGCAAAATCCACCATCGGATTATCGATTTTGTATAACGTTTGAATCTGAGACTGCTGTGGATGGGACAAAGGATTTATATATAAAAGGCTTCTTCATATTTCAAACGATGTGCGATAACGATGTGATCGAATTACTAATTCGAGGATGAATTTCTTTCAGGAACGTGTTTGTTACATGGTCACGTAGATTATAATAATAATCAGGCCTTTGCATCTACACCATACCCATATGGCCAGGACGCTGCAGTGCCTGGGACGTGATTTAGATAGACTACCCTCTCAGCCCAGACGGGCTTATCCACAGGAAAGACAAGGTCAATACGTGCGGAGGCTTTTCTCCTATTTTCCTTAGCCGTTTAAGAGCACTGGCATGGTGCACATTTTCCGAGTAAACCCATTAGTGGACGACCGGATTTGATCACACGACCTTAGGATCGAAAGGCGGAGTCACTACCACTAGTCCACCGGTGCTCTCATGTAGACTATGAGTTCAATATAACTATTCTATAAAATACAATTCTGATAGGGAACTAACGTCTCGCGCAGAATTCGACAACTACCTTTGCACACGTCAAGGCATTCAAGTATTTGGTTTGATTTTATGCTTCCTTTGGGCTGATAAGCCACCAAGAAAAGCATGTCAATAATTGTTTTTTTTTTCCAATTTTGATGGCATGGGATATGTTTTTTTTAAACTGCATTATGGCATCAAAAGTGAAACGGAAAATATGTTAAAATAAGAGTACACTCTAGTAAAATAACAGTGTGTTATGAAGAGTTTATGAATAAAAAGTAAATATATCAACAAAACCCTCACGCCATTGTCTTCTAATACTAAATCACGACATGTCATGTTAGTCGAGTAGGTGAAAGTTATTGTATTGGCTGCTTGCATGTAGGTAGGTACACTAGTTGTTATTGTTACATTGAACTTAACTGTTTGTTTCTTTCAATATGGTGTCTTGGTATTTCTACATGGGTTATAAAGAACTGAATAAACAAACTTGACTTAGCTATGCAATTATTTTTGGAGTTCTAGCACTCCTGTGCATGTTTTCATTTTGGTTTGTTTTTTTTTTTTGACTAACCCAGCCCAGACTATGTGGATTGGGATATCTAACCTCTAGTACCAGTAGAAAATGTATTGTCTAGCGTGGATCCACACATTAGACACATTAGAAGGTTAAAGTATTCTTCTAAGCTTTGGAATAGCCAATGGTGTATGATTTCTGCAAGTGCCAGCAAGATGTGCCATTTCCTTTTGGTAGGAAGATATTGTAATATCAAAATATGTTTCTGTTCCAACATGACCTAGGCTTACTGAGACAAAACGGAACTATGCATTGCATGGCTGTTGTATTTACATAGTTGTATATAATAACAAGATATATATGGACATCTGTCTTATACCCAAAGTGGGAATTATAAAGCAAACTGATAAAGTACCTAACACATCTTTTTTGTTTATTTTCATTTTGTTTTTAAATATTTGGCTTATTCCCATTTTATGTGACCGGATCTTTTCCAAAATATTGATATTTATTTATGAAACATACCTGCTAACTGTAAACATAGATAGAGAGCTCTTATCAATCATAGTGTTTTTATACTACTTATTTATTTATTTAGAGTTTCTATATTATGTGAGTAATACGTGATATGGCACTTTATTGTACCATTGGCTGATTAGAGCATCTGCTATCAGTAGGAAATATATTTGAAATGTGTCGTGACTACCTACTTGTGACATACCTAATAGTATCTACCTCATGGTGTTATCATATTGATAAGCAGATGAAAAAAAATAACAACAAACTATTTGCTTTTTGGCCACATTTACAAAAATATACCACGGGTATCTGATGATTATCCATTGTATTATTTAACTCGTCTAAGCATGAACTTATCAACAGGACCAGCTTGGGTAATTTCAAATAGAGGATGATTTGAAGTAGAAGCATAATAAATACAAGTTAAACAAGCTGATGGAGCGTGTAAAACCACAAGTACTTCCTGATGTATTGAATAACCAGTAGATAAATCTAGACCTATGAGGTATGAGCCCACCTGTGCCTTTATTTGGTGGATTTTGCAACAATACCGTTTCGTCCACCTACATGCATTCAACATTGGTGTTGTAAAGGTACAAAGAATCAAGTTACCCAAACACAGCCGGGGCGTAAGGCCAACGATGACACTCCGATGCTCGTCCAAGGTTACACGAAATAGCGCAGCGCACACAGCAAGCCAAAACGGTAGATACAATTCCAAAGCATCGTCGAACCAAACCCAGAACATTACCACATCATCGCCACGAGTCGTTACGCACCAAAATATAATAACACGGAGCATTTGCATGCAAACATTCAGAGACAGGTGTTTTACATAAAATGTAAATACTTACCATACAGGGCTTAGGAGATCGTTTTGGAGTACTTTTAGTCCAGATACTACTTATACAACAAAAATAAAACGAATTTCAAGCTCTAAACAACAATCAGGAGCGATATTTAGAGTTCTGCAATATTTACATTACAAAAACACAACACTTTCTACAAAGCGGAGCACTCTTGAGAAAATTTAATGACAACAGAACCGAAGCGAAGTGTGAACTTTTTGCAAAATGTGGCAAGTGAAGTTAGAAGCAAATCAGATTGACATTGACATTAACTGCTTAGACTGACTGACAATGACAGCTTTGGTAGTGATGCGTGTACCTGCCACTACTACTTCAATACATGCATCGACTATTTGGCGTAAATACAATATGGTTGGTTGTAGATATTTTATAGAAAAGTAAAAAGTCAGAGCTTAACAACAGTTCACTTGTTATCTTTTGAATAAATATGTAGGTACCTATCTTTTTTATAACTTGGTGAGGTTTCTACACGATATAAGCTAAGGCATGATTCGACTAATAAACGTGGCAACGGAAACCGTTTTTTATCATAATAATATTTTTTCTGTCAGTTCGATTGACTCCCCAGTAGCCGACTTTCAAAATAGATTCCAAATTAAGATACTTATCGTTTAATATCGATTTATCGTTGATAAAGCCGGAGAGTTACATTTAGTAACACCCAACCCTAGCACTGTGCTGGCTGGTCTGTTGTCTATGAAAATAATGTTACCAGCAAAAGGCAAGCTTCCACAATACAGGTCGATAATATTACCCAACAATCACCGAACTATTTATTATAAACCATATTATATTTTACGCTTTATGTTTTAGAGCTTTAGACGTTTCAAATTCAAAATCGTAAATCGGAAAATAAAATCTCCCAGTGTACGACGATAATTATGTCAATATTTCATAATAATAAGAATCAGAAAAGAAAAGGATTACATAATATCAAGAAGTTTCGATTGGTAACAGAATACGAGCCTGAGTTTGTGTGAATTGTTTCGGGAAATTATGGAATCGAACGTGGCTGGCTACACTATCTCAGATTTCCGGCTTCCTATGTCGTCGTCGGGCGGGCCGAGTTGGTACCATACGGAACGAAAGCCCAGCCCAGCCCAATCAAATCGTTCAACCTCCGTTCAGTTAAACGGTTCAACCAACATTCAACTCAATTCAACTCGAACGCTGCGGTTGGATAGAGTCCATCAAAACAAAAGTCATTTTGAGAATTTGCGCGTTTTATTATTTTTCCTCGAATTTACCGGTGCATGACTGAAAATCGATGGCTAACTGTGTTCATAAATAAATTTATAGAAGCATAGTGAAAGGTTTTTGTGAAATAATTTAATACGAAGCGAGAAAAAGATTTTATTACACTTGTGAGATTTTTATTTAATTTGTGAAAATGACGGCTTCTGCTATGATTGAGTTGGAGTCCTGGATCATCTACCAGTGTGTCCTGAACGAGTGCCATGTCTCCAGTAGCTGTAAGTAATGTTTTTATTATATAAAAAAATATCGAGATGTACGAGCCCAAAATGCAGGGAAGTAATGACCTAGGTAGGTACATACCTACCTAGGTAGGTATCACACAAGAGGGAATAAAGCAGGCAGGTGAGGAATACCTTAGTACCTACCACCTAGTTCATCTATCAGCTAGTGATCAGTAACCCTAACTTCGGCACTGATGAATTATTATCAGATTTTAATGTTGCTTTTTGTCATCCCACTATTTTAGACCATAGACTCTAAATATAAAAAAAAGCTTTGCTTTACAACTACTAGTATTTCTTACTCTTAGGTCTTAGTTATACCCGCCCAATGAGTCATCATGGTGATACTTATAGGTATCTTACCTAGGTACTGACAAAACAGGTTTTTAAACAGCAATAATGCTCGTGTTTTCTTTAAACTTCATAGGTACCTAGTACCTACCCTAAACTATCATTACTTAGGTAGGTACACCTACCTACCTACCAACCAGTCGATACAGGTGCAGTGTACCTCATTCATGCTATAATATTGGAAAGGGCATTGCGCAGACCTACATCTAGGTAGGTACCTATCTTAATCTACGATTACCGCATCCCATCAGGTGGGCCGTACGTTTGTTTACGTACTATAAAAATATACCTCGTACGTGTAGGTAAGTTGTGGAATGAACTGCCCGCTGTTTCCTCCTTTGAGATGAGATAGGGTTCTTTAAGACTGATTTACCAAATACGACCTTTTAAAAAAGCCGGCAGCGTGTATCGGCTTTTTAACTCCGATACCTATACATATACTTACCTATCTAATAAAACCCTACGCACGTGTGTTGGCCGGCAATGAAGTCGGAAGTATCTAAAAAGTAAGCTTACGCCTGCCGTCCTTTTTACACGACTATAGTGACTACCTATATGTATGTTCCCAGAGTCCTGTTATAAATAAAACAAAAGATGCATCTCCAAAAATATAATTTGCTATTATCAACAAATTTCTCAAGAGCAAACGCATCAGTGGCTCCTTTAATTAACGTTAATTGTCCATGATCGTCCATCGTACATGCCGGCTGTAACTGAACCATCTGTGGACGGTAGATTACCTACCACTTGCTGCGGAATGAGAATCTGTTTTGATTACCGACCGATCCGCACTGCAAGCATCAGCATATCACGGAATCCAAAAAAATTGCATAAAAATCAGAATCCTTGCTACGCGAAGGTGTACGATGCTCTACCTCGTATGGATATCTATAACGGACGTACATATAGACTTGCTTTTACCCTGCTACAGCCCCAACTAAACTGAGGTTTGGTTACGCATTCCACCAAATTCGCCCAAAACTTAAATCCAGTGGTAAAGTGACTCTACACTCGACTAAAACGTCTTCTGCGCCCTCTAAAAGTAGCATTGCTTGCTTTAGTCTGCACAATTTGCCCATGGTGATGCCGGTTGCCTTTCCATGTCATCAGTTTTTTTTAACCTGTAAAAGACCTCTCTCACATAGCCATACCCATGGTGCCACTGACAAGTGACAATGTTCTTCAACAGTGACAATGTGAAAGGAAACCAATAAATTGTATATCTTTTGCTCCCGTTTGCAAGGTGATATGTGGCAATAAAAACACTGCAGTGAAAAAATCTTTTAGAACGTAAGTATTTCAAACTCAAAGATCTTTTATTCAGTAAAATCACAAGGATTATGCTAGGTATTTGCCATGGAGTCATGTATTTACAATCCACTTTGTAATGTCATCTAGTGACTTCATGAATCACGCACTCAGGATCCTAAAAGGGCGTAAACAGCCACATGTTTACCTTTATGTAGGTTAAGCTACACCACATAAGAAATAATACCTACAAGTAGGTATTGCACATAAAAGTCTTTCCTGTAAAATGTACATAGGTGCCCTACCCACCGAACCTTACTCCCCTAAGTTCCACTTGAAGAAGCAGTTCCCTTCATTGCCTCCATAAAGTGGTAACTTTAGAACTTCTACAAGACTAAGTACCTACCTACGATAGGCTACCCACTTTTTAAACAGATCTGCTTTCATAACAAAGAAAGTCTTTTAAGAAAAAACTCAATCATATTAAGTTGCTAAGTACCGACTTACCTAGAAGCATCGTTTTGTTTTGTCTTCGTTACTGAAGGAAATTTAATTAAGGTACCCCCGACAGCATTTTCGCATGCCATTATGAGCCGTATGTCTTGAAGATAAGACACACACCGGTTGTCGTTCTGAGGCAGATTGCAAATCGATAGAGTCGTCACGAGCCGACGACATACAGGAGTTTGTAAGGACATGACCTTGTCCCTTACCTTAGAGAGCTAGATTATTTCAGGTGCGAAGCAGGGAGGGATTTTTTGGTAGAGTTTTTATTGTGAAGGTGAAACCTGAATATTTATGATATAGGGAGTTTATTATCAGACTTAATCAAGTTTTCTTTACCTGTGTGCTGTGCTGGATAGCGCAGAGAGTTAATTTTTTTGGTTTTATTCCAACTTTCATTTGAATCCAATATTACTGTCGTTATGTCCCGCGGCGTTATGTCGTTATTTTTTTGGAAGAAGACCTTCTTACTTTAGCAGAAACGGTGATGAGTAGTCCAATTGGGAGTTAAATAATCATTATTATAGATACTTGGATATGAACATGACCATATCGAAGGAAAGGTAGAAGGAAAGATAGGAAAGGGAAGATGAGCCAAACAAAATTGAAGGTCGCCGTCATTGTCTGAGGTCAAGGAGCCAGCCCTGATAAGAAGCAACTGGAAATGAAATCATTACACCGGCAAGAGCTTAGCTCGTAAACTAGAAGAGAATTAGTCTTTAGGACATCCTTAATTTGCTTTAGTGAGACACAAAAAAGTAAACGCACTCATTTGTAAAGACGAAAGTTATATAGATTTAGAAATTCATATAATTTATAAGAAAGTCTTCATCGTATCTTAAGTTATAAAAAGGTCCCCCGGGTTTGATCGCACGCGCTAGGCGACCGTTAAACATGTGACGGGCCAGCTGCTCGCACACCTGCCTTTGGTACCTTCAACTTTACAACACAAAAGACGTCTGGATACTTAAGCAGAGAGACCTTGGTACTGAAGATTCTTACCTGCTTCCTGCTTGGGCATAAAGAAATAATGCTAGTATTTGCCTAGTTAGGAGTGTTTGTGGCGTAAGGCCATAAAGCTACCCTATATACCCAGAAACAGAAAGCATTATAACATGAGCTCTCATTACCAATCGTGAAGATTCCAAGCATCACAAAATGCGTGTTTTTAGAGAGAGAATATGAGGTAACCTAAAACCGGGTATTTTCATAATACCTGCCTGTGTAATTGAAGCTTCTGAGAAAATCTTTGATCACAGAGCTAAACACAATCGGAGATTTTAATTGTAAATCCATCAAGTTCCATTAAAAATTCTAGACTGTCCAGATTTCTGATTGTTATTATCATTCAGGTTCTAAAATACAGAGCACTATCTAGTGAGATCCATTCCGCTTACTCTATCTAGATACTATACAGTGGTATAGTACCTAGATAGAGTAAGCGGAATGGAAGTTGAACTCCGGAAAACTAGAACGCAAATTATCCTGAAACTCGCTACAGCGATGCCTTTGTGACCTTATAACTTCGATACTACTACTACTTTTGGTATTCCATGAAAAGAATTCAAACGTTTTATATTATGTGGAAGTTCCACACAATAGCATGTTCATTAAGCTCGAAGAATTAATTTTATTGGAATACCGACCCGACCTTCGAGGCCGACGTATAGAATACTCGCAACCACTCAAAATGCCAGAGATATTTACGTTTTTGGACTGTAATGAGATTTTTCATCGCTGGTTTTACTAACGGACTTGTGCGGTAGGATCTTGTTATCTCACTCTATCCTACAGTAATTACTATATCCTTTACTTTCTAGTAGTAGAGTTTTCAAACGGTCATCAATATCCTATTTAAAAAAATCTGATTCCTTTTCTACACTTCGATAAAATCTAAGATTTTGAGACTAGAAGAGACGAATTCCTTTTACCATTTGATATTTGATATGCTTCTTCTTGATTTTTAACCACCGACGCAAAAATGACGGGGTGTTATAAGTTTGACGTGGCTGTGTGTGTGTGTGTGTGTGTGTCTGAGGCAACGTAGCTCCCGAACGGATGAACTGATTTTGATTTTGTTTTTTTTTATTTGAAAGGTGAATAAGTCGGGAGTGTTCTTAGCTATGTTTGATGAAAATCGGTCCAAGATTCGGGGGTTTTTAAAATTTAATTTAATTACTTGTTCTTTTGATCTTTAGAAGGAGTCGATCCAGTAAGCAAATAGTCAGGTAGAGTCGGTTGCTAGATCTAAAGAACTACGTCGTATGTTGGTAGACGAAGCCAAATTATGAATCCACAGGGTCTTCTGTTCGCAGTTATCAATATTTATAAATGATGTCCCTTGCGTTGATGGATATAATGAATTCATTGGCACGTGCCAACATACTAACGTAATGAATGATTGTAAGCACTGACTGTGGAGAATTTTTGATAAGCTTAAGCTATCTTGAAGTTATATTATGCTTTTTTTACCATAATTGAATTGTAGGTTGAAATGAGTACTAAACTTTATTCATTTTGTAACATTTGACCATTCACGAAGATCCGCTTGGTGTCAAAAATCAGTTAAATTTTATGTTTTAGCATACCCACGACATCTGAAACATTTTTTCCAACTCAATCGTAGTTCAAACAAAAAGTTGGATTGGCTTTTCGTAACCTAAGTTCAATTTGAAATGGAAATAAAAACAACCTTAAGGAAAAGGTTGACGATTGTAATCCGTTGGCAATATTAGATCCACTCAGATTTCTTAGTAGTCAAGAACGTTGAAAATGTAAGTGGTCTAGCACTTTGGCACATTCCCACATTTTGCAGCACTTGTAAGTAACCTAGGGTTCGACTTTCGTTTTGTTTTACCGTTTGATAGGGTTGTATTCTTTATACCTAAACAAACGCTCACACCTACAATATTAGTAGATACTTTACATAGAAGGATAATTGGATAAGTTGCTTCCACTGAGTTATGAGTCGTCATAGTCACCTAATGACTCACCGAGTTATTTAAACAAACTCTAAACCACACAATGGTTGTTTTAAGTAAGTTCAGTGGGAGTTTACTAAACTGCTTTTATATTTAAACCGATTACCTTCGTTGGTTCAACTAACGTTTACAAGTCAATACTGCCTGATGGCTCTACCATTATTCAGTTATCTGTGAATACTCTACCTTACCTACATAGTGTTATTTTTACTAGATACAGTAAAATCAATACCTAAGTTTGAATAGGTGCCTCATTTTAACGGTTTTTATCAATACCTACTCTTTTGTCGGTTACTATTATGACAACACGTCATAAAAACATTATATTGATTGATCACGCTATAGGCATATTGGAAGAATAGGCATTTAAAAAAAAAATTCGCAACGCTTTCGATAATAATTCTACGATCTACTCGTCTCTTACTGTCTTTTACAATATTATGCCTTTCACATACATCCTATTTTATTTTATTTTATTTTATTTTATTGAGTAACAAAATCCACAGCTCTTAAAAATAATGGCGAAAAAACTTATATTTAAAACAGATAGCCAAAAACGGATTTACATTCTAAGTACAATAACAATAACAAAAGTCGACAATAGTCACGGGATTCCAAAGATGATTAGAATAAAAATGTAATTTGTGTATGTAGTGGTGTGTTGTTCTGTTGCGTGTGTGTATGTGGTGTGTGTATGTGTATGGGTACTCCTGATAGTGCCAGTCTCATGAGAGTCTGGAGATCTCAGGAGTACCCAGTGTGTGTGTGTATGTATGCGCGGGTGTGTCTGTTTGTGTGAAAAATGTGCATCTACAGAAAAAAATAAAATACTATACTTACTTATATAAATTAGGCTAACTCAGGCTTCATCAATTACTTTTTGACATTCACGTCTGAAAACTCCTTTGCTGCTGTGGAAAATATCAACAGAGCTAAATATTTTATTGTACCTTATATGCATTCTACTAACAAGGGAGTTCTGAGCATAATTCGTTTTAGAATGTGAAACTGCGAATAACTTTGTATGTCGCGTTCTAGTTTTGGGACAACAAAAGCACAAGATTTGAGATATGAGCTCTTCACAGTCAATATATCCATTACATATGCCATGCAGAAACGACATGTCACCTAAAGAGCGACGCTTCTCAAGTGTCGTAAGATGGTGATGACTACAAGATTCTTCGTAATCTATAAAATTACAAAAGGAGCGATAGTTTAAGTGCTTTACAAATTTATGCTGGATTCTCTCAAGGCTCTGAATGTATATCATATACTGCGGGTTCCATATGGTACTGCAGTATTCCAGTATGCTCCTGACATAAGAATAATACAGAATCTTCAAGCAAGCCACATCAGTAAAGGGGCGACTTACCCTTAATACAAACCCCAAGCTTTTGTACGCTTTTCCCACAATACCAGCAATATGATCAGCAAAAGTCAATTTAGCGTCAATTATAACACCTAAATCTTTAACTGACATCACTCTGCTTATTAGAACGCCATTAATTTCATAAGTGAAATCAGTCGGACGTCTTTTCCGTGTAAAGGAGACATAATGGCACTTACTTATATTGACACCTATGCGGTTATCTGCATAGTAGCCACTTAGCCTATGAAGATCATCTTGTAGATTAATACAGTCGATGGGATTCCTAACTTTCATATATATTTTAGTATCATCTGCGTACATGAGATATCTTGCATAGTGAAAACACTTACCAACGTCATACAAGTAGGATGCGTACAAAAGAGGTCCCAAAATAGAGCCCTGGGGCACACCAGAAGGTATATCAGCAAAATCCGAGCAAAAACCACCTATAACGACTGCTTGAGATCGGTTCCGCAGATAGGATTCAATCCATCTCAGCAGATTGCCGCGTATACCAAGTTCAAGAAGCTTGCGCATGAGTATGACGTGGTCTACACGGTCAAAGGCTTTTTCAAAGTCCGTGTAGACCACATCTACTTGAGATCCACCATCCATTCCTTCAGACACATGCTCGAGAAAAACTCCTAAATTAGTCGCCGTTGACCGGCCCTTAATAAACCCGTGCTGCTCCACAGGAATAGAGCCCGATATAACAGGGTACATATAGGTGTGAATCACTCTTTCAAACATCTTACTTAGAACGTTCAAAATTGAAATCGGACGGTAATTTTCTATAACAGTTTTTAAACCTTTTTTATGTACAGGTACTATGTGTGCTTTTTTCCAAACAGTTGGGAAGTATCCAGCTTGAAGGCATTTATTGAAAATTATTGTGATCGGAACCGCAAGGGATTTTGCACATTTAGCGAAAAATATAGGTGGAATTTTATCACTTCCTGCGCCCTTTGTAATATCAAGGGATGCTAATAGCTTAAATACATGATTATGACCTATTGAGATCGAGTTAATAGTATTAATTTGCGAACTATCATCAAGAGAACCAAAGGAATACCGATCTGAAGGTCTCTGAAAGTTGTCATGAAAGAATTCATTAAATGCAGAACAAATGTCCTCAGGTTTGTTTATAACATTGGCCCCGTAAGTCATTTGTTGCGGGTATGAAGAACTGTTATTTCTTCTAGATTTAACGTAAGTCCAAAAATATTTAGGATGAGATTTAATTTTTTCTTGAGCAAAATATATATAATTCCGGTAACAGTCAGCTTGTAATATTTTTTGTTTTTCCCTGAGTTCAGCAAAGTCAGCGTAGTCTACTGGATTGTTATACTTCTTCCAATTTTTATGCTTCTTCGATTTCTCTTTGATCAGTTTAATTAAAGGCTTACTGTACCACGTAGGGTAATTATAATTACCGGAACTACGAAACTGAGGAACAAAGGACTCAATTAGACCATACAGAATCACATATAGTTGACTAACTACTGCATCAATGTCATTCGAGTCACTTAAGAAAGACCAATTCTGTCCACTAAGAGCGCCATTGATACTGTCATAATCAGCGCGTTTAAATTGGTAAATAGTGCGAGCACAAGGTTTGAGCGGGGGTATCAGGAAATCAGAGGCTATGATACTCAAAGAAGGGTGATAGGAGTCTTCTTTAACCAGCGATGATCCGGATTTTCGTATTGTTAGAGGAAAGTCAGAAAAAATAAGATCCAAAGTATTATCATGGCTATTAGTAGTTATATTATATTGCGATAGCCCTAAGAAAGAGAAGAAACATTCTAATGTTTCTAAATTCCTATTCAAACATTCTAAAATCAACCAGTGAAGATGCTGTTTCAACTACTAATTCCTTTCATGCGATGAAATTCAACCGGCACAGATTTGCAGCCAGTTACAATAAAAGTAAAGGTGAACCTCCAATCACCTCGGGTTCGTGACTCATATCAACATCAGCTGTTATGGCATGCAAACCGACTGGTCTCTCGATGACTGGTTCAATCGAGTCCGAACTACCGTTACCTTCGTTTCCATTTTTTTGTATGGTAAACGTCTTTTCCATATTCATCGAGATTTGCTTGAATTTTAAAACTGCCTGGGGTCAGGAATTTTACCATTGACATTCTGTAGCTATATTTGGATATTTTATGTAGCATCGCGTATTCAAAAATTTAAATGTTTAATACATATATCGACAACAGTTTTAATTTCGTGAATGCTATTTGTTATTTTGCATTGTACATACTACACCTCACCCTGAAACTGATAAAGCTATCAGTCTTAGAGAATATGGTGATCATTTCCTAATGATCGAATTGTACTTATTGCATACCAGCTCAATTAGCTGTTCATTATTGCTTGAAAGTAATTTTCAAGTATATTGTTGAAGCATGCCTTCAACCGCATGCCGTTCTTACACATTATTGTTAGTTATTAGCACGAACAGAATACCTTTTATGTGTGCTTTTATGGTCAACTATTTCTTAATGAACGTTTCTGTATTCTCTGTATAACAGCATTAAGGAAATAGTCCTTTACTTCCTAGAGCGATATAAATCTCCCTGAGGAATTTACCTAACTCAAACTTTACTCAGTGGTGCTAACGAGAGACATTATAACCTATAAGTAATATAAAAATAAACTCATACCAGTTTGATTTGTTATAGTTCAATGCAAATTGACCAGCACTCTCCATTTTGCAGAAAACTATCACCACATGATTGCAAACTGTAACAGTAATCATAACGGTGGTATTTCGGCTGCGATGCGCTCGCGCACGGTTTTAATTGGTTATTCCGCTTGCATGATCATCAAGCTGGACTTCTTTATGTCCAGGCGGTAAAGTCCAAATTGTAACGGAGTTGTTACCTTTTCTGCTGATGCGATGACGCAGAATTGAACGTTATGGCTTTAAATAACAATGTCATGTGATTGTGTGTCGTCATTTGGGTTCTCTGCTTCATTAGTGTTAAATTGGGTTGAAATCTAGCAATTAGCCGTAATTAATACGAAATTAAACAGCTATTGTTGATGATGGCATTGTTTGGGTCTGCATATTGCTATTTAAGGTTCACAGTTCTATGTACAACTAGTAATGGGCTATTAGCAATAAGTGTCTGATTCTTCGAAGTATTAAGACAAGGCATCCTCAACGTTCAAAGAGGTGACGATGACGCTTGTTCCTCCGAAGTGACCGAGAAGCGACGATGCGTGACCCGAGCTGGCATAACGCATCAGCCAGTGCTGCTTATAGACGGTGAAATATAGCATCTTTTATCTTTTGAAAAGCTTCTTTCGGACATTTCTGACTAGCTGGAAGTGTTCTAAATCTGGATCAGTTGAACTTCTCCGGGTCTTTCATGTTCTACTGCCACTTCCACTTGTTTCTTGCCTATTTGTTATATCAATGACTACTTATTTGCTCTTACCTCAGCTTTATTTTGTAAAATTATGGAAGTGCTTATCAAAATGGCAGTTGTTACAGTGATTTCTGTATCGAGGGTAAAGTTAGATTATGATTCTCTGACAATGATAATGAATTCCAGTGGTTATATAAAAACAGCTTTAAGTAAACAACGCTACGCAGAAGACATCCGATAGTGGCTTTGTCACCGCAAGCGTCCTTTGTCTGCGAGGATCACGTTACACCGTTCAAGTTCTGCCTCGTTAGCTCGTGACTTGAGAGGTTACATTATTTATCATGAAAGTTGTAAGGGAAAAATGTGGGCATACGCCTTTGGTTACTTCAATTATTATTCACAGCCTTAGACTTCTACTACTGCTTAATGAAAGACATTCAACTGTCTGCCGTTCATACCTACTTGAGAGACTCGATGATTTATCATGGAAGTTATATGAGAAAAATGTGTGTATACGTGTTTGTAAAAGTCGATTATATTCATCATCAGTCTGACTTTCTGCTCCATGCTTCACCCATTGCTTAGTACCAGACTTTAGAGGTTCGATTATTTATTATTTCCAGGATGGACGTCTCTATGTATGCCAATCTACATACAGCTTGACTCTTTTCCACTGTGTTACTCCTCCCATTTGGTGCCATTCACCAATACCTTTCATCAGTCATATATTACTAGTACCTACTATCAGATATACTTTACGTTTGGGTCGTGGGTTATATATTGGTTATCACACCCTTAAATGCTTATACTAATTTATACATCCTCTTTTATGAAGTTCACCCTCCTCAATTCATTTCCACTGTAAAAGGAACAACATCGCACAAAAAAGGTTAATTTTATGAGACGGGTTTTAATTTGCGTGAATAAAATGTTTTTTATTTTTTCCTGTACAATTTCGGTAAACTTTACGGTCGGTTTTTGTTCCATTCTCTTGAATTACGCATTTTGGTTTCTGAAAAAGCTGATGCCGTCATTGATGAACGTTTTCGAGTTTTCGAACATTCGAATAGTCAATTAAACGTCGTTGATAGCAAACATTTTTGTTAGTAGATCACAGTCAAATCACCTAACCACTATAATGTATGATTTTCAAATCACCTAACCACTATAATGTATGATTTGATTACCGTTTGCAAGAGAGTAAGGGGCTTTGCCGAAGTCATTTTTTTTCCTAGTCAATTTTTTATTTTTTTTATTTATTTAATAGGCAAAAATATCAAATTCCAATATGTTTTTAATCGTACCAACTTTAGTGGGTGCAACAAAAAAACTCATATATCTGATCCTTACAACTGGATCCAATGTAACTTTTCCCATATTTCAAGCTCGAGTTCGCATGCTAACAGGACGGATGAGTTATTGCTATCGTATATCAAGATACCCGTTCAATAATTCTATCTGCCTCTTGACATCTTCTTTTATTTTAAATAGTTTTAAAATAAAAGAAGAAGGGTTACGTCAAACAACCTTCTCGCTCGCACATTCCAACATTTTTTAAGAAATAAACTTGCTTAATGAAATTTAAAATCTCAAATCTTCACGATCTAGAGAATAACAATGCAAAGGTTCAGCGAAAAATATCATTCGATCCAAACAAGTTTTCTATTTTCTAACCAAAAAAATTTGCACCAATTTTATCTTTTCTGGTACACATTTTTTTGGTCGGAAAACTTGTTTAGATCATAATTATATTTTTTGCTGAGCAATTTCATTATTTTTTTCTAGATAGCGAAGCTTTGCGAAAAATAGTGAGATGTTACTTAGAGGAAAAATATAACTTGTTATAAGTTGCATTGCATTTAGGCATATTTAGATAAAGAGTTATATTTCGGATAAAATCGAAATTAATTAACCATTTTGAAAATCTATTCACTGTTATACGTAATTCTGACAAGTAAATTCTTAATTGTTGTAATACAAGTCACATCTTGCGCGGTTATTGTTTTAATCTCCCACGATTTTACTCTCTCGAAAGCGGAGAAATGATTCATTTGATTTTATGTTGGTGCCACAGTGTCTAATCAAGCGTTTCCGTTGGGTATAATTGAAAACCGTCTTGTAACAGTAACTTGGTTTGCAAGATCTTGCTTATTTCGGTTTGGGAAAAATGGGAGCGTATCTTTGAACTGTGATCGTTCGTTTCATCTGAGTTAGTGGCCAACGCATTCTACGATTACGTGGGCAGCTGATTCTTCGGTGAGACTTTGGAGGATTTTTTGACAGCGAACGGCTTAAAATTAATGTTCATATGTTGAGGGACTTTAAATTATAGTTAGAAACGCATTGATCAGAAATTCTAGAGCAATTAGTGCCAAAGCGTGCTATGTATTCATTAGGACCGGCTTATCCCAATTAAGGCAACGTCAAGCGGATAACGTCCTAAATAGAAATGCTGATAAATCTCCTTTGATACACTCAGTGGTTTCCGCTACAGATGTATCAGTATTTGTATCCTCTATATATTGTTTACCATCTATCTTTATTGTAATTAGTAATTTATATACCGATCTTTATTGATATTCGTACGTTTTCTGCTAAAGATGTACAACTGTCTGAAGCCTCTATGACATGACGTCTATGTTATTTATCACTTTATTGTATAGAACTATTTAACTAGGATTTTACTTGTTTATTATCACAGAACAGATGACTCCACCGGATTACGAATACCTACAGCTAGTGAAACAAAATATGAAATTTCTAAAAAAAACACAAAACAGTTTACTTAATTAAAGTTAAATATTAGTAGCGAGACTAGGAACCAGTCGTATCAACTCTGCGAGTCTCCTAATTAGGTATGCAGTCTGCTTAAATACGAATTATTGCGAATACATTAACCGTATACTATCTGTATCTTGCAAATTGTATTCATACTAACCCAGAAACCGGAACCGTGCGTCGAGGACGCCGGAATATTCTCACACATTCTTGTTATGACTATTGAACTGCCTTTATATCGAAACGAGCACAAAGGTATACAAAACGGAATTTGAATAGAATATTATGTAAAGGATTTTACATTGAATAAAAATAATAGAGCATTATAATCCCACTAATATTATAAATGTGAATGTTTAGATGTTATGATGTGTTTCAATCACGTCGAAACTACTGAACCAACTTGGATGAAACTTGGATTAATATACATATAGTTCGTAACCGGGATTAACTACTTTTATTCCGAATAATTACCAGGACGTCACGTTACGTCAGTTGCTTCATAGGGCCTAGTACAAGATTTGGTGTGTAAAGTAGTCTTCGGAGTTGGGTAATGTCAAGCTTCCGCTCAAAGAATTCGCTCAGAAAACGGTACACGCGTACGAAGTCGCGGGTATCAGCTAGTTCTAAATACATAATAATGTTCAGGCAGTGCAAAGAATCGCCGTCACGTTCAAATGAAGCAAAGGGGACGGAATGCTCACGTGATCAAAGAAATCACATGCACGGCAAAGGGTTCGCATCATACCTTTTCACATCCCTTGCCCTTCCTTTGTTTTATATCCTGGCGGTCGATGGCCGGGACTTGTAACGATTATTTCAGGGCGGCCGCGCACCAGCAACTTTTGTCTCCGTAATTAATTTATCTCTCACATCCAGCTACGAGTTTTTATGATATTGCACGTATGTAACGATGTGACACCCGCCCCCGGCCGGTAGTGTCGACGAAGAGAAAGGTTTTTGAGCACCTAAAGTCGCTCGTTTGCGGGTTTTCAAAAGTTGTGAAATGTCCATGAATTTATTCCTTTTATTTTTAACCCTTTAAAGTAAGCTTTAAATTCTGGCTTAATGTAAATTTTTACTCAGGAGTAAAAATTGGCATTTACTAAATAGTTCCTGAGTCACAAAATTTAATATCTATTTATTTTTCTATATGTCATATCTATTTACTTAGGCATTTCTTAGTCACTGCTACTCAGGCACAAAACAAACAAAGATTAGATCATGCATGGTTGGCTCGACCGGTACCATATGACTCAGTTCACCCAATTATATATTCTTCAGGTAGGGAATTCCAATATAAATCGTTTTTGAATAGTTAACGATTATAAGGCAATAAAGAGTCGAAAATAAAGTGAATGACAATTCATTAGAATTTTCTAAAGTGTTTATAAACCTAATGACGAAAATACTAATGATGCATTTTACCGGAAAGTATTTAAATTTTCTAATTCCGGCATGTGTGTAAATTAACAAAGACTGTCATTGACTAGAAAACTGGTTTAGATACAAAATAGGTAAGTGGAGAACCGACGATAAAGAATATCGAGTATTTTAAAACTATTCTTTTGTAGAGCCGTAAACAACGCAAAAGCGGCTTACTAAAAAAAAAAAGAAAAAAATAAGAAAAAAGCTCCTTATTTTAATAGCAACGTGATCCGACTGCCAGACGTAGGTAAGGTAACATAGAGATCCCGAAAATAGGGCAAAGATATACAATGCGCGCAAATCAGCATAAATTGATGTGAATCCGAGAAATTATGCGGCTGAATAAAGTGGGTATTTTTCCGTGCGATATAATGTTTTTAAGGTACAAAAAATGTTTTTATCGAAACGGTGATGTTCCTATTTTATCCTTGCAATATGCGGGACAAAAGGGCGATAATGTGGAAATTGTGTCCACAACACATACGAGTTTCTAGGGTTGCTACACTTGCTACTGAACGTTCACTCTACCAACGACTTTAGACAATATTTTTAAATATTAATGTGTATGTTTCACTAAACTAAATTAATAGGTAAGAGTAACTTTTATTAATTACTACTACTTTTTAATTAATACAATACATGTCATAACAGTTGAAATGACGAAAGTTATACTTACCCCTATTTATATAATATTTATTTTTATTTATACATCAATCAACTCATCAACAAAGTAGGTATTAACATTTAATTTCAGTCCAAATGTCAATTCTAGTGTAAATCGCTAATCATAATGAAATAGCAGATGAATGTTTTCGTTATGACAAAGTGGAAACGTTTAAAAAACTATAATGCGATAATAATCACTACAAGCTATTCACAACCCTAGGAAACCGATTCACGCTGAGTCACATGTGGTGGGAATCCGCAGGGGACTTTTTTCTTTTTTTTTTCAACTTTTATTCCCATAGCGTCCAGTTATATTCTACCACCAGTGGGCTCGAGATAAAACTATTTTAAATATAGAACGAGGAAAACGCATAAAACCGCAAAGCTGTTTACGACATAATTTTGTTATGTGGCCAGCTATTCCTAGCTTTATTTTATTTCTCAACTTAGTATCCACTAGGCACATAATAACTTTGTTTTTATTACGTTTATGTTGTTTGTTTTGATATATCGTACATACACTTACATTCCACGTCATTTCTTGACCAACGATTATTTTGTGAATTATTTCCCAAATAGAATAAGCGGTTTCTCTAACTAGTAAAAAAAATCAAGTTTTGAAAACAACAATACAATGTCTGTCATGTTTTTCATTTTTTTCATGCTTAATGTTTTTTTTGTTTTTATGATTTTTTATGTTTGGTTTTTTTCTTTACAGGAACTGAAGAAAGAACATCCTTTATTTTCGTCGCTGCATTTATTTTAAGTTGCCTACATGGTATCATGTAAGTTTTTTCATTTTTTTTTCATTGGTTTTACTTTAAGTTATGCTTAATGTTTTTTGCTCAACAGGAACAAATTCGACGGTCATGTTTATTTCATTCGTTTTTTGACTGGATCGTCTATCTGTATTATTTCATATTCATCAATCGAATTTAACGCATCCAATTTCAATTCGATAAAATAAATTGATGTTTGAGAAATTCTCATTGCCGTGCCCCGTCTGTCAAGTCAATTGGGGTCAAGCACCGGTTTTCCAATTTTCCACGGGATTCACGTGGGTCAGGAATTTGATTTGACTGGATTCGACGTTATATCTCGCTTGATTTCCGGTACCTAGCCGTCATGGCTCTACCTACTGTGTCACTCATGAAAAGTCGTTAAAAATCAGATGAAAACCAGTAATTGTTTCACAATGGTGTGCCTCAGTTTTATACATTTGTGTAACAATATAAACAGCGTAGTGTAGGTCCGTACTTATTTATATTTTGATGTAGCAGGAAGGCTAGATGAACATTAACGTAGGTTTACTCCCTGTAAAGGATGTAATGTACCTAGGTAAATAAATACACAGAGAACAGCGCCGTAGACATAAAATAATACAGCTGATAATCCCAAGTGAAACTACTCCACAAAGCACGTTACTCTTCTGTACCGGTCTATTTTATGATACCATCTCAGAGCTTGATTGAATCAGGCTAGAAATAAGTTCACTGAAAATGTTGGATTATAAGAAAAAGAAATCTGCTTGATGTTACCGAAGCTCCTTGAATTTCCGTACCTAGTAAGCTAGTTATAATTTAGCTTTAAAAATCTTAGTTTCGTATGCTGTAGTATTGATATGTTCTTGCATATTGATTTAATTTTACACTGACGTAATAATTGAATATTGTATCTTTTATATGTTTGTTTTCTAGTTTCATAATTAAGTTGCAAATTAGTATATTTTCTTGTTAACTCGCGCAGAATCAATATGGTCTCTTGCAATGGCAGGCATGCCAAGGTGTCTCGTAGGAAATGTAGGAATGCGTTCTCAAGGCAACCTTCCGCGTGGAAGTCACACACTTTATGATCATGCTATGAATCTGTCGAGAGCTCGTTCTCTTTGAGGATATTTTATCTTCGGAGGAAATGAAAAATACGTGACTACTAGATTTATGTTTATGGCTTGCACGCTTATATATCTCATGGTAAATCTATATAACTATTCAATTAAAATACGCGTTTGACTAAGAGTAAACAAATAAATGTGATCAAATTCAAAATATTTTTAAAATTACTGGCTTTCTGGTCTACTCTACATAGCAAGCCCTAAATTAAGTATATATTTGTATAAAAAATACAATACAATTTAGTAAAATGTTCGTAAGTCGCACGTTTTCAGATAAAATCTTATTTTCTTCGTGAAGCGAAATATATATGTCCTCTAGAAAGCGTCCTAGAAATATTTTAAATAAAATATAGTACAAGTACCTACTACAAAGACTGAGACTGAAAAGAAGCTAAGTTGAGAAGAGACATGATCAGTTGTGTGAAGAATAATTTTTTTTAGAAAGACAGACTTTATCCTGTTATCTCGGTGTGAACCCTGTAAAACACAGTACCTGCTGAAATATCTGTTCAATGGAGGGTTGAGGTCATTGACACGATGACAGGGTCGCAACGCAACCTGTCCTAACTTCTGTAACAATCATGGTGATTGACGTAAAGGGCAAACATTTTTTCCGTCGTAAAACCACGTATGCTCGTTTAGTATGCAAGCGGATTTATGTTAGGAATATTTTGCATATAAAAATGTAGTCTGTCAGGGATTGGCACTGGCAGAATGCCCACCAGAATGGTAGAGTTGTTTCATACAACCATTGTGATAAATATTCTACATATAACTTTGTTTTAAGGCAACGGAGTTTATGGGCTAAATTTGTGTTTCTGTGATCTCAAACTTTCAAGAAACATAGATAGAACATAGATCTTGAGGAATGCCTCTAAATAAATACAAAAAAGTTCGAAAAGTGATGAGATAGCTACATGTTTCATGGTCGAGTTTAGAATTCAAATTCAAATTTTATTTATTGAGAAACTTATACTATAGCACATGTGTACTACATTTACGAGTAGGTACTAGATAAGATATACGTATGAAACATAATAATATATAGTGCTATATTATTATGTTGTAAAGTATTTACCAAAAGTTGACATTGAACGTAATACCCCATCAAAATTCAGCTCATCTCCTAAATACTCGCATTTTCATCTCTTTTGCTTGATGTGTTCCAACCGCAATTTATGTGCTATCCAACGTGCATTGCATACTAAAGCTGTTTATCATATAGATTTTTTTAATAAAAAATTGAAGTATAAACAATTGATTCAAATAACATTCTATTTAGCCCGATGCATAATTTTCCTGAATTACCTGTCAAGTCTTATTTTATTATGGACGTTCAAAATACATCACATAGAACACTAGTTTTTTTTGTATTATTAATAGAAAGAAAGTAAGCATTATAAATTAAAATTTAAAGGATCTTGAGAACTCCGACGAATTCATTTCCTACATTCGATGAAAACCCTCAGGTGAGATTGAGGTCAAACGTTTGTTTATAATGTATAAAAAAAAGGTACCAATGGGAAGAGCGATGTAGATATTATTTAAGGCACTGGAGATCGGACTGACATTGACAGCACTGAAGATATCAGTTGTTAAGCACTATTAACAGTCGCTTACCAAATACCCATCACGTATAAACAAGGTTACATTACATACAAGAAATATTAGTGATTTTCCTTGACACAATATGATGGGTGTGCTGTCATGTCAAGGATACGGCAGTGTGCTAGTTATTGTAAGCCTTGGACACTGCGACCCCCACGTATGACCATACGGTACGTACATACATGACTGCATATATAACACACCATAGCATGTATGAATTCGGCCGTATTACTTTTGGCGCAGGTGTTGCGCCCATTTCAATCTTCAGTTCAGATTTCGCTAAAGTCTTAAAAAAAGGCTATGAAAATTCTATTAAGATTAGAAAAATACAAAGATCAAGACAGGGCTCTTTTTAAATTATATAACGAGGTGAATTTTGCCATAATATACTTTGCAAACAAGCGGTGATAGACACGCCGCGGGTTTTATTGATAAACCCTGTTATTGATCGGAAATGTTTCAAAGCTTATACAGCTGATTTACCCTGTAAAATGTAAACAGAACTGAGACCCATATTATATACATTAGATTAACTAAATCATGACTAAGTTGACGCTTGAATTTCCGAGAATTCTGTGGAACCAGATGTTTACATGATGCCAGTTATGATACTTTGTATACCAATAGAATTTTATGCACAAATACAAATATTAGGATAAAAAAGTTATAGTCAAAAGAGGTTTATACAGTTTTTTCTCATTAAAAGTTTTAATTGGCTTCTCATAAACAATTAAAAAGAAACAAAGGACGAAAAGTTGTCATCTAAAAATACCAAATTAAATTATTTTGTAAGTTTGTGCTTACTCTGCCCTTTTCCGTTGAGTCGCAATTACGCAAACAAAATTCATTTGCTGATGTCATTCACCCAACGATTTTCACAAAGATAATTGTTATTGATTAAATGTCAGGAATTTCTGTTGGTAAATAAAATAAGGACTAAAAAAATCTTGCCATGACTGAAATAAAGCTCAGTGTAGGAGTTTAAAAATGTAAAAGGCTCTAAGTAGGCCAGGCCACAGCAGTCACCTAGATGCTACTAGTACTTAAGCCTATTACCTGCATTGCACGTCTTGCGCAAGCTTGCGGTAGAACACATGAAACATTTTAATATTTAATATGCTGCTACTTTTCTTTTTATTTACGGCGTTTGCGCGTGGAGAAATTATAAAATTTTGTGAATCCCATGTGCACCATTTTCTATAAGATGTAGTAGGTACTCGTAGCTAGTGCTTTTAGATAATTTTCGTATCTGAAGTATCTTGAAGTAGGAATCATACCGTAAGAAATATTTTCAAATCATGCATTTGGACTACCGGCAGACATTGACCTCGTATCTCTTGCATTACAGCTATTAAAGAAGTCGTCAATTTACGAATGAGATACTTGAGGCGACCCTATTGTTCCCATCCAGGCAGTCCCAATTTAAAAAGCAGTTCTTTGTATTGCGTCTGACCTACCTACTACCTAGTACCTACCTACCCAACAGGGTTAGCAGACAAGCTCTCGTTAAAAGTGCCCTCTGCCTGTCTCACAGTAACGAACACCTTGACATTTCACACATAGAATTTATCTTCTAAATCTTTTACAAGTAGCGAGTAAGGGTGTGTGATAAATTTAAGATGATTGAAAAAAGTAGCTAGATGTCTTTTTTTCTTTGTCCATTTAAAGCAAGTTTCTATTCAAACGGGCAATAAAATGCTATTTGGCTTGAAATTGCACAATAAAACTGAGTTCGATACATTGGATTAAGCATAGATAAAAGCTTCTTTATTTTTTACGGTAGAGGTAATCTATCCTAATGAATCCTACTCCATAAATGGCTCTTAATTCCTGTTGGGGTCTGTAAGCACTAACTAGTTTTCTAGTAACCAAACCCAAACTGAAAATAATATTATTACTGCCTTCCTATCCCATATAAACCACTAGTTTATTGTGAGGATTGAGTCCGCTCGTACAACAATAATTTTCTTTTACGGATAACTGTGAAGGAAAATATTACGAGGAAACCCGTTACTATTCTAACAGCAATGAGTTTACAACTTGTAATAACAGTGTAAAAGTCATAAATTGGCAGCCGGTAACTTTAATATACATCCCAACAAAATCTCAACGGTATTTACCAAAAGAATTACGTTGGTTCTCTTCGCGTAGTTTGGGAATAGTTGGCGCTGTGTGATGTGTCCATGAATATTTATTTACTAAGCTTTCTCCATCAATCGACTTCCCGCTATCTTCTAACTCCCAAAAATATTGAATATCAATAAGGTGACTTTTGTCTGGGCAATTACATTGTGATGTTTCCTTTGATGTAGCCAGGTTTACACGCTAGTCACTTTCAGTTGGAGATCACGTCTAAATCACTCCAGCTAACCGATTTTCACATTTCATCGAAATCTTCAAAGCGAAGATAGCTTGGCAAGTGGAGTGGATAGGAAAGGCACGCGTAGATCGATACTGGCGTGTTACACGCAACTTGTCAACACTACTCGACACGACACCCAGTAGGACTCTATATAATGCTTAGGATTTTCTACATCGTGGTGTGGTGTGTGGACACAGCATAGTGCCCCATTTTTAGATACAGGATATTGTTGTTTGTGCCACATTATGTTAACAAACATGTTTTATTTCGGGAGGCACCTCTTGCCTCATACGACGACAAAATAATGTCAGACATGAAACATGAGGAACGCAGTAAGGTCAAAATACTCAAGTTTTTATTAAAATTGTTCATTACGGATCAGAAGGTTTTGGAAGCTAAATGTTCTTAGGTACACATCGACTGTAATATAAAACGCTCTGAGAGCAAAACGTCTTCAATTGAAAATGGTACTGGAAGCTAAATGGCCTTTCCAATAGTTAGTCCTCTAGTCTTTATGTCTTTGAATCAATTTGTCCATTACGGAAAAACGACCAAGGAGCAAGTCATCCTAATTTCAGAAAGTATTTAATACAGCTGGCCTTCAAATCAAAATAAGTTGAACTCTTCATACAAAACCTCTTTAGAATATTATCTTGAGTATGATTTTTATTGTCATAGATATGTCAGCAACGATGCTGACGACATTTGTTCTGAAAATGCATGTTAGGTCATCATGAAATCTTTTAAAATGGAAAATAATCCAAGATTTTAAGTACCTAATCTAAACTTAATAAAATATTAATAATAAAAATAAAAATAAAATATTTATTGAATCTTTTTCATACCTTCAGTATCACGTATTCTCAAAATAGGATTTAGGCAGACAGGATTTAAAAATGTCTGACATAGGTACATTTTAAATTGCGGACATTTAACTCTCATGACGTTCAGTAAATAAGGACGTTTTGCTCTCATGACGTGTTACATTGCGAACATTCAGTAATAAGGACTTTGTGCTCTGAAAACTAGCAGTCATTCTAAATTGAAGACGTTTTGCTCTCAGAGCATTTTACATTACAGTCGATGTGTACCTAAGAACATTTAGCTTCCAAAACCTTCTGATCCGTAATGAAATTGTTCATTATTTCAATTTTATCTTTCGGTTCATCGGGCATCCGACAACTTATACGAATTTATATCTTCTTTAGTGTTTAGAGTTCTTTAATTTTTTACTAAATTACTGATTTACCTACTTACATAAGTTTAAGTACATCATTGAGCTTCATTCAGAGCGGTCATAACTTTCAAAGCTAATATCAAGCTTTGTAACAGCAATAGTTACAGAATGCATCAACCTTCTCAATTAACAAGAGATCCTTCTTAATTGCCTAACGTCACAGCGGTTATTGCTCCCGGTAATCTGATATCTAAATAGGGTTGATATGATACTATCATTAATTACCTATCTAAATTCAAAAGCACTCGTATCGTAAATACTGCGCCGCTTTGTGGTTCTACTTATATTGTATACTTATATCATGTATGTGTATTAAATAATAATATGAGGAATATTATTACTCCATACATATTATGATGTACTTTATGTCTCAGAATGATGGGCGCAGTGCAATGCATCACAGGGCACGTTTTCAGTGGACATGCTCAGTGAGGCAATGCATTGTTATAGGCAGTGGTTACCACTTGTCATCGGTTAGGCCCATCGGCTTGTTCCATCAGTTGGCAGTATAAAAAAAAATTAAAAAAATACATATACCTACTTATCCTTTTTTCAAAAATGCTAATCCTTGTAATAATCCTTGTAGGATTAGGAATGCTAGGAACACTAATGCTAGGAATTTTCCTAGCATTAGTGTAAGCGACGCCTTATCCACGTTTAGTTTTATGTTATCTGTGACACTTTTTTTGTAAAAAAAAATAATAAGAAGAAGAAGGAATAAAAATGGTCATTTTCCCTTAAATGTATTTATTATTACTCTCTCAATTGAATTCATTAGGAAATGGGAATAGCTACACTAGCTACAATTAGTAAAACACGATCGGCGGATATAGATCTAGGATCTAGGTGAAGTTTGTGATGCGCGAAGACGCGCTTTCGTTTCGAACCGCCTAACTTCACAATTGCCAATATCTGCCGACCGTACTGTTTGTTCACTTTGCCGGAAACAATAAGTACCTCTCAGAAACAACGTAGAAATAGATGAATATTTATTGTTTGTAAATCCTAATTTCATACGCACATACCTTTAACTTTTGGAAAACTCTTTTGACTGAAAATTAAAGCTAGCATTTCTATGCAAAAGAGAATTGAATAACAATTTTCAATCTAATTTTATGGCTGAATATACAAGACGCGCGTATGGAGAAGAGTTATTTATCCATTTAAAATAGCAATAACGGAATGCATCTAGCCATTACGGCATAGTGCTTGTAGACTAATGCCTAGGATGCCTCAGAGGCTTTTAATTGCTTTCTACATTTACTGCTATTCGGCCGTGAAATAACACTTTACCTTATAGAGCAGTAAAGTAAATACAAACATACAGTAAAAATACAACCAGTTGTAATCGTCAAAGCTGTCTGAACTCAATCTGACAGCAATTGCGATGTAAATTATGAAATGTATTGAGGAAAATATGAAATGGTATGAGCTTATGACTGTAATATTGGCATGATTTGCTGCTGTAACACATAGCGCTGTTTATTAGGTATTTGCTACTTATTTTTGTAAAATATTCTCACTCACCTACTAGCTTTTATTCTTTTGTTTTGTACCATGTATTTCCATTTATTTTTTAGTTGTGATTGTCATTGAAATCTAATTTTAATTTATTGTCAATTATTATTATTAAATATGAAATTATTATTTATTAATAATAATAATAACCTATTATTAATAATTATCTCCTATTGTATGCCTACTTTACCTGTGCTGTGTGTTTTTTGTGGCCAATAAATAAATGTCTATGTCTATGTCTATCTATGATAAAAAATCCTCTCAAATTTTTGACATAGAAAGCTCATGATGATATAGAGGAGAGTACCAGTGTCTACCAACGTAACCCATAGTGAGTGGAAACATCTTCACAATGAACATAAAAACCAATCAACCTAAAAATACAAACGTAAAAAATCAATCGACAGAAAAAAAACAAAAAATCGAGAACTAACAAAACATTTTTTCACACGATTCGATTGGGTTCAACTCGATTCGATTGCCTCTGCAAATGCAAACAAACATCGAGTGCATTATTTCTGGCGCGCTAATTGAATCGATGCGCGCAAAAGCTTTCTGTAAAGCTCAAGTGAAGTGCTGCTTCGATAGATTTTGCAGACCGAATGAGGGTTGATTCCGTTTTTTTAATATTAAAATAAGTATTTTTAGCAATACGTATGAATGTTTACTAGAAATTCAAAGTTTAAACTACCATGTAGTACAGACGCCGTATGCCAATCTTTTGCTGTCAAGTTATAACTTGACAGCAAAAGATATAAAAGATATAAAATATAAATATTTCACTGCCCAGTGTCATTTCTTCAGGTCACGTGGTACAATTTTGTACCACGTGATCATTCTTTTTAGACACTTGACAGCAAAATATGCACGAAAACACATCAAATGACGTCATAATGTCACTATTTAGTCACAGAATAACTATGAGTTAGTATGAACTGACCATGATTTAAAACTTTGCAGTTCAACTTTGATTGGCATATCCCTTACTTGTACTTGTACTTGTAGGGCGGACCATTTTCCGCAACTAGGCCGCAAGCGGGCCTTTGGCTTTGGCATATCCCTGCAGAGCATCATACTTCGTTTCACGCAGTTTCGCGTCGAGACTACATTAATTTTCGTTATGTTCCACCCATCATTTATCATTCTCACGTTGTCGGAAAAACCTTGAATACATCACTTTGTTATTGAAATAAGTTAGAGGGTATAAACAAGGTAGAAACATTGAGGTTATGTAGAGTTCTGATTCGTAGAATGTTTTTTTGTTAACAATGCTCGGTAAAATCCAAATCCATCTCATTATCTCCCAATTTCTTTCAATGTTAGAATAAAAATAATAAATTCTACCTAAAATAACGGAACATGGTTTATTTATCGCATAGCATGAAAGACTTTACATAATCAATTGTAGGTTTATTATTATACAAGTATTCTGTAAGCAATCTAGTTCCCATAGTACAAGCTTTGCTTAGTTTGGAACCAGAGGGCTGGGTGTGAAATGTCCGTGAATATTTATTTATTTAAACGCCAACGACAATTTTTCATCCATACTTCTGCAATTATTGGGACGTTTTGCCTGGACCATTGTCATAGATGTAGTAGACTTTAGCACTTAATACCATTATCTCAACCTACTCGACCTAATCCTGCATGCCTGTTCATTTAACCTACTGTTTTTATCACACTTAAATATATTTCTTTGTAAAAAGAATCATACAAAAAAACACTAGGAACCAGGCCGTAGTTTCTTCGTACTTCGACTCTGGTCGCGTGGAACTGGCACCTAGAATCACCTAGTTATCTGAAACGATTCTAAATGATCCTTGTAATTTTATTGAATAAAGAAATTACACGTCAGACGCATGCACAGGGATCTATGGGCGACAATTATCACGCAGTGGGTGCCTGAAGACGGCAGACCACGCCGAGGCAGGCCTAGAAGACGCATTCGAAGCACATTGGTGGGACCTGGCAGGCCAGCGCAAGTCCTGAAAGAAAATGGGGGAGACCTTTGCCAGCTGTGGGACAGTACAGGTTATGGAAAAAAAAAAAGAAATTATGACTATGACAACACAAAAATTGCTCGTTATCGTTTGGGGCTGACATTACGGTTATTTACCCAGCTTTACCTGTTATTAACGATGGCCCATGGGAGCAATTTCCTGGGCGAAGGTCGCAGTAATGGAAGCATTCAACCACGCGATGCTTTGTTCAGTTTGACGTGTAAGAATGGTTTCGTGTTGTAGACTAACCCCTGGGAGTGGGTTGAAATTATTTGATCAAGTTAACCAAAACTAGAGAATATCGGAATTTATAAGTTCTTGAACCTAACTGGGACTACACAGGGATTACTGTCCTCAAGTTACATCTTATTCGTATTTTCTTTCATTTCTTTGTCTTTCCGAATTGATTTTTAAATCATGGGAAGACTCACGTACCACATCGTTGAGGCATGATATTCCTATAAGTACATATTGATCAATTTCTTTTTCGCTACTTTAGATATGAATAAGACCGAATAGACTAAGAGGATGATATAGGGGTGAGCAATCTTTCTTCATCACAAAAAACTCAGGCATTTTAGCGTCCTGTTTACCCGGGCATGGGTAAAAATCGACCCCTGCTGCTGTATACCTAAATCATCTAGATTAGATGCAAAAACCTGTTTAGCTACTGTATAATATCTGCTTAGCTAGAAGCGCTGAGCTGTATTAAGTCTATATTCACCCCAGCCTTCACAAAGGCAAGTTAAGTCGACTAAGGCACTTAACTCCACTACGTAGTACATAGTTTCCGACGGAACTGATAGCGGGATATTACCATATCGCGTGCAAAGCCACAGATTATAAAATAGAGTGTTTACAGTTTTCGGCTGTTGCTGTGGCATAGGGTAATCAGCAAGTGCTGTTTAGCATTAAAATAAAATGACGTTGGCTATACTCTCGTTAAAACAATTGATTCGTTAGTTCTATTCTATAGGGCATACAGAACATTATTTTTTGAAATTATTCTCTTCGGTCACCCTGATCTGTGCCTAAGGGACATATTGGACAAAAAAGTCCAATCCGTCCCCTGTTCTGCAAAAGAGTGACAGATGAGACTTTAATGTCCCCCTGTCCCTAACAGGGGGACAGATCGGACATTTCATATTTGAACATAATGGTTCAAACACCATTACACTTACATATCTCTTATTCAAGACTTACAATCGTGCGGAGTTTTGAAGAAAAGACTTTAAAACGGAAACCTAGAAACTGTTAAATTCGACGTCAGCAAAAAGTGCGTGAATAAAACTAAAACATGGAAAACCACTAAGTTTAGCTTTTATTTACATTGTGCCATGCCAAAAGCTGATTCGTATACAGCCTTGGAAGGTAGCCAAATATTCGTAGGTCTCAGTCAGGGACGAGACCCACAATGTCAATGTGCCGGACCCTGAAGGTTCATGAACAATATGACCCAAGCCTACTTTTATCAGATTTCATTAGATGATTGTCGTGCGAAGTAAGGAAAGGTAGTATTGTTATACGTGATCTAAGGAATTTGAAACCCACAAAAAATTTAAAAAAAATCTGCAAATGAACTTGGTAAACCAAAGTCAACTTCGAATATTATCTCTTGCCTTCACAAACGTATTTTTAACATAGACACGGCAAGCAAAGTTTCTCGAACGGCGATCGAAAAAAAGTAACTATGAGTAAAAATTAACGCGTAGAACGACTCCCCGCCAGTTGGACTGATCACATTATTAATCGCAGGAAACCTTTGGATGGAGAAGGCTCAGAATCGTACTTTCTAGAAATCTATGAGGGAGGCCTGTGTCCTGCATAGAACTTCTGCAGACTCATATGATGATGATGATGAGGACATAGATTAGGCTGTTTTCATAGATAAGCACGTAAGGTTTTTGAAAAAAAAAATACCACCATCCCACTACTATTATAAATGTCAAAGTTTAGATATTTGTGTTTCAATCACGTTGTAACTACTGGTCTGATTTATTATTATTTGGGATATATTATAGTTCGTAACCTGGATTAAGCACATAGGCTACTTTTTTTTTGCTTGTTTTTAGATTATATTTTTTTCGTGGACGAAGTCGCGGGTAACTGCGCTATTTTATTAATAATTTTCCACAGTCATGTCGACCAAAGTCGTAACAACTTGGAATACTCAGACGTTGAACAAATTAAAACATTTTACACCCATACAAACACTGTGAGTGTGCAAACAGAGCGAAAACAAACAAAACATCGAAATTGAGGTTCAGCTCCCATGGTACGTCGTAAATTCTACCGTTCGTGTTCAGCCCTCGTAAAGCGTACCTAAAGGAGTCTCAATCAATATCACACCTGTACTTTTGTAAGTATGTATTTTACTTTGTACCTGTGAGTCTACAGTTGCAAGAATGTTGTCATCTCAGATGGTCAACGTCTGATGACTAAAGATGGCAGTATTTTGATAATTGAAATGGATAGTTCAAAAACAGTGAACTTGGTAATTAATTCAAAAAGTTGGTAGTTAAAGTAAAATTAAAACTCAGTTATTACTGTGTTATTTTACCCATAGGGGATTTTGAGACTTGTTGTCTCAAGATCCCCTCTCAAGAATCAAGAAGAAGAAGATTCGAAATTTTCAAAATCTAAGAGAATGGCACAATGAAAGAGAGGCCTATACCCAGCAGTGGGTGAGATCGGGCTGCGGATGATGATGATGAAAAAATTCTTGGGGAAAACTAAAAGGGGATTTTGAAACTAACCCGATCTGCCCCCTGATTATCTAATTCCGATATCAAAATCTGACAAATTACAACCAATTAATAATTACAATCAGCAGAGGTATTCCAATCTCAGTTGAACTGCAAAGTTTTAAATCATGGTCAGTTCATACTAACTCATAGTTATTCTGTGACAAAATAGTGACATTATGATGTCATTTAATTTGTTTTCGCGCATATTTTGCTGTCAAGTGTCTAAAAAGAATGATCACGTGGTACAAAATTGTACCACGTGACCGGAAGAAATTACACTGGGCAGTGAAATATAACTTGACAGCAAAAGATTGGAATACGGGGGCAGAAACGGATGGTATCTAACATTTTTGACAAGGCTAATTACTATCTATGATGATACGACCAAATAAAAAATGTCATAGTAACCATATTTGTATACGATTCCTACTACTATTAGTACTTTGAAAATTAGTTGGATTAGGATTTGCTAACTTTACGTGGTATAAAAACTTCATTCAAATCCATTGATAGCAATCGAAACGTAAAGTCACAGTAGGTAACAACATACGCGGTCATCATCGATAGTATCAATATACTGTTATCTTCAAAAAGTCATGGTATCGGAATTCGATAATCAAGGGGCTGAAGGTGGTTTGGTGAGGTGTCATGGTGTTACCGTTTATGAATAACAAATGAACCTATAGTAAACCAGCGCTACAGTATGGCAACATACTGTAGCACCAAGCTGAGCAGAGGCCGTTTCACCACCACATAGTGTTGAACTAAATTTTTATAAATAAGCTTTTGTTTTCTATCTGTCTGTACACATAGTATTAAGTTCATTTTTAGTTAAGTACCTTCTATTTCACTTCTATTTCACTATATCACTGATATCGCGGGCAAAAATTGGATGAGACTGGCGCGGGGTCGTGAGAGATGGTACAAAAAGAGAGAGGCCTATACTCAGCAGTGGGTGAAGTCAGGCTGTGGATGATGATGATGATGACCTTCTATTTACTGTATTTCTGTTGTGTTGTGGTGAATAAATGTTTATCTATCTATCTAAACAAAAATCTTTGGTCAAACCCAAGGTTGAAATACAGTGACATTGAAAGTGTACCAATCAGTAACCCCTGAAAACGACCTTCCGTGACTGGACATTTTATAGAAAGCTTTCTAATAACTACGGGACAGAGACGACTTGGGTTTTTTACTGGTGTCTTTGCTTATAATTTCATAAATTTTGAGATGAGTTACACTGTCAATATTTTGGTAAGTTTGTTTTCTGGAGAAACCATCAATGTTTTTGAGTAAAATACACCATCCTCCTTCAAGTAACCTTTTAATATTAGAGGGTGACTTGCTTTTTTCGAAGGCCGTATTTTAACGCCTCACCATCACCTTGATATAAAGATTGATGGGTTTCATTTTAGTTTATGAACACATTTGTTTCCTATAGAAAATATTATAATTATTTAATCACTTTTGGATTAGTAAAAAACACAACGATTAAAAAAATGTATTGTGTCTTGTACTTTAGCTATAGGTATATTTTTTGTAAACGAATTCTTATAAAATAGTTTAAAAATAGCTATGTCGCTAGAGAGAATACTTTTAAAAATTTCAGTTTAATATTTTTATTTATTCTGGTATGCGCATCGTTGCGTGCTCTCCCAGTAGTGTCGCTGAGAAAAGGGATATATTTTATTCAGAAACAGACTTGTCAGACCCAGAGCGGGCTGAATCGTATTACACTGTTCACGACAGTTTAAAAGAATTGAGATAAATTGCTAGGTTCAAAATAGTCTTCAGCCAAACAAACAGTGTTGTTTGTTTTATCGAAGAATCGAGAGCATATTAGAAATAAACAACATCTACATAAAATTTTGAAACCATTCCATGATGGTATGTAGAACCACAGAACAGAGAAATAAGTGTAGAACCAATCAAACTAACAAATCATGGTAAATATCCCGTTTTTAGTAAAAATTATCTACATAAGACTAACTGGTCTATAAAAAGTTAAGCTCAGATACAACTTACAATCGTCGCAGACCGAAGTAGCGAATTTTCATTAGAATTTCAGAACATAGACGTGCATTCATATTGCTTAGATCACAGTTTATAGCGACTTTGTATTTAAAGTGTGTTAGAAAGTGCCATTACCTAGGTATGATTACCATCTTAGTTGCATAACTTTCACACTCATCTTGCCAGAAGATCAATGACCAATTATTCTATTGTATGATAAAAATCAGCTTCAAATTGATTCATAAAAGATTTTTCAATGAAAGTAGAAAATAAAATCTCAAGACATAATACAAAGCAATAAAACAAAAGTTATGATTGTTGAAACAATCACCGGTGCGTGACCGTGTTCCAGTTTACAGAGATTCAATTGAATGTGCAATTGTTTCATTGTACATACATGCAGGCGAAATTGATACAAATAGCCAATTGAAATAGTAAACATTTGATCCACAATAAATAGATGTGACTTATTATTGTGGGAGTTGTTGTAGAGAGTTGAAACAAATACAGACGCATTAGGTACTACAAAACCAAACCAAATGATAACGATGACATCGGGACGTCTTCACGAATCTTTTTCCAATCCAAAACCATCAATGTGGACTACTGGTTAGTCAACAAGAGCCAGAGATTTAAAGAAATATTTAACTAAGTGGCTCTGCTGTCTGCCTTCTTTTAGCCACTGGGATAATAAGATTCTACTTACGCAGTAGCAAAAGCATTGTACAGACCAGAAGGACACTGCAGCAAGTAAAATTACTGGGCAAATTAGACTAATTCAGTCTCCAGTCGACGACGCTCGAGTTACAACTCTGGTATTGCAAACATTCTTATATTACCTCTTACTACAGATAGGCAGGACCTGATTACTATCCATTATGATTGGTACAAGACGTCCACTGTTAAAGCCTCTCCTATGATACCCAGAGTGATCGATTTTGTTCAGCCTGCACCCAATAGCTACCTTTTCATCTAGTAAAGGGCCGAACTATGCTTACTGTTATTGTAGACTTACCTAAAATATTTATGGTTCCAGCGATGGAGGGTGGCACATGGTGTGCCCGCGACATTTCGCTACGTGCCCACAAGAAGTTCCTCTCGAGACTCGGCGGCACCGCCAGCGCCCGGGCGTTGGTGCTGGACGAGAATGCAGCTAAACTCTTTGACCAGGTAACTAGTAACACAAGTAGCTGATGAATAGGTAAATAAAGAACCTAATCTTACATGAACAAGGAGTTTGATTTAAGTGAAAAATTACAGAAAATCCAGGGAGAAGATGCTAAAGCACGTTTCATAATAAGAAAAACTCGAAGACCAGGTTTTTCGGTAGAAGACCAAAATAAAAGAACCCCTACTTGTGCTTTACCGTTCCTATCTATGCCTGGAACCTATTATTATAAATGTGGAAGTTTAGATCTTGACACCCGATCTCGTACGGTTTATTATACTATTACGGCCAAATCACTATCTAAACTTTTATTATTGAGGCACTGAGATAGCTTACATTCTGGATATAGGGTTTTTTATCGCAAAACATATCGGTCCCGAAAAGAAGGTAGAATCCGAAATGAAGTTATCCGACAGAGAACCAAAGTCGTCGACATAGCTCAGAGGATTAGCAGGCTGAAGTGGCAGTGGGCCGGCCATGTTTGCCGTAGAACCGACAACCGTTGGAGCAAACTAATACTCGAGTGGAGACCACGTTTAGGCAAGCGTAGTGTAGGACGCCCTCCGGCGAGATGGGGCGACGATCTGCGAAATGTAGCTGGCAGACACTGGATGAGAAGAGCCGAAGACCGAGCTCAATGGCGCGTCTTGGGAGAGACCTACGTCCAGCAGTGGACGAGTATAGGTTGATGATGATGATATCGGTCCCAAGAGAAAACGTCGACACTGACAAAGTCGCGAGCAGAATGCTATTATTCCAGTGATTTCAATCTGTTGAAAGAATTATAATGTACCTAAATAGCTATAAAAACACAACACTGACTTTAATCTTCTTTTATGATGCTTTTTAATTTTGATAACATCCGTTACTGTCTTGTTTTGTTAAAAATGGCGTGCCAACTCATTTCGTGGATAAAACGGATATGAGGATGATAAAAACTCAACGCAATAAGCTTTAGTACCTACCTATACCTAAACATTTTAGTTCACTCAACTCTCTGTTGTACCTAGTTATAATAAACATTTTCCCTCTGCCTATAATAATTATGTTTGCTCTGAAGGTATAAACATTTTTCAATCAAAAGTTTTTGAAACTATATCCTCCATTCCAGTTCCTGATAGTGCTGCGCGAGCGCGTAGAGAAGCGAGAAGCAGAGAAGCTAGTGAAGCACGTCATCAAGTCCGCCGTGAAGTTAGGCGTGCTGCGGAAGCACGGCCAACTGTCAGCCGCTGATGAGCGCCAACTCGCCGCATTCAGGTCTAAATTCCATGTAAGTTTTAATTAGTTTCTACATAAAGTGGTTTTAGTGAAAGATTTTTCAGTAAAAGTAAACTCAACAGTGGCAAGGAGTGATTTCGATTAACCATTTTATCGATTGAATTAGGCTAGTAGCGTTGTAGACATTGTCTAGTGGACAAGTACTCTGAACTGGTGATAAAGCTTGCTAGGATATAACAACAGTTATGCAATATTTAAAAAATTCTAATTCTTATAACTACGTTGATCTTTTACGAGTTTCAAATACAAATAGTTATAGCTATTTGAAACCAAAATAACTAAAACACGTAGGCAGATACTGGCATAATTAGTTTTCAACTCAACTGCTTATTGCTCATCAAATACACTCATTGGTTTGAATTCACCACTCGGTTGATAACTTTTTTTGGACATTACAATATACCTACAGCAAAACATTTCAATTTCATATTTCTTTTAATTCATATTTGAGTTCAACCAACTCCGAATAACGCTATGCGTCAGATAAATTACTATCTGTCTCTACTTTAAACTGGTCAAAAACAAGGACAGAAATATTTCAATCAGCGTTACTCAGTGTTATTCGACCTAAGTATGTTCCTTTTCTAATCCAATATGTTTGTAAATTCCAGACCGTGTTAATGGCTGTGGTTTCGTTCTGCGAGGTTGACTTCTCGTATGACCGCGGCTTCCTCCAGGATGCTTTGCGCGAATCACATCAATCACTCAAGTAAGGAAATATTCAGTTTTTTAATTAAAAAAATATTTACTACTTGTACCGCGCTTGTGGAAGGGTTTTTTTTAATTTGTAACAGAATCAACTTTCTTAAAATCCGTTCTGTGGTTGGAAATGCAGTATTTAGCCAAATGGCCACCAAGTTGTATAAACAAGGAAAATTAATCAAATAAGTCACATGAATTGTATTTACTTAGTTTATTCAGGAATTTGTTTTAACATTTCCTCAAACAATTTCCAGGTCAGTAGTAGAGCGCCATCTGTCAGATAAGTCGGTATCACGGCTCGCTGGAGTGTTTGCACTGGCTTCTAGAGGCGAGTTACTGGACGCTCTATTCGCTGGACAAGTCAACGAGGATGTACTCAAACTGGCCAGAATGCTCCGCAAAGAACTCGACCGAGGCCTGCTATAATCTGTAAGGTAATCCGTCCGTAGGGCCCGTGACTTGCGACTATATAGTCAAAGCTAGATTGGATACTCCGAGTCGAAAATTGATTGTTGCACTATGACTGTAGACCAGTCTATTGTGGATTTTGGAGGCACGTGTACACGTTGGTAGTGCAATGGGAGAGAAAATGTGTCGTCCAATGTTACCTGACCACAAAGGTAGATTTTCAGAGAGGTTTTGATCAATTGTGCTATGTTTATAAAAATATCATATCAAAACTTACATCAATGCTAATGAAAAAATTACATGCACATCACGCAAGTTTAAAATATCTAGATGCGTTTAATCCCTTGCCACCACTGCCTGTCGAAAAAGTGGAGAAAATCCTTGAATGTCATAAAACGGGCCAAAGTCCTTACCAAATCCCCGAAACCTCAGTAGCCAGGCAAGGTTGAGTAGTCAAGTCTATCTTGCCGACTATGGGATCACTAATCGTTATCTTCACAAATGAAGATTGGATTTCTTATAATAAGAATCAAAGATATTATTAAGCTGTAAATATTTTAGCACGATGTCTGTGTATCGGCTTGTTTGATTTAACTATTTATATGAGTACTCGGATTTTTTAAACAAAGTGTGCCTCAACAAGACAGCCGTGTTTGTACTATCTCATACACACTACTTTTAGATTTTACTCAGTAAATTGTTTATACGTCAAACTATTTATACGGACAAAACAAATAGGCTTGTAAACATGGAAATATGATTCGTAACCATCTAAATTCCTAAAATACACTAAAAATAAGACTTCACTCAAAAGGGGTTTTGGCACACCTTATGGTCACTATTAATTCCTAGTAGTGCCGTTTGGTCTAAACATTGACACGAAATATTTTTATTAAAATACTCAGTGATACGCTTATGACTCACATGCGTTTAGTGTTTCCAGTGTTATATGTCGAATAAACCGAATATTTATTAGTTACATGATATTTAAAACAGAAAACTTGCCATTTTCTATTAAGATTTAAAAGTAAAAGATCTGTCAATGTCGAGTAGATCTTGCCTCTATACCTACTCTATCACAGCGTTCTGTAGATGCATTTAGTAGTTGTAAATATTATTTTAAGATTTGTACGCTGACTTTGACATGTTTACTCAACTTATTATTAGCTTGTCAAGTTTGTGCACTTTATCTTTTGATCTCGTAGACATGTTTCTAACTTAAGTTGTAACTCTGTTTCATGTTTAATATGCCTATTATATCCTCCACACGTTTCACTTAATTCACTATTTTAAATTGAAATTCCATAAGGTTCACGCACTTGATAAGCTACGTCGGAAATATTAAAGTTACCAATAAGTAATCTATAACTCAAATATCAATAAATCTAAGGACTATAACATGTAACATGACATATTTACGAATGTTTTAATCTACTTATACTATACCTACATCGGACTAAAGGATATTAACAATATTTATACTTGTGTATAAAATAAACAGTAATGGACCTAGGATTATTCCCTAGTACAAAATATTTATTAAATTGTGGTCTTTGTATGAAATCAAACTGAATCTTACTGATATATGATTTTATCATTATTGTTCAAATTAGGTTTCTAAAAATTTTTACTCGTAAGATTTTTATATCAAAATTTTCAACTTCGGACCAAAATGTTTGATATCTAGCAGCTCTAACATATCTGGATTAACAGTTCATATCTTATTTTATTAAGCAATAATAATAGTCCTAGTATTGTTTAGGAGTAGTTTCACAGTCGTGCGCACATCTATCTTGCCTATAAATGTTTTGTGTCGTCTAATATTATTTGTGTTCGATGTTTGTGTTTGCTGTCTAGAGATGATCTTTTATTTTTACTTCACAATGAAGTTTAATAATACAATGAAATCTTATTGATCTTATGGGTCTTTGGTTATACGTGTGGATATAAAATATACAAAGTAGCTCTAGATAGCAAACAATGATTAGCTAGATGAAATCAAAGAGACGTCCAAGTATGGATTGTATTAAAAAGACAATATGAATGTGCATGTTACTTAAATGTTTTCTAGATTGAGAGTTTCTGAATTAATGTGGAAGTATTTTTTGATACAGGATCGACATGACTATTTAACGATGTGAGTAGAATATGTAGGAATCTTGATGTTTTCAATATGTTTATTTTATAAATTGTGAATGTTAGATAGGTACTCAATCTGTAAATGTAACGCAATGAAAACCAAACAATTTTCGTATGAACAAACGCACAGATAATTAAATTGTTGGTTTTGTTTATGAACTCATTGATTGACAAGGACTAGCTTTTAAATTTTGTATATTATTTATTATTTTGAGATTTTTATTGCCAGTTTAGGTAATATTGCTTCTAACTTTATTATGTTATGAAGTACTGAGCACGAAGCACATGACATTTTTGCGTAGATTTAGATATTAGTCACTATTCGTTTCATTTTAAATTGAAAGATAATGAAATGGATCGCGTTTACTGTTTTTTACGTATTTTTTTTGTTAAGCTGATTGTAGTAAGATTTGATATCAAAATATACAATTGAAACAAAACTGTCGTTTAATTCATTTCCTAAGGTCGTATTCCCATAATGAAATCGTTATTCGAGCATATATATAGATTTGAGTAGAGATTTTCATGCTAATTTTTCCACACAACGGTACAGCGCAATCGTATTACCAATTCAATAAAAAAAAAATTGATACCCTGAGTGCTGGGTGATTTTATTTCCTACGGCAAAACTAGCCTCGTAGTTCTGTTACGGGAAATTCTGATTTATCCGTGACACTAGGTGTCAAGGGGGATAAACGATCTAGTCTACCAGCTATCCTACTAATATTTATAACTACCTAAAGGTTGAGATGAAGGTAAAAAAGGTTTAAAAATAAAACGAACAATATATTGTGAAAGCACCAGTCAATATTTTTATTCACTAAAATTCCGTTATATTACAAACCTGTATGAATGTGCTGGTACAATTTATTATTATGGCCGAATTTACTTATTTGAAGACATAAGTGACATACTGAACGTTATTACAGTGTAGGTAAAATAATCATTTTTAAACCAAATTATATCAAATATCGTAAAAATAAGTAAACAAAACACCAAAAAATGGCGTAATGATTAATTTGACGTATATCTCGGCTGAATAAAAAAAAATCAAATTTTAGGTGATTTTAAGACTGTCATTGAGGTGTTATACTAATTTGAACCTTAGCTTCAACATGATAACATCTATAAATTTTTACGTAATTTTAATTAGTTTGCTATAACAAAAATGTGTTAGTATTGTCACCAATGTCTTCGGATAAGTTCAAAATATTGACATGGTAAATGTTCAGATACTCTTACATTATGTCAAAACCTACCTATGTTGTTTGTTTTTAAAATCAGGGTGAATCAAGAATCAATGCGATGTTACAAAAGCAAAAATTTTATTTGCGTGTGTTACTGGTTTTGAGCGATTCATTTGTTCTGATTTATCTTTGTTTTTTTTTTGTTAATACTTTTACATAAAAAGTAATGTAAGAGCTCCTTTTTAAGACATATTTTTCAATTTGTAAGGTACTTGCATGTGCTTTGCATCTACTACACTCACAGAACATTTACCAAAACACGAGTTTTTATTGAAACTGAGACATGTATAATCTAATATAACTTTCTTATTTTAACAATTAGAATGAGAAGCAAATTGATGACTGAAGCGATGTATTTATTTACATTGATTACCGATTGGAAGGTTTAGAAGTATTGAGGTCCTAAATACATTAGGTATTCATAAATATCTTCAAATTTTGAAAGGAAAATATACAAATTGAAAATTTAGTGTTCTCCACCAAATCCGCTTTGTATGGTACTCATGCTTATAAGCAGAGACGTTCAAATTCGTTCCCTCTCCTTAAACTACTGTCTACTTACATTTACGAAAAGTGATAGAATAAATTCACAAAACAATGAGATCATCTATGAGCAAAAGTGGTATTCGTTTTGATCAAGTGAGATCACCAGTGAAAGCGGCATCTATCGACTCACGTGACACTAGAAGACAAGCTTAGCTTCATGAGCTTTTTAACCTAAGTGGCTCTTCACACGTCCAGAGGCCCTAGTACGTACAGTGTGTAAATGTCGAACGCCCAGCCGGCTGTCCCAAACCAAAGCCTAGTAAGCCATTTTTTTTTGTAGATTTTTTTGCAACATTGTTACTAGAATGTCATTCAAAGAACGATGTCGTAAAAAAGTCTCATACTAGGTTTTGGTTTGGGACCGCCGCAGCACACCAGTGAGTATTGATTGGTATGGAAACACTGAGCGGATTCTTTGAGAAGCTCGCACACCAGTGTGCACTGATTGGTATGGACCAATCAGCGCACACTGGTGTGTTGGGCGTCAGACGTTTTGCACCGGTTTTAGACACCAAAACCAGTAGTTAGGACCTCCGGTTGCCGGGTACCCGGTGACGAAGCAGGGCATGTAAGTACGTGATCTTTTACACGTACCGACGTAATTAACCCGGCACTTGACAGCCGGGTATCCGGAAACCGGAACGTGTGCATCGGTTCTAAGGGTTAATGTATAAAATAATCCGTCGTCACATCTCTATCCGATAACTATACATGACTAATCTATATACGAGTATTACAAACTATTACACATATTTCAACATTGACCATGCTATAATTCCTTCGGGCAATCTATTTAATATCCAACATTCGTTTATTTTATAGCATCAACAACATTGAAAGTTATCTAATTTAAGACATGAATAATAATGGCTGAGCATGAACAAAATGTATACTTATTCGGATATAATAAAAATAAACAGCTGATCGTATTATTATGTTTCAAAATGACGTGAAATACAGATTTATTATTTTTTATAGTAAAATATATATTTTATATAAACAATTTATATAATTAAATGCCCTTTTAAATATGAATCCTAGTTACCTACATTTACCTAGTGTCTTACATTTAGATATGTAGAGAATTAAAATACATTGAAGAGAGAGTCGATACTGCCATTTTTATGAGAACCCCGTGTCGTTTTCAGGGAAGGCAATTTGATATCGTTTGTAGTAAAAAATCATAATTTTACATAGTTTATCATCATCTAAAATTTTCAAGATTGACTAAGAATACTCTCACTTCAAATTATTATCATCTACACGAAACACGAGTTTCTAGGTGACATTAAAATTCTACACTAAAGTAAATGTATTCGCGACGGGTTGAGGGCTAAATACTGTGCGTTGTAATGATGAATTAATGACAAAATTCATTCTATCTAACGACAAAAATATCATTTAATTACAAATTAGCACTAAACTAACGGTGTAACCGAGCCTTTTGGCTTAGCCATGCTATTCCTTACGTTACCCGTGCGATAATAATAGGTGAAAATATTTTGGCATTCAAAAACAAAATAAGATCGCACTGCTATATTTTTTAATAAAAAATAATTTTTAGGGCGTCTTGCACCAGAATCACTAAACGTATTTAACAGTTAAATCGATTTAAATCTGACGTATTTGTATGACTTGACAACTCGCTAAATACTATTTAAGAGTTAAACGCGTTTAGCGATTCTGGTGCAAGCCACCCCTAGTGTATTTTTCTGCTGCCAGAAACAATGTAAATAATGACGTAAAAATAACTATGGCGTATTAATTTAACTAAAATTGAGTGAATTTGAATTACAAGTTTCAAGTAGGTATTTTAGGACGTTTGGCAAAAGCATAAATTATGTATAATATACAGTATTTTATTATAAGTTTAATAATTGAAGAAAGAGATGTGCATTATGTAACAGTTTAAGATAGACTGAATTTCTGCACTTTATAGGTGGTATGTGTGCCCTCCCACCATAAAAAAAGCAAATTATTTTTACTGATCACTCAGTGTTTTTCTTGCACGTTTTTTCAAGCATCTATAGATACCGATAGATAGATATATTCTTTATTGATAGTTCTTGTTAAATCATAGAGTCACTGTAGATCACTAACTCAGACACACTAGATGAAAACATGTGCGTCTAAGCGTATAGTAGTCACAACAGGGTGATTCTACACCCCCCTAGACTTTTTATCACGATAGATATATCTCCCAAGAACTGTCAAAACTCCATAGTTTTTGACAGTTACAAAAAAAAGTCTATCGGTGTAGAATCTCCCCAAAGGACCTTATGCTCAGTTCGGTAGAAATTTTCCTCTAATAGGGATGACGTCAAAATGACGTTGAAAACTTCTGTCATGGGTGAAACGAGTTTTCGATCGAGATATGACGTCATCCCTATTAGAGTCAAATCTCTGCCGAACTGAGCATAAGGCCCCTGATCTTTGTCCCTCTGAAGTATCTGCGCAGAACCTATTTTGGGTCGAATTGTAGTGATTGTTTCCGCACAACAGTTACAGTACGCACAACAGATCTTAATCCCTCAGTGGGACAAAAATCTGACGTGACTACTATACATGCGTAATCGTTTGTTGCACCTAACTTCAGAGGGATAAAATACATTGTGAACTGTACACGCAGATTAAATTTCTTCATAGACATAAGATCTAAAATCGTACTGAATGATGATGATGTTGTTTTGTTGGCGGAGTTCGTTAAACCGAGACGCGATTACCTTGTTATTTTCACATTTGACAAATCGATAAAGGCCCCTTTCGATCCCGCTCAATCTATAAAAATTTGCCACCTATCTGCAATACCCCGCAATGTACAATCATGCACATCACAGATTTAATTCAATGCTATATCAACACAAACTTAATAGATCTACAAAGGAACTACTAGAACCAATACCGAAACGTCTGTGAAAATGAGATCTGTATTCCAGAAAACCCTAGCGTGGAACACAAGCATAGCTTTTTACAGTTTTCATTGGAGCCTGTCAAAAAGTCTACGCTTACTTCTCTATTCGGATTGGGTTTAGTTATAGAATACGGGTCTTATGGCCATTTGCACTAATCTGAGACAGCTTATAAGTTCAATACTACCATAACACGCACAGCAATGAAAATATTTCTCGCTAGTGGGTCTTCAAATTGTATCAACTTAGATGCTGTCTTTGTTAGCTACACTTAGCTCATTTTGAAGACAGCAAAACCATAGACTGAAGCCCAGGAAGGAAGACTGGTAGACAAGCTCTTAGCATTAAGTCCTCCCAGCAATACATATTTGTGTGAAATTTAAAAACAATAAATAAAAAGACTAGATACTGTCAAGCTAGTTCGTCGTGACAATTCTACAGCCATTGATCTACAAACACAAAGGAGCCACTACCAAAACTTTGGCTCAAACATACAAATATACAACTCACATGCCTAAAACGTACCTACCTACATTTACATTTGTAGGCATGTGAGTTGTATGTTTGCCGTTTATTGCAGTTTGGCAGTTGAGCCCTACGAAGTTTTTTATGATCAAGCCGTTTGTTCAATTGGTGATCGTAAAAATTTATATCTATATATAAACATATTTCAGAGATGATTAAAAGTGCTACGCCTACTTGCGTCTACCCGTAGTTCATTGGTCTATAATAATAACTAGATCAATGGACTACTTCAAAATGCACGTAGTGGATAATCAAATCCTTTGGTCCTATCGACAATAATGAAAAATCATGCAAGATATAATTTGCTTTAGCGCTTTTGGATAGTGTGAAACGCGCATGTGTGATTTACGGCTATTCTGCCCTATGAGCCGCGAAGAATGAGACTGCCATCATTTTTACCATCTAAAGTCAGGTAAAAAGATGGCGTAGATCGTAGTATGATGAAATTTAGAGATGCTTACGACAGAAGTAGGCAGAACGGTGGTACTTCCCCGGGCGGGCACAGTGCTAAGTAATTACGAGTAATTTGTCAATTCTCCTGGTTTGCACATCTCATTCTGTTCAAAATGTAGCTTTTTGTGACTTTCGTTAGTCATAATATTTCCATAGGTACATTTTATATTTTCTAGCGACTGTAAAATGTAAATTTAACTAGGGAAAAAGGCTTTAGATTCTAGTCTTTGTGAAACGTTTAACACATTGTATATTTTATATAAGCCTTTGCCATACGCCTAATATCCCCCTATTCATTCGGCATTCCTTCAGCTCTACTCCTTCAGTTTGTGCCAGTCCGCGATCTGTCGCCGCGGGGCGGCTTGCACCTCGCGCCAGTGATGACGCGCGGAGCCCGACCCGTTCGCGCCCAGCTCCAGTCTACCTATCACCTGAAGAACAGATTGTGAAAATGCCATTTTCTTTGCTTCAAATATTTAATAGTTAACTAGCAAAGCTTCAATAAACTAGTAAAGTAAAATATGCAATATAACCTCACAGTGTGGCATTCCCAGTCCAAAACCAACAGCTATTTATATACCAATAGTTATAAACAAAGCTTCAGTGCAAATAACTATAGCGTAAAGTTAAAATGACCCCGTTCTTCGTGGGGCGGTCCCAATCCAAACCCAAAAGCTCCAATAGTTCCCAGCAAAGCTTCAGTGCAAACAACTAGCGTAGATAAAATGTGCAATAGTACCTCACTACTAACCTCGTTCTTCGTGAGGCGGTCCCAGTCCAAAACCAACAGTTCCAAAGACACGTGGTCGAGGGTTGCGTTCGGGGCGGCCGGCACTTCGAAGACGAATGACTCGTTGAAGACAGGGTTCAGGGTTCGCTTCTTCACGTGGGTCTTCTTCTTCGCGATGCGTTGGCCGTTGTATAGTAGATACATTTTTACGTAACTAGAAAAGAAAAATGTGGACTCTGATAAAGAAGAAATATATCCGTTTTATTTGCTCTATGTGCAAATCGATAAAAAAGTGGTTGTTGCTGAGGCTAATACTTGGGGGCAGTATCTCTTGCAGTATGGAAGAATACATTTCTTTCGTTGCTTTCAAAATTTGAAAAAAAAGGTAACGGGCATATACTAACGGATCTGCAAGTCCAGTGACATCCATCTTGGGTAAGTTGCGAGCTTTGAGTAAAACCACAGTGAGCCGTGCGGCCGCCGGCTGCCAGCACAGGGATACCAGCACTTCTCCGCGGCCTACGCTGCGCATCTGTTCAGCATTACAAGATACAAGATACATTTATTTGCCGAAATAAGTGTTACAATTTGGTCTTATGCTAAAGTTGGAGGCACTTTAAAACTTATTCACCCTTTTCAGATATCGCAAAAATGATATATTTGATAGGTACATATAATAGTATTATTCTTTTTCAAAATATTCTTCAGTTGAGTAGAGACATTTTTTGACTAGATATGATTTTAATCTTCTTACAAATTCAGTTATTTCTGTTTCATTTTTAATATCATTTGGTGGGTTGTTTAAGATTTTGACTTTAACTTTAGATATTGACAATCATAATAGTCAGACACGCCACGCAGCAAAAGCTACTAATTGTATACCGAAGATAAAACAAAAATTTAGAGTTAAAAAAATATTTTGATATTTTTTTTTACAAGAACCTAGGTGAATAGGTATGAAACTTGTAATGTAAAATCTAGTCCATATTGTTTTCCCACTTTTTACGAGTTGCACTCTGAAATTCCTTTTTTGGTGAAGCAGAATGTTGTGCATTCACTGTAAATCAGCCAGTTACCTATATTACTCGGTCAGTTAAAATTTAAAACATAAATTACGCGTTCATAAGCATTCTGTATTTTGTCATACATACAAGATACATTTATTTGCCAACCTACATATTTATTCGTTTAAGGACCCTTTGAATGGGTTTTTAAGCTTCTGTTATCAATCAAAATGTAAAAAAACTCGCTCATTAAACTTGCTTCCGTGTGCTTTTGTATAAAAAATAAAAATAACCTTTTGACGTAAATGCAGTGTGATTCACCAGGTCGTCTATTCGCGTGCAGGCTGTAAATCACATGATCACGCGTCGAGCGTATATGTATTCATGTCAGACATCAATACAATACATAATGATAAGTTTTAATAGTGTATGCCAAGGTTTAAGTTTACTTACTTTGAGACTGCGTGGCTGAACCTCTCGGCAGAGTGCCATGGCCTCTCCACTCTGTAGTTGCAAGTTTGTGAGCGGAGATACCACCTCGCCGATAATCTCATCGCGGGAATATCTGGAAATATTCATAAAGGATAGTTTTGGTCTTTTAACAAACCCAGCATAAATACTGATAAGGGTAAAATAAAACTGTTTCGGCTGTGTCGAGATAAAAATGATGTTGATGTTTTAAAAAAAAGTGATTAACATATCAAAATTAAAAAAAAAACAAATCACCGAGAAGTTCTCGGTGATTTGTTATTTTTTTCTCTCTCTTTTTTTTTTTTTTTTTTTGATGGGTTCTCGCCGAGAACCCATCAAGTGTTTTCGTAGCACCACCATAGTAAATAAATAAATTATGTATTTGATTCGTATTTTATGTTTTTATAACATAGGCTTACACTGCTGTCGATTGGGTTGTTGCATTTTTCTAACCTAACCTAATTTGACAGCACTAAAAACGTTGCCGTCCCTATCTCATTAACTGAAACGACAAAGACAGCTATAATTTTAGCGCTGTCAAATTAGGTTAGTTTGGAAAAATGCAACAACAGAATCGATACCACTGTATAAATAAATGATTTGACGGATTCGATTTGGATTCTCTCACTACGGTATGGTTGTAACTATGAAAAATCTACGATATTCTATGTACATTCTCTGCAAAACATACAAAACTACTTATGTTTCTTTTTTTACCATGTCTTTAAAATATATTCTTCTAGACAGTACTTATAATATGGGATAAAACAAAATGTTGTTACCTGTCAAAGCTGAGGACAACGAAGTGAAGGGTAATAGCAGAGAGCTGGTGGGGAGCGAGGCCGTAGAACGTGAAGTCCTCATCGTACACCGGGCAACGGGTCTTGCGGACAACTCTGAAACACAAAGAACGTCCGTCAAGGGGTCGTCTAGATATTGGAGTCTAAAAAGGTAGGTATGCCACAAAACTTTCGGTGCGGAAATTCAAAACCTACATTAATTAAGAATAATCTCGTAAAGAAATATATTGTACCTTAGATAACTATGTTAATGACAAAACTGCATGGCCCGATGTCGTTCCACCCATCGACAGCTAACTACTCGACTTGCAATGTCAGTGCTATTCTCGTGTTCTATGTATATTTCTCTGTAAAAGGGATCATACAAAAAAACGCTAGGAACCAGGCCGTAGTTTCTTGCCCGTTCTTCTAGGCTTTGGTCGCGTGGAACTGGCACCTAGAATCACCTAGTTGTATAAGACGATTCTAAATGATCCTTGTGATTTTATTGAATAAAGAAATGTTTACTTTGACTTTGTATAAATAGACAAAAGTAGGGATTTCAGAAGTGGAAATCTGCCGACTCCGCCTTAACCACGGGTACTAAACTAAAGTCAAATAATAAAAAATTCACTACATCATTGTACAACCTGCTACTAATTTATATTTTGAAACAACAAAGCTTCTAATAAAGCCCAGGCTATACGCCAGTGACGAGATACATGAGGGAAGCCTCATGTATAATTCATAGAAGGTTAGGCAGAGAGCCCAAACTGTACCAAGCATTTAATTTTACAATATCTATCCTCACAGCAACAATTAAAAGTTTTGATCAAACGCCTAATGGTAGAGTTCATTTATTTTCCATGAAAACAAAAGCAGGTAAGTCGGCAAACTAATAAGTAATTAGTACGAACAACGGATATTTATCCCTCTGAAGTTAGGTGTGTCAACTATTGCGCATTCTGTTGTGCGGAAAAATTCGCTTACCTCCAAATCGTCCCAAAAATCGGTTCTGCGCAAGTAATTCCGAGAGACAAATATCCGTTTTGTGACTATATACTTCACTTTAGTCTAACATTTTTCCATTAAAATACTCCTTGAATGTTATAGCAAAAACATTTTCACATTGAAGATTTATATGGTCAACCATTGCAAGCTCCTAAATATCTAGAGATATTTCGCATATCTCTATATTCAGAGATATTTAGCATGAATATATACGGTTTTGCTAAAACCTTTTGCTACACAATTCAGACCGAATTACTTGAACACACATTTGGCAGCGCACAAAGCCAAGCACTGCCAATTTTTAAAACAAAACCCTTTCAAAGTTCAGCGAAAACCAACTGCTATCTGAATAATTCTGAATAATATGGGTCGTGGGTTCGATCCCCACTGAGAACAAACATTTGTGTGTGGCAAGTTTAGGTGTTTGTTCTATGTCTGGATGTTACTATGTATTATAAGTATGTATTTACAAAAAAAAAGTATATAAGTATTCTATCAGCATCTAGTTCCTATATTACAAGCTTTGCTTAGTTTGGGACTAGAGGGCGTCGTGTGAAATGTCCATGAATATTTATTAACTTATTTATTATGGCTTATTCCCAGAGGTCCATGATTCTATTGTTTTCAAAAAAATTTGGTTCATACATTTATTTCCAAGAGGTCCACAACATTTTAAATTTAATAATATTCCTTTCCTAACAGGTCCATGAAATTGTTTGGTACAGTAAGCAACAAAAGGTTACGATAAATAGGTTCAGGGCAAATATTTGTTTAATAAAAGACAATGGATAGATAAATCAGGACTCTATTAAAGAACGTTGAAAAATATCAATATAAGGCATAAAAAGTTAAATTAAATAATATAAATTTTATACAAATAGTTCGTAGAAGTTCTTGCTATGCACCAAAAGATGGCGTTAGTATGCACTTTTTATCAATCAATTACTCAGTCACTTGTGAATCCGACTTGACATGATAGTGACAGATTGGTAGCTTGACGACTGACATTATTTAGTGTTTCTACTTCCTGATACGTGGCGCTAATAGTCCATAAGTCAGGGAATTTTCGTTACATTATCAACTGCCAAATTCATAATTTTGTTTGATATTCGTTACGTCTTATTTAATATTTAGGAACTAGGTAGGTATAGTAATATATGTTATACTGATCAACTGATATAAAAAAATGACATATATAAGTATTATACCTAGTTTATATGACATGCTTTTGATTTAAATGATTATAGTTTTATGTACCTATGAAGTTTGTTTCAGTATGAGTTCATAGCAAATGGCTTACAATGTGTGCAAAACCACTCATCTGCTAGTTAAATTACTTGTGGAGAGCAGAAATTACGAAAACACCGGTAAAAATTTTGGATTTCGCGGTAGATGCAAACATGCCCAAAGGAAATACTTACCTGTAAGCCGTGACTTTCGACCCAATTAAAATAAAATGTACTTACTTGGACCGTCAATAAAAAAAAACGCCGTGGCCACACTGGGCCCAGCGCAGGCGCCATCTTGATTTGCACTCATAATTCACAAAAAACACTTCTGACTCTGACGTCATGCCCGCAGCAAGGGAGCAAGGTCAAATGATAAGAAATAAATAATTCGGACTTTCGCATCCCTTCCCTGCATGCTATCTATCTCGCTCAAACCTGTAGTCTGTTTCGCTCTAAGATTACCTAGCTAACTAATCAAATACTCTCATGTAATGTTTATGCTGACTGTACATTAGCTAAATCTCATGGACCTATTGGGAATTAATATAAGAATATTTTAAATCCTATAAATATTTTTCATGGACCCACTGGGAAATGGAGAACAATAGAATCATGGACTTCTGGGAATAAGCCTTTATTATTATTAATTAAGAGTTTAGTTTGATTTGAGTACAGAATAGATATAGATGATTTTTGATTCCGACAGAAAAACTTTATCTGTAATCTACTCTCTTAGAAAAGATAATGATATACTATATTCTTCAAGTAAGCAAATAAGTTTTCTACCAGCAATTTCGTTCCCATATAGCTTTGCATAGTTTGGGACTAAAGGGCGATGTGCAAAATGTCCATAAATATTTTATTTATTTTTAGTTGTATAAAAGTCAGACCAAAAACACCTTTTCGCCGATTTTTGAAAACTTTATTAGTGCGAGATGGCTGCATCACATGTCCTCCCATCACTCTCCATCATCATCCTGACTTTGTGCTCTTATTGACCAGTAAATGCTACTTGAAATAGACCTCGCACCGTGACAGACTCAGCGACCATACCACCCGCGCATTCTTCTTAAACTGAGCCTTGTGTACCCCACACTGACCTGGTCTTGACTTTGTGCTGCTTGTCGGGCAGTAACTGAAGCTTGACGTAGGGATCGGGTCCAGCTGGCTCGCGGCCTGGCAAACCCTGGCATGACACCACTGATACCACCAGCGCGTTCTTCTCATTCTCATATCTGTAACAATAAAATTGTTCATTGTATTTCTTTTTATACAAATAGATGAAACAAGCCGATGGTCGCGGCGATATTTTTTTTTATATAATATAGAATGTCCTTTGGCCACAATCTCACCTGATGGTAAGTGACGATGAGGCCGACGATGGAGCCGGACAGTCTAGAAGACACCTATTCACTCTTGCCTTAAAAAGACCCAGATTATATACTATTACTACTATTCGTTATAGACTACTGTCTATAACGATATCATATTATTATTATTATTTTTTTCGACTTTTAGTGAAAACAGGAGTAAAATTTGTTACACGCTCCGAGAATATAAGCAAAGTCCGAGAACAAGACAGAAAAATACACAAGGCAGTCATAATAAAATGTCTGCAAAGGTTCTTTGCTTCAATATTGATGAATATTTATTACAATGCGAGTGTATTTTGGAAATTAATAAAATAACACAAACTGGGGCACTGGCAATAAGAGTTATTTGAATTAAAATTAAGACGCTTTCTAATAAACTTACTCTAAATGAAAGAAAAATAAAGTTAATGGGGTCGCTATTCCCTTGCCCTATTTCTTTCCTTATACACGATAACACAATCTCACTAAAGTTTTTCCATATTCGTTGGCAACTCTATTCATAATGTTCTACATACCCCCCACTACCACGACAACACCAATAAGACATTATGCGATTATGATATTGGAGCTCATATTAACTGAGAAAGCAAAAGGATGAATATATTTTAATATACATTTCTCCGCGGTAAAAGGTTTCAACGAGGCTCACGCGTCGGCAGTAATGTATATCAAAACTTCAGTAACTCTCATCCATCATGCAGGTGCTTGAAAGTACTCAACACCAAACCTCATACCTACATCCAATAAGCAGATCAGGATTGGTAAAAGTGTGCCAAGTTCAATACGCAGAGTGGTTTCAATCAACCGAGTGAAAACATATTTACCTAAGTAGAGCGTACGGAAAATCACGGGAAAAATAGCTAAAAAAATCAGAGACCACGTCTGGCTTTAATGAGACTTCGCCTCTATTTTTCTACAGCAAATAAAAGCTAGAGTACCTAGGTACACTGCGCTAAAGGTTCATTCACACTACAGTATTTGGATCAAACCAAAATACTCTTAGCATAGCTTTTGTCGACCTATCATTTATCTGTTTACTTTCACTATTGCATTAGCCAATGCGATGAGAGGTTATCCGACGGGCCCAATGCGATGAGAGGTTATCCGGCGGGCGGAGAGCAGTGTAAACATTAGTAGGATCACTCTTACAAGTCGCGTACAAATCGCTCACAAAAAAATCGTGGGTGAATAACTTACTTCTCTGTTCTGCCCCCGTATGCCAATCTTTTGCTGTCAAGTTATATTTCACTGCCCAGTGTAATTTCTTCAGGTCACGTGGTACAATTTTGTACCACGTGATCATTCTTTTTAGACACTTACAGCAAAATATGCGCGAAAACAAATTAAATGACATCATAATGTCACTACTTAGTCACAGAATAACTATGAGTTAGTATGAACTGACCATGATTTAAAACTTTGCAGTTCAACTTTGATTGGCATACCAAATCAATGCTGTGGTGAATAAGATGTGCGTGACTCATTTAAGTGGTTTTGTCGTCAGATTAGTACAATGATACTGATGAAACGTTGATCTCTGTCTTAGCCAATAAAGTGCGCGAGTACCTTTATGCTTGTACAGGACATATTCATATTAGGGTCTCAGGAGCTCACGTAGCGAAATTGTGAAAAATTTACGACATTAGCGAGGCAAAGCTCCGGCAAACGTCAAATATGCAAAATTGTGAGCATAAATCCAGCTCACTTTGCCCCCGGGAGAGACCCGACATATTGTACCAAATATACGTGGCAAAATGTCTGCGTGTTTTAAATGAGTGAGAAAAAATGTGTCCTACCCTCTACTTTGCGTAATAAGAAAGACGAAGGTACCTAGACATTTTATTTCAAGTTTATAGGCGGTACGAGATGGTTTCAACATGAGACGTGTTTTAGCATGAGGAGAGATTGTATTCATTATTTTGCGTGTATTTGGATTTGAATCATGAACCTGTGTATTAGTAAAACATCCACAGTTTATTCTGCTCAACTTTTTTTTCTTGAACAACAACCGGGATTGCAGAACTTACGACACAAGATTTATATCTTAGTATAGATTCTACACATTAATTATGTACAATGTAAAGCAACTCGTCGATATTTACTTTACTTACTTTACCGATTCATATGGGCGAGTGCATCTCTTTTCAACCCAAGATTTTTCACCCCAGTTGGTATTTTTCTCCATTCGACCACCAACTTTCGATTTATAGTTCTCCTTTCAACCCACACCTACTGATTCCTAATATCTCGTAGATTAGGTGTATTTGGTCTAGTAAAGTAAATATTTAGCGGTTTACTTAGTACGTGTCTGTGTCTGTCCTAATCGATATTTGATGTACCTACAGCGAATCAGGCCACGCTGATGAGAACACGACCGTAACAGGTAATTTGAAGCCTGAATGGTAGTTTTAGCACTAGGCTACGTATAACTATGTACTTCCAAGACCTAAGTCCCTTTAGACTTTGGAACATTGGAATAATATTACTAGTTGATAATATTTGAGTATTTGCAACGCTCAGTGTAGGTAAGTAATATTGGCTCAATTGTCCTCTACTTGTATCGTTTGTAAATTGACAAATAGGTACTCATATCTATACCTACTTAGTTTTAATTTATTCCAAAGTTGTTGCCAAAAAAAACTGTCATTTTTTATGAGAGTAAGGGCGTCTTGCACCAGAATCACTAAACGTATTTAACAGCTAAATCGATTTAAATCTGACGTATTTGTATGACTTGACAACTCGCTAAATACCATTTAAGAGTTAAACGCGTTTAGTGATTCTGGTGCAAGCCGCCCTAAGTGATGTAGCATTGCCCACATTAGTTAACATACGACATACATAAATTACTACATTGTCAGGATCCATTGAATACACAAACAAACGAAAACTTCTATATGAAAGTTACAAAGCCTTTGAAATGTTCGACATTCGTGTCCCCTTGTGTTTAAAATACCGGATTGTGTACGCAATGTTATTTTTTATTGTAATTTAGGTGGAGCAAGCTCATTACTACTCATTATTTTTACTTGTGTATATTACCATGAAGTGGGTAATATAATTAGTGCAAAATAGGAAAGTTGATATAAATAACCCTATTTTGGACGAATCTTTGTGTTGATATTTGGTGCGAGAAACAAATTCTTACCTACACCTGGCATAACTATCTCGTAGAGATCGCAGATTAGTGATAAGAATGCCCATATACCTAAACCTATTACGAGTAATAAAAAAGTATAAGTGTGATAAAGTATTTTCTATCTTTCATCACAGAATACTACTAATACTAATACAATCCACACCAAGACATTTCTTAGAACAGTCGCTAAATCTAAGCAGATATTCTGAAGAACCACTGTCACGTTATCAAATCGGAAGCCAGATAATCTGCGGTTCGCATGTCTACAACAACGTTCGTCTACAAGTGCTACACTACAAGAAGCCGCATTATTTTCGCGTGTCAACCCTTGCCTAGCTACGTAGGTAGGTACATCCATTATTTTCTTGAAAGTGACTTACAATTTGTACCCAAAGGCTCAGAGCAAACTTTATAGCTTTCGTTGGATCAGCTATAAAAATGCTATTCGTTTTATTGGCCACACCAGACGCCTAATGTCTTGTGTTTAACCACACTAGAGAAGTTTTAGAACTTACTTATCCAGCAATTTCTCTTCGCTACTAAGTTTTTTTTTTTTTTTTTTTTTTATTCGCAAGTAAAATAAGAGGGGAAGTATGTTTTAAATTTGCTTTCCATAGATGTTGATCTTTGTAGAGTTTTTATTGTTTTTTTTTCCAATCAGAAGCCACTTTTTGTTACAACGCTGTATTTTCTAAACAAAATTGTATGTTAGAGATGTGGATATGTTTACAGTATCGCTATTGTAACCACATCCGTAAACATCCTTCAAATCACTAAGTTTCCGACGCGTGTTATAGGTACTCTGCCTCCGTATTCCAATCTTTTACTGTCAAGTTATATTTCACTGCCCAGTGTAATTTCTTCAGGTCACGTGGTACAATTTTGTACCACGTGATCATTCTTTTTAGACACTTGACAACAAAATATGCGCGAAAACAAATTAAATGACATCATAATGTCACTATTTAGTCACAGAATAACTATGAGTTAGTATGAACTGACCATGATTTAAAACTTTGCAGTTCAACTGAGATTGGAATACCAATGCTGAACAATATTGCAAGACCTCAACACAGAACAAAGACCCACTTCATACACTTACATATTTGATATCGAACAGAAAATACCTAGTGATGTGTCGAATTCACTTTGAATAGTAAAATCTTTATGAAGGTGAGTCGGTCGTTATTTATTTAGACAAAAAAGAAAAAGATTGAAAAAAATACTTTTTATGTATGACTGAAACTACTCTTCGTTGTTCCTAAGTCTTACAAATAAATCTTAAATAAATGTATGCAACAAAGTGATGTAGGTACTTAGTCAACTAACCTATGATCTTCCTTCCGTCATAGCCGTCCACCGATAAAGCTTTTATATCCTTTCAAAACGTCATTGTTATAGGCAGAGGTAACTTAACATCAGGTGGGCCAGTGGCTTGTTCCATCATTAAGGGCGGCTTGCACCAGAATCGCTAAACGTGTTTAACAGCTAAATAGATTCAAATCTGACGTATTTATATGACTTGCCAACTCGCTAAAAACTATTTATAGATAAACGCGTTTCGCGATTCTGGTGCAAGCCGCCCTTAGTTGTATGAAAAAAAAGCTCCATTATTTAATTTTAGTTTATTTAAACTAAAAGAACATACTTACTCGTAAATAGCTTGATATTACGAGTTGGTTAAAAAGCTTTTATACTTTAAGCTTTCGTGTTTTATATTTTTTTTATGTAATTTCTTTCTTCTGTATGTGCAATTAAGTTTTCATCTATCTATCTGTCTTTTAGAGAGGCCAATAATTTTAAACTGGGGTTTTATATAACGGAGATGTAGAATTGTAGTGTACATCACTAGTGCAATTGGTTTGCGGGACAAAGGACGAGCTCGAAGTTGGCGTATCGATTTCCTGCGGCTCCCCAGCTCCATTGTAGGTTACCTAGCTTGTAAAGTATGGACTAGCTGCTGTATTATGTAGTAAACATGCCCGTGACGTGAGTTGTGTTCGTGTTCAAAATATATAATTTATAAGTTCAAAAAACTAGGAAAACAGACTTTAATTTGACTACCTTCCGGCGTCACCATCAGACTGATGATGACGGCGGTTTATTGGGAATGTTCTAGCGACCGTAAACATAATAAAAAAGTCAAGAGAAAGCAAAATAGGTAAGTACGCCATTTCGTGTGCGTGGATAACATATTTTTGCAGTTATTTGGTTTCAAAAACCTAGCTACAGGACCGATTTTGATGAAAATTCTATGGGACCATACTGAAAGTATATCCGTTCGAACAAAAAAAAATTGTTTTATAAATGATGGAGTTCTGAAGCAACAAACTTTAAAAAAATATACAACCGAATTGAGAACCTCCTCCTTTATTGAAGTGGGTTAATAAAAACTAAAGTAACACAGTATCGCACATCAAGTTTTTATGATATAAAGATTACCTACTCGCCTAAAACAAAATGATGATGTCATGCCGTAAAGTTTTATTTTACCTTTGCAAAATCAGTAGATACATGTGTTGTAATAATTACAACGGAAACTTAATCATAATCAGCGATTATAATTAATTTAATCAGCTAATGGCAAGCCACCTTTCACCAACCCTGCACCATAGACTCCACACAAATTACGGAAAACCTCCCGGGGTTTCACAATGATAGGCGAAAATGAGGTAAATGCCATTTCATTAATTGATAGGCACCAAACCGTTAGTATGTTGCAAATTTTACTAGGCTTTATCGGATTAATTACCTAATCTAATTAATAGGACTAAACCAGTCCTCCGATTTTATGAAAAAAAAAACTTGTCTATGACAAAGTGTTGAAAGTCATGGTCACCGCTGTATTACGACCGGCAAATGAGGTTGACCGCTGTTTACAAAACAAATGATTTAGGTTCGTCGCTGATAATCACCAATTTTAAAAAGACAATCATTTAGTTCTGTGGAGACCTACCTAGGTATTAATTATTAATTCGACGTTCTAATAGTCACAATGGATCTTTGTCCTCCTAGCAATACTTTGTTTGTGTGAAAGTTAAAGAAACACATACTCTTTGAATAAAGTACTTACCGCAGTTTGAAATGCAGATCTCCGAGTCGTCCGTCATTTGTTTCGGGCTCTAGCGGCTTGGTCTTCTCAGTAGCATTGGCATCGGCGAGCTCCTTGCTCAGCGGTGCGGGTTCGGGTCCAGTCGGCGTACTCGGACTCGTGTGGATCGATGGCTAGATGTAGGAACAAAATATATAATAGTAAGACAAGTATATGGGGCATATATTTTGGTATTAACCGAGAAGATTGGGCGTGCACGTTCCACCAAAATATGAACTAGAAATCATCATGAAAAGCGAGAATATAAAAAAGTTTTCTAAATTAGCTATTAAAATTTCTTTTCATTTTTATTTCTTCTTCTATTTCTTGTGGCTGCTCTGCACTTGATAAGGTACGGTCTATCACACAGTAAATAGGCGTTTCCGGTATCTCACCTGTTTTTTTTTTCACGAAACCAGTTCAGACACTATAAAATGCCAATAAATAAAGGCTTCTATTGAAGATTGAAGCGCCTCTCTCGAGACTTCCACTACAATTTGGGAAATGAATTAATACCACGATGTTATCGAAAACGCATTTATTTTATGTCACTACACTTCTAAAAACAAGTCGAGCTAAATAGAATCTTCAGTGTAGATTTATTTAGTACCTGCCTACATCTATTTTAGACAATTTATACGGCGTCAAGCAAGGAGCAACGTTGTACTCATGCCCTTTATTTATTACGGGACGCCTGTGGTGCCATTCCAGAGGCATGTTTTTAATTAGACGAAGGTTTGCTATTAACTCCGTACTACCGAACTAAGTTTATAAAATAAATATAGATATGTTTAGCTAGAATAATGAGTACCATGTACAATAACCATTCATGAGTGCATTATCTATATCACAATATCGTTAAGCGGAAGTATCTGTGCTGACTGAGAAGTGGTCGATTATGCTTACTATTATTGTTATCCATTTCTATGTAACGACAACGCATCCTGAATACCAAACATTTTGACGGGACACTACAGTATTGGTATGCCAATCAAAGTTGAACTGCAAAGTTTTAAATCATGGTCAGTTCATACTAACTCATAGTTATTCTGTGACTAAATAGTGACATTATGACGTCATTTGATGTGTTTTCGCGCATATTTTGCTGTCAAGTGTTTAAAAAGAATAATCACGTGGTACAAAATTGTACCTCGTGACCTGAAGAAATTACACTGGGCAGTGAAATATAACTTGACAGAAAAAGATTGGCATACGGGGGCTGAGTTGCTCACTCTGCCTATATGGTTGGTTTACTCTCCACCAGAAGTTATGCAGACTGTTTTTAACAAATCTTTAATTTCACGACGAATTGCACCTACCATCGACGAAGCAAGTCTGTTCTATACTTTGGATTATAAATAAAAATAACTAGAAATAATAAATTGCGAAATAACGTATTTAACTTTTCTGTAAATTTTTAGTGGTGTTTACGGTCACTAAGTAGAACGTTCCCAATGAACTGCCATCTTCATCATCATCTGATGATGAAGCCGGTAGTCTAATTAAAGTCGGTTTTCCTAGTTTTTTAAACTTATATATTACTAGCAGTTACCCGCGACTTCGTACGCGTCTACAGTTTCCGTGTACATTATATTATCTGTGCGTGTACCGAGCGAATACTTCTTTGAGAAACTTGATTACGCCTCATTACACTGAACTCGTACCTACTGGAATGTCAAACGCTAGTCGTTAGACTAAAGAGGTAGTACTACGCCCTGTCAAACTGACGTGACATGACATGACAATGAAATCCTCTTGCCAATTGGCCTTTTCGTTCATTTTATCCTGTAGATCCTGTTAATTATTCGGGATAAAAAGTAGCCTATATATCAATCCAGGTTACGAACTATATATATGCCAAGTTTCATCCAAGTTAGTTCAGTGGTTTTGACGTGATTGAAACACAAACATCCAAACATCCAAACATCTAAACTTTCACATTTATAATATTAGTAGGATAGGATAGGATAGGATAGTAGGATAGGATAGGATAGGAAAGGATAGGATAGGATTAGTAGGATAGGATAGGATAGGATAGGATGGATTACTGCGTTTTGTAGTTCTTACCGGGTTATGAGGTGTCGGCGGCTGCTGGTGCGGGTTCGGCGTGGGCTGCTGCGGGCAGGCATTGGGCGCGGTGGGTGCAGTGGGCGACGGTGACTTGCGCAGGTAGTGCGTGGCAGAACCCGGCGAGCGAACTGCAGTAGCACGCCGGGGCGGTTGGAATACCAGCGCTTTGTCTGGACCGCGTTTGCTTCCTGGATAAATTGAAACAGTTTTCAGTTCTAGAATTCAAGTTTTGATTTCAAAGATTTTTATAAAATCCATAAAGCTCTAACTTATAGGTACCTAGCTAATTTGTATTTAGTTCTCCGATACCTAGGTACTTCAAGGATTTTGGGTCTGAGATAAAGATTTATTTATTATTAACATCTATTATTTATTCATAAAAAGCTATGTGGCTTGTGGTAAACCTGCACTAAAGATTAGAAGTTTCGATTTTTTTTAAAGCTCTCGGCTGAGTAAGGGAAGAAGGGTTTTGAAAGAGAGACAAAACCCAATATCTAGCTGGTAGATGGAATGACGCTCGAGTCTCCCCAAAACCGTGTTCCTAGGACGGACGTCTGGCGGACGACCAATTTATTTATTCATAGCATGAAACCACTCTACCGACGAAAAGACGTCGGCTCGAGCGTCAGATGGTTTAACAAAACAAGATTTCACCATTATTGATAATTTGTCTCGTTAAAGTACTTATAGATATTTGAAGAGCCAATGGTACTTTATCTCGAAGCTTTTTTAAGAAATTAACCCACTGCCAGATTATAAAATTTCGGGCTATTACCACGAATGCGATTTACAGCTTCCCAACAGATTTTTGTTTTTGCTCCTTCATACTAAGTATATAAATTATTCTAAAATGTATCTTGGCAAGAGCGGAAACTCCTAATACAAGTATTTTTATTATCTTTTCAACAATAAAAACATTTGATACTGCAATTGTGGGTCGCACGACTGCATATAAATACTATTGATAACTCAAAGAGATAAACTAAAAAAGCTCGTTTCCTTTCCAAATGCCTACAACAGTTACAAAAAATTGGATGAATGATTGGACTAACTAACCTAGTTTATGCGCCAGCGAGTTCCTGCGACGGGACAGCCAGCAGGCCAGTGCGGCCAGCGTCACCAGAACCAGCGCCGCAGCGCCCACCACGAACACCCAGAAGGTGGCGCTGTGCCATTCGCCTGCTGCAAACATATAGTACGTTCTGAATCTTGGAAACGGCATTGTTACTGGAGAGCTAGATCGATGAGGAACACCTTATTTCATCGAGCGTGTATTATAGTAGGGACGAAAAATGTCGGATGAAGTCAGTGAGACGCACAAACATTTTACGCGCCTTACTAAAAATCACCTAAAAATAGTTTCAATCACTGTTGTTTTTTAAAATCTCACGTCGCTTTACTCAATGAACGAACGTAGGTAACTTTAGATTTTTTCATAAAATCTACGATAAAGATAGACGGGATCAACTGAAATTAGATTTATTTATTCCACTATTAGCAAGTTAGTATCCTAGTTTTCAAGAAATTAAAGTTTTGAAAACTTTAAGTTCTTGAAACTTACCTCTAAAACTTTATGGAAAAGTCATACCTAGACGTCTTCTTTATCTAAGTGTATTTCCTCATACCATTCAGGTGACACGGAAAGTATTTATTCTCTCTCACGAGTTGTTGAGCGGAACATACAAAAGCACGGTATAACGTATAAAAAAGACAAGTTTTTCATTAGAAATTAAAATTTGATTTATTTATAGAACGGAATTACTCAAGTGTATCTTGACTAGACATGCGGTGAATGCAAAACTAGTTCATGGCCAACTAAATCAATTTTGATATCAAGCGTCCGTGCGCTGCACGGAGAAATAAAAGCTTTCATCATCATGATCAGCCCTTAAATCCACATAGCCACAGTGCTAAAACTCATATGCTATAAACCTAGGATATAGGCTAACCCAGGCTAAACTATGTTTGATAACCCCCCACTCCTCATTTAATAGATATCACATCAAATCCCGCTGAGACAACCTTGCCACAAGGTGAGACACCGATCGACCCTTATCTTAAGGCTGGGGATCTGCCAAATTGCCAAAACTAGCGAAGTTCAAAGTGTGTTTAAAAGAAAAGTAAGATAGTAACTTCATTTATTTTGGTTGCAAATCAATATTCAGGATATGTGTAACAATTACATATTTAATTTAGCTTCATTTAGCTGGTTTATAATAGATAAATCTGGGATCAAACACAGCTCTCTCGCGCCCAAACCGTTTCGAGTCAAGTTTGTGCACTCGGATTAAGGAAATGAAAACAAAATCGCAAAAAGTACTCAGCGCGTCTTGATGTACATATCCTTGTCTCCAAAACGCCCTGAATACATTTTGCGATTTTGTTTTCATTTCCTTAATCCAGGTGGCAGAAGATCTTCGAAATTTTGGATTTTAAATGGTCTATTCCACAATATTCCCTTGTTTTATCTACAAAACAACTAAACTTACGTATAGGCCAAATATTTAAGTATATAAAAAGTGTAAAATCTTTACTTAAATAGTCTTATTTTTTTGAATATTTAATAATTGCTGAGACTAGTTTTTAACCAAATATCGCAAGAAAATTCTTCAGTGGCCTCTAGGCGGCCGAAACGTTCGGACGTCAGGCCCACGCCAAATTTCTCAGGATTTTTAAATGAAGAACACGCAAACGTCTACTCGACAAAAGTCTACAAATCATGGTTCTATTGTATCATTTGAGTACACTACGTAGCAACATGGCAGTTTTTCTCGCGGCTGCGCGTAACGCGTAAGCAGACCGCGTAATAAGCTCATTTGACATTTACGAACAGTCACAATAAAATTTTATCGAGTAGAACTCCTGGTTTGCCAATTAATACGCATTGAAAGTGGCTGTACTTTTTTCTCATGTATACATGACAATATCCAACAATAACCATACCAATGTAAACTTAGTTTTTATTTCTTTTAAGTCAACTCCGCCAATCAGTCAGTAGCTGTTATTTGTTTACACGGAAAATAGATTTTTCTATCCTAATTCCAATTAAATTAGGATAAGTAAGTACCTAATTATTATCTTGCTACTGCTCATACTTGTATTGCATTTAATTCAACCTATTTTATTGCTTTTGTAAAAACCTTTTTGTGAACAACCTTATTTATTCTAAAGAAGGATCTAACATGGACCGGAGAGGAACATTTGATGAAAGTAGAATACATAGAGAGAGACATTGCCTTCTGGCAAGACAAAATCTACCATTTTATCTTGCCAGAACGCAAAGAACCACATCCTATCCTATCCTACTAATATTATAAATGCGAAAGTTTAGATGTTTAGGTGTTTCAATCACGTCTAAACTACTGAACCAACTTGGATGAAATTTGGCATATATGCCAAGTTTCCTAAAACTCAATCCGATCCAGTAGGCACATAGGCTACTTTTTATCCCGAATAATTATCAGGATCTACAGGATAAAATGAACGAACAAGATTAGCAGCGCCAATTGGCAAGAGGATTTCATTGTCATGTCATGTCACGTCAGTTTGACCGGGCGTAATACTACCTCTTTGGTCTAACGACTAGCGTTTGACATTCAAGTACGGGTTCGGTGTAATGTCAAGTTTCACAAAGTATCCGCGCGGTACACGCACATATAATAATACAACACAGATAATACAATGTACATGGAAACTGTACCCGCTTACGGAGTCGCGGGTAACTGCCAGTTAACAATATTTATGCAAAAAAACTAAAATAAATACTGCTGGTTTTTATTGCACGTATATTTTGGAATACTTATTTCTTCTGAAATTACCTACTTACATCCAATTCTGTATCAATGATCTGTATCTGTCTCTCACAATTTGTGTTAAACTCTCCGCAATATGTTAATGTTAAAGATGAGTTTGGAGCAGTACCCTCCCTATCCTCTTTCATATTATTTAGAGAGTTATTTTTCAGTAGTACCTAAGGTTTTAGTTTTTAAGCTTATCTACTATTTATCGATTTGAGAGTTTCCGTAGAATTTACTATGACCTAAATATTAACAAACATACCCACTTAATGTACTTATGTCTACGCCCAGCTACTTTGGATTCACAAGACGGGATATAATTTGAAGATACAATTTGATAAATAAATTTAAATTTGATACAATTTGGAGATAAATGGAGTGTCAGAAAACGAGACCGAAAATCTACTGAACACAATTAAACAACTAGACACAGTCATATAACTCCCTATTGATAATGCGGACATACTTTCATGCTCCAGAGTCAGAAAGATGGATGAGTCTAACAACCATCATCATCATCATCATCAACCTATACTCGTCCACTGCTGGACGTAGGTCTCTCCCAAGACGCGCCATTGAGCTCGGTCTTCGGCTCTTCTCATCCAGTGTCTGCCAGCTACATTTCGCAGATCGTCGCCCCATCTCGCCGGAGGGCGTCCTACGCTACGCTTGCCTAAACGTGGTCTCCACTCGAGTATTAGTTTGCTCCAACGATTGTCGGTTCTACGGCAAACATGGCCGGCCCACTGCCACTTCAGCCTGCTAATCCTCTGAGCTATGTCGAAAATTATGATCAATGATCGTATAACCCCAGAGCCAATCACTGTCGCCGGAATGCCTCTCGAAGTTGTGCAGGAGTATGTCTACCTCGGGCAGACCCTGCGTTTGGGTAGACACAACTTTGAGAAAGAGCTAAACCGGAGAATCCAGCTGGGCTGGGCTGCGTTTGGGAAACTCCGTCAAGTCTTCTCGTCGCAAAAATATGTGTGGACTAGGAATGGTCGCATATTCATCCGCAGAGATGACCAATCTCCTGCAAAGCAAGTCAAAAACTATGAGGCACTGGCTGATATGAACTCCATACTGATATGAAACCAGGCTCTGCGAAGTAAAAATGAAGAAGTATAGATCTCACTAAAACTCAATAATACTCTGCCAAGAATATTTAGATATGTGCAGTATACAAACAAACCCCAGTGACTATACAGACTTTGTTTCTCGTCATGGATAATATCAGTAGATAAAGTGACACAGTCAAGTGATATAAGTAGAGACTATAATTTGTTGCAGATTTTAATTTTGACCGGTCTACCTCTAGTGAAGGACACAAAAATTCAAACCCTAATAATAGTAAATATTATGTAGTTTATAAAATACTGTTCAAAGAACTGTAGATTTAGTGATAAGCAATTTTAGTGGTGTAACGGAGTGTGAAAATAAACTACCCCTCAGTAAGTTAGATCCTCATCACCCTGCATTAGATATTAATATAATTAATGTATGATATAAATGTAATGATACAAAAAATGTTAAAAGGGTAAAAATTTGCCACACATAATTTCAAAAAAGTTGATTATTCAAAAGTAACAAAAAACCAATAAATACTTTCATTCCTGTATGATTTAAAACCAATCTTGGCAGATTTTATCCAATTAACTGACTATTTGACACAAACAATAGCGTTCCTTTAATTTTGTTATCATGAATGTTATCATGAGCACTTATTACTCGTATATTGGAATCCAATCACACACTTAGTTATAAGTTGTTGCTTTTTTTTTCCTTAAAAAATAAGTACTAAATTTTTTAAGACATATTTTACCTTCATCAAATCTGTTTATGCCTGTAATGGTATATCACACTGTAGAATGTTATAAGTAATATTTTTCTCCTAAATAACAATTGTGAATATGCCATTGGTGTAACTAACTAAATAAATAAATATAAAGATCGCAGTAAAGCATTTTTCAGTTTAGTTTAGTATTCGATAAAATTTACGAATTGCTTTCCGCGCATGTCATGACATCTCGATTCTTCTGTTTTGCACAGATAGACTATCCCCTTAAGAGCGAAAAAACTACAAATCCAAATTGGATCGTAATACCTGCAGATAACGGAGAAAGTTGAAAACCGGGAATTACTAAGGAATCTCTGAACCCTGTCAAAGTCACAATGGGCTGTATTACCTGTGTATAGAGTGGAAAGTCGAAAGCTATAGATTTGTGCAAAGTAAAGGAAAACACCTCTGACGTGATGGAAACCAATCTCATTGCATTAGCTTTGCTCTCGACTGACGGGACGGATTGGACACTCACTGAGTGAAAAGCGAGTAATGGAGAGGGGACCCTACCTCTGACATTTTCAAATAGTTTGCAGAGAGAATGTGTGGGAGTCTTTGTACTCCCGCAGTTGTAAATAATAAATGCTTGATAGTTAAACTAAGTTTATTACTCAGCACAAGGTAATAACAACTAATACAGCTCGCAATAATTAAAATAATCGTAAGGCCAAGTTGCCGTGACAAGATCTGTCATGAAAAGTAATGGCGGCTATTCCCCCAGCGCTAGTGACGGGACACCGCGCGTAGAGTTGGGAAAAGCGATGGCAGGCGATGCAATCGCCACACCACCCCCCCACGGAGAAAATTAAACTAATTAACACACAAATTTATAAACCAAAACACTAATTACTAAAATCAGGCCAGTAATACAATATTACACCGTGCTCTAAAAGTTAGTCCAAATTCTTAAATCTAACGCGTCTGCCAGAGCGTGTGGTATAAGGTTGCCTGATAGGTAAATCAACCTGGGGCGGTTGTTGCGCCAACAAGGGCTGATTAGGAGGTAACTGGCTCTGAGGCGAAACGGGTGGTGGATTAGGCGATGGTTCTAATTGAGTCGGCTGTTGATCTGAATGATCAGTGAAAGCCGGTTTAAGCCTGTCAACACTGACAACGACGCTCTTACCTTTTACTAATAATGTATAAGTTTTACCATCAAGTGACCGCTCTAGAACCTTAAATGGGCCAGTATAAGGGGGCTGTAATGCCCGTCTGATTGTATCGTCTCTTAGAAAAACATGCGACGCAGTCGATAGCTCCTTGAAAATGAAAGGAGAGGACTCGCTGTGCCGAGAGGCAGGTACTGGACGTAAAAGAGACATTTTGTGACGCAACTGTACGACAAAATCGGCAGGATTTTCAAGGTTTCCTGATGCCGAAGAAACCAACATTTCCCCAGGGAGCCTGAGAGGCTCGCCGTAGAGAAATTCGGCAGCCGTGGCTTCGAGATCTTCTTTATAAGCAGACCGCATACCTAAAAGAACCATCGGAAGAGACCTTACCCATGAACTATCATGGCACATCAAAGCAGCTTTAAGTTGGCGATGGACACGCTCAATCATCCCATTTGCACAGGGATGGTATGAGGTAGTTCTAATGCGCTTTGTGGCAAACTGCTGCAAGAGTCGATGAAAAAGGTCAGACTCAAATTGAGAACCTTGGTCTGTAGTGATAACCGATGGCACGCCGAATCGAGGAATCCATTCTCTAGTGAAAGTCTCTGCTACCTCTTCGGCAGTGATAGATCGCATGGGCCAAACTTCCGGCCATCTGGATACCCTGTCTATCGCCGTCAAACAATAACGAAATTCATTGCAAATGGGCAAGGGTCCAATGATGTCAATATGGACGTGCATGAAACGACCTGATGGAAGGTCAAAGTTACCAAGAGGGGCAGAATTATGTCTCGAAACCTTGCTGCGCTGACACGCTTCACACGATCGAGACCAAGCTCGGCAATCCTTTCGCACTGAAGGCCAAACGTAACGTTCTACGACAAGACGCGTAGAAGCTTGAGCACCGGGATGACTTAAATTATGCAATTTATCGAATGCTGCCCGGCGAAAAGAAGGGGTCAGATAAGGACGCGGCTTGCCTGTTGAAATATCGCAGTATAAGAGAATGTTGGTGCCTGGTGTGCAGACTTTGGTCAGCTTTAAACTGGAACCACCTTGCAGCAAATTTGCCAATTCTTCGTCTAAAGCTTGAGACTCTGCAAGAGCTTTGTCATCATACTCTAAAGAAATAGCATCGATATCGATGCGCGACATGGCATCCGCTACAACGTTGTCTTCGCCCCTAATATACTGAATATCAGTAGTGAACTGACTGATGAATGACAGCTGGTTAAGCTGGGGCGGAGGAAGTTTTTCGCGTCGCTGTGAAAAAGCATACAACAAGGGCTTATGGTCTGTAAAAATCGTGGTGTGCTGAACTTCCAAAATGTACCGAAAATGTTGTACACTTTCGTACACCGCAAGCAATTCTCGGTAATAAGCCGGCCACTGTGCCTGTTGTTGAGTTAACTTCTTGCTGAAAAAGGAAAGTGGGCACCATTCACCGTTTACCTGTTGATGAAGACAAGCTCCAATGTGGACACTGGAGGCGTCAGTAAACAAACCTAACTTGGCGTCGTTGACTGGGTGTTGTAGTAGCGTAGCGTTAGAAAGACTCTTCTTGCAAGCTTCAAATTTTTGTAGCAGATCGGGTGACCATGGAAATGGTTTAGCACCTTTACTATTTGTTGAAACCAAGGCATCAATCAGAGGAGCCTGAAACTGCGCAGCGTGTGGTACGAAACGACGATAATAATTTAGCATACCAAGGAATCGGCGCATACCTTGTACAGTTGTGGGTGGCGGAAAATCCAAAAGTGTTTGAATGCGCTCCTGTGGAGGTCGAGTACCATCGCCATTGACATGGTAGCCCAAGAAAACAACTTCACTGACGCCTAGATTACATTTAGAAGGGTTAATAACTACACCATAGTCTTGTAGGCGTTTAAAAAGGATGCGCAAATGCTGAAAATGAGATGTCTCGTCCTTTGAAAATATGAGGATATCATCCACATAAGGAAAACAAAATTCGAGGCCCCGTGTGACCTCATCGATAAATCGCTGAAAGGTTTGCCCAGCGTTTCTTAACCCAAAAGTCATAAATGGAAATTCGAAGAGGCCAAACGGAGTCACGATGGAAGTCTTGGCAATATCCTCTTCAAAAACCGGAATTTGATGGTACGCTTTAACGAGGTCCAACGTGCTGAATACCTTAGCGCCAGCAAGGTTATGGGCAAAGTCGTTAATGTGTCGAACTGGGTAACGATCCGGTACGGTCCTAGCGTTCAGGGCGCGGTAATCGCCACAAGGACGCCATGTGTTATCTTTTTTTATAGTCATGTGTAACGGGGACGACCAGGCACTCTTAGATGGCCGCGCTACTCCACCTCTTACCATTTCCTCGAACTCTTTTTTAGCCGAAACTAGTTTCTGCGGCGCCAGACGTCGAGGACGACAGGAAACTGGAGGACCTTCCGTGGTCTTAATATAGTGCACTGTATCGTGTTTAACTGCTCTAGGACGGCCCGGCGGTCGAGTAATATCAGGAAACTCGGCTAAAAGATTAGTGAAGATTGACTTGCCAGAAACCACTGCACGTACACTAGTTTGGTCAATACTGGCGGCAGAGGCAGTGGATTCTAACCCAGTGGTGCCATCGACCAGTTTTTTATTGCGGCAGTCTGGCAAAAGATGATAAAATGCCAAGAAATCAGAACCTATGATGGCTGTACTAACATCGGCTATCACGAACTGCCAAGTGAAATCGCGACGAAGACCTAAATTTAGTTTAAGGTTAATGGTGCCAAAAGTCCGAATGCAGCTTCCATTTGCTGCACTTAGATCATAATCGGTGGCTTCTCGGCGAGATGACAGCCAGCTATGCGGGTAACAACATAAATCTGATCCGGTGTCAATAAGGAACCGACGCTTGGTCACCCGGTCAGTGACAAAAAGGCGGCGGTTAATGTCCTGGCAATCAGTTGCCGCCGCTACTGACTGCTGGTTGAGTTTTCCGACTTCCAATTGCAGGGACTGATGCATCTAGAAGCTTTGACGCCCCATCTCCTGTGATACCAACACCGCTTGGAGCTAGCAGTGGACCTATCTGAAGACACAGAACGGTCGCGTGAGGGACGTTGCTGCTGCCTGGAAAGTGCGGCTACTTGACTACATACCTCTTCTAACCGTTTAGATAAAGTATCTAATGTTACGGAGGAAAATGCAGTTGCTGTGGAACAGACAGCCGGAGCCGGAGCCAACTCAGTTATCTTGTCTGCCAGCTCTGCCACTTTATCCAAATCAAGATCAGCCTGTGCTGCCAGGATTGCCTGCGCTTGTTGAGGAAGTCGACGCAACCAAAGTTGACGTATAATGTTATCGTCTGAAAGGACTGTTCCTGCAAGCGAACGGAGGTGACGAAGAAATTGGGATGGTTTCCTATCTCCAAGTTCCTCATCGCTAAGAAGTTGCCTCACCCTCTTCTCCTGAGAAATGGAAAGGCGCTGTATGAGAGCATCCTTTAATTTAATGTATTTTTCCTCAACTGGGGGATTTGTTATTAAGTCTTCTACCTCCCCTGCCATTCGTTGGTCCAAGTGTCCAACAATATAATTGTATTTTGTTGTGTCCCCAACAATGTTTGCAATTTCGAATTGGGCCTCCACTTGAGCAAACCAAATAGCTGGTTTGTCGGCCCAAAATGTGGGCAACTTTACTGCTACTCGACATACTTTTGGTTCGCTATCATTTTGGCCAAGACGTTTTTGCAGAGCTGCATTTTCTGACTGAAGTTGCTGCAGTTGGGACTGGAGTTGCTCCTCGGCCATGGTAAACAAATTATATAACTTGATAAGCAATAATACCACACACCCCAGCAAGACACAAAACACAAAAACTAATAATACTAGAATTTTGAAAACCTATCACCAAAAAAAATGATAAAAAGGTACAATGTTAGGGATAAGCAAGCAGACACACAACACAACCACATAAACACATAAGTTAAGGTTGCACTTAATTATAAAACCAACCAAAATTAAAAATGAAGATTTGTTAGTTAAGCGGGTTAGTATTAGTACCTGGTTTTATAAATAGAATGAATAACCCGATAACCCAAACATGAATAATACACAGTAGATCCTTGTAAGTTAGTACACTCAATAAAATTTTAAACACAAGCAGCCATTGGTACTAAACAAAGATAATTATTTTGCTACGTAGTAGAATGTTTAGTAAAATGTAAAATGGTTAATAAAATAAAAGTCAATACAAAATAAAAGTCTAGTATAGGTAAATAATAAAATAACTTGCGTGCAATGTCCGTGGCAGCAGTAGAATGAAGCTATTCCATGAAATTAGAAGTCACTTTCACCTTCACCACACCATGCAAAGTTAAGTTAGTGTTTGTACCGAGCAGTTAGTATTAGTTAGGCAAGTAGCATTATGATTATCACTTCGCGAAAATTCCTGCACTATTGGATATGAAGCCGTGGGTTACACACAATCACACAACAAACAACGACACAGAAAGCACCCATCCAAAAAGCAAGGTTAGGGTGCAAGGTAGACAGGGCACTGCGGCACGTGCTGAAAATCTTCAGCTTTGGGCACCGGTGCGGTCTCCAGTGTCTGGCAGATTGTTAACCACGAAGCAAGTTGCAGGACTCCGGCGCAATTTAGCACACCATGCGGCTGCTGAGCGCATGCGACGCGAGTTTTCTTCTAATCGTCAAAGGTCACCATTTGTGGGAGTCTTTGTACTCCCGCAGTTGTAAATAATAAATGCTTGATAGTTAAACTAAGTTTATTACTCAGCACAAGGTAATAACAACTAATACAGCTCGCAATAATTAAAATAATCGTAAGGCCAAGTTGCCGTGACAAGATCTGTCATGAAAAGTAATGGCGGCTATTCCCCCAGCGCTAGTGACGGGACACCGCGCGTAGAGTTGGGAAAAGCGATGGCAGGCGATGCAATCGCCACAAATGAACATCTAAAATCTAAAACCCATTCTGTAGTTTTACGTAAATATAGAATTGGGAATCAAAGAAAGTGGTAGGTAATTTTAAATGAAAGTGAAAAGCATAAAACAGATTGCCGCCACCATCCTCCTTTTTAGTCGGTTAAAACAAATGCGTACTCCACTTTTACTTATAGTGTCTTGTAGGGCAACACGTCCTTAGTGGGCGAGCTTTTTTAGTTCACAACTGCTATAAACAGATGCAAGTTTTTTAAACAATAAATCGAATCTTTTTAGCCTTCGACTTTCTGTAAATATGATGAGAAGAAGCAACAAATATAAATACAGAGAAAATCTATTCTCCTCCATACAGCACCCGCATACACACACAGCTTGTTATGAAACACAATACGAGCTTACCGTGAAATCTATTTCGAGCTATTATTAGGTACCTACGTGTGCGTCGTTAGCACGTCAAGTCGACAGCTCCATACACGCGTTATGATATTGTATTGCTTATTTATAAAATAATCGTATAAGAGTAGGTATTTCCTACCCAAAGATTGTCTTATACGATGGGATGATGATCTGATAAGATGGAATTTTCTTAAAAGGAACTTTCTATAGCTTTACAATTCTGTACTATAGGTTTTCGTACTCTAAGGGCGTCTTGCACCAGAATCACTAAACGTATTTAACAGCTAAATCGATTTAAATCTGACGTATTTGTATGACTTGACAACTCGCTAAATACTATTTAAGAGTTAAACGCGTTTAGCGATTCTGGTGCAAGCCGCCCTAAGTGCTCAATTTAATATTCCTAAAATGTACACATTCCTACGGCTGCCTAATTACAAACCTAGTTATTAATTTAAGTTTTAATTTTTAGGGTACCCTCTCTACCCCAGTAAAAATACAGACTCTTTATCATCTTCAAGAAAAAAAATCATTTTTTCAGGTACCTACGTCAAAGGTTTAAGGGGCAAAGATACAGTATGTATTTTACAGTAGCCTTGTAAAGTTGTAATTCAGTAGGAGTTTCATAAAATGTAATTATTTGTTACACAATAAATAATCCCACGTCCACCAACGTACTCTGAAAAGTTCCAAGATAATATTCTATTTCATTCTCAATAACTCAGAACTTTCACAGCATCGAGAAGTCGTTTGTGTTTTGTTATTCTCTCCTTAGGCCTCCTACGCACTATGCGGTTAGCCGGAATGCGGCCAGCCGTGCGGCTGACCGCAATAACAAATTTGTATGATAAAAATTATCTTCGAAAAACAATTCTAGTGTGTATGGCGACCGTCCGGCTGGCCGCCGGTCGGGCCGCAGCGCTCAGAACGACCGGAGCGGTCGGCCGGCAGCCGCGTCGTAGTGCGAATGAAAACTACATTCTCGTACAAATTTGTTATTGCGGTCAGCCGCACGGCTGGCCGCATTCCGGCTAACCGCATAGTGCGTAGGAGGCCTAATTTAAGAGCTACGCTCTTGTCGGCGTAACATATGCATTTCCCGCCAGGTTCTTGTTTTGTTATCGATCTACCAAAATTGAAAATGAAGGTCAGTGCCCGATGGACCGATAATATTGTGAAAGTCATGACAAAGTTATATGAAAGTCAAAGAAGAGGTACCAAATCATTTGTTTCACCGTGAGATAAAAGTCCAAGTGTAACCTTTGCCTGAAAATGTTTCCCTGCCCCCGTATGCCAATCTTTTGCTGTCAAGTTATATTTCACTGCCCAGTGTAATTTCTTCAGGTCACGTGGTACAATTTTGTAGCACGTGATCATTCTTTTTAGACACTTGACAGCAAAATATGCGCGAAAACACATCAAATGACGTCATAATGTCACTATTTAGTCACAGAATAACTATGAGTTAGTAGGAACTGACCATGATTTAAAACTTTGCAGTTCAACTTTGCAGTTCAACTTTGATTGGCATACCTACCAATGCTGAAATTGCATATACAAGTAGCTGCTATGTAAGATACGTTTGTTTGTGCATCTTTTGTTGGAAGTATTTCAGGAACAGCACCAATCCTGTTTCTGTTTCAACACCAATACTGATCAGTTTTTGGAGATACCAATTCGTTGTTTTACAATTGGTAGCGTTACTAATATTAATCGAGATCACCCAACTTCTTTATCGATTTACCATAGCAAGGAAGCAATGTACATTCCAATTCTGGTTCAATCACCTTGTTTGCACGTTATCGACTGTATTCGTACTTTGCAAGTTTACGAATGGATTTGAGAAATGGTTGAGGATAGCTTTCATTTACGTATCTTATTTGGTGAAAAAATAAATGGATGTTTAGTCAGATATAAGTGTTTATACTGTTACATATTTCAAAACTAACCCGTCTCTGTTGTTTTAGTTTATGAGAAAGAGACGGAAACAATTTCAGTGCTGTCAAATTAGGCTAGTTTAGGAAACTGATACAACATAATTAGCAATTGAATATTCGAGGCCCAGCAGCGCCAGCTGGCCTGAAAACAAAAGACTGCGTGTCTCTTAAAACATGATGCGATTAAATACTTATAAATCTGTAGAATGTAGTCTGAATTTAAACCACGCGAAAACCATAAATTGAGTGTTGAAATCAGAACGCCACCAGCAGCGGTTACCAACCAAAACGATGGTATAAACATAAACTAGAGCTTGCTAGAACGATCTAGTCACGTTTTTGTGTTTACCAATAGGTAAGAAAGTCTATAAACAAATAAAAAGAAAAATAAATTTCTGAACCATTTATAGAGCTTCGCGTAAAGTTCCAAGAATACTGGCGGGACCAATTTTATTAAATTGTTATTTAAAAAGATTAATTAAAGAAAAATTCCCTCCGAAAGAAATAAGATAAAGTTGTATTTACGCGTGATGGATCTAGTTTCAAAATCTTAATTCATGTTGAAAAAGTAAAATTACAATCTGAATTTAAAAAATATAACACTCTGGTTTCGAGATTTTACGTGAATTGGTTAGCATGAAGATGGTCCCTGTTTAAACCAGCAGGGGTATTCCAATCTCAGTTGAACTGCAAAGTTAAACTGCAAAGTTTTAAATCATGGTCAGTTCATACTAACTCATAGTTATTCTGTGACTAAATAGTGACATTATGATGTCATATTATATTTTGCTGTCAAGTGTCTAAAAAGAATGATCACGTGGTACAAAATTGTACCACGTGACCTGAAGAAATTACACTGGGCAGTGAAATATAACTTGACAGTAAAAGATTGGAATACGGGGGCAGACTTACCTACTTACTTACGTACCTGGGGAAAATGACAGAATACTTCTACTGTAGAAGTTAATTTCAACTAGATTACGAATAAATTCTACGAGAAAATCTTCAATTAAAACAAATTACTATCTTGTAAGTAGATAACAAAAGTAGGTAACGAGGAAAGCTTCCAATCTTGTCCCAAACCTAATCACAAATAACTTGTTCCTACCCCAATCGCAATAACTCGCATTCCAACCGCTTTTACATAAAATTTAAATTGAAACAAGTAAATTGTATTTTATAAAACCAACTTCTAAAGAGGTTGGCCGCAGGGTACGCCCTGTAATGAATCTTGGGAACATCCCACAGACTAAAACTACATGTAGGGTAAGGATTTATTATCTTTAGCCAATTTAACATTCTACAATCGCTAAAGAGTTGAAAACGTCAAAAATGTGCACGTGACCGGTCACGTGACTTATCGCTTAGTTATTAGTCCTAAACTTTTTGGTTAATTTTATATTTCCTAGTAAGTCAACTTGGCCTAGAGCTCCCGATGTTGGTCTCTGCAGCAGCGATATGTGCGGTGATGATCACTCAGGTGGGCCATCAGCTTGTTTAATTACTTTTTCTCATAAAAAACATGTCTGCCAAGGCGTTTCGCCTTTATGACCATTTTATGACTTTCCGAAAATTGTATAGCACTATTATTTGGTGCTAGGTTGTAACAATATTTCCTGCTTAATTAGGGAAACTAACTACAAAAGGAAACAAACAAAGTTTACAGAACAAAATTATTAAAATTTATTAAAAAAAAAATAAGTGTTATACACAAAATATGTCTAATTGGTAATAACTTAGAGATAATGCTAATCCTTACTATAAGACACAAGATAATGGTATTAAATTGGAGTTTAAGTAGTAATTTGAAGTTAATAAGTGAATAAGGGTCGAGGTGCACGTCTGGTCTCTGCCGCAGTTCAAACTGAGGTTTGCCTAACGAAACGTTGAATACGTGAGGAGTGGACCGTCCTGAGCCTATGACGAACGTTTGGACCCCAAGACGAATGTAGTTCTTGAGTAATTTCCCCCGCCGTGCTAACTAACCTGTAGTAATGGCTAACCGCTGGAGGTAAACTGTATTTCAAGGGAGTTGGGAATACGTTCTCGAGTCTCCGCGGTTTCTTATCGCTGTGGAGCTCCGGCCAGCTCGTTGGCTGCACCAAGAAGACTGATCGCAACCTGACAGCCTCTCTGTGATAGGCAAAATAAAGAAATATGTTTAGTATGTTACAGAGCCCTACTTTTACGGTGATTTTATAGGAGTTATTATTATGTTTACTATGAATACCTTGAGGCCTTTATGTCGGGATGAACTCAAAAATCTGGTGGACAATCGTTTGCGATGCCGCCCCGTTCACAACCCCTTTTTACGGTGTGATCCGTGTATGCAGATAAAGCGCAACTCTGAGGAAGATGAGAGAAGGAAATTAATCACCATGAAAGGCTTCCTTCAGCTCTTATTGAGCTCAACTGGGACTACGATGGAAGTTCATAAATACCTTTGTGCTGGAAGCTGGTAACATGGATCGCACGCAGCGATATACCAATCGAAAAGTTGCGGACGCGCAGAACTTTCGCTTCTCAATTTCGTAAACAAACCACAATAAAATCCCTTCAGATTTCAATTTACTTGGGAAGAACAGTTATAATTTTATAGAAAATATCAAGGTAGTTTCTGTTCGCTCGTTAAAATTTCAAAGTTTTCAAACCAATCTTCTGACTCTATCCCTCTGATACAGCTGTCTCGTTCTTTCTTTCTTTTTTTTTTTTAGACTGGACACCATCAATCAATATCTATGACTTGCTTGCTTCAAGCAAAGTTTGATCGTTCTGTCAAGTCGATTTGACAGATGGATGACTGTTTTCAGAGTAACAGAATTTGCTAAAGAACCAAGAAAAGATACGTACGAACGCACAAACTGACAAGATTTCAATAAATAATATGACTACGAAAGTGGAATCGAGTTACGAATGCTTGATAAGATAAAAACGTTTGCTTCATCAGAGCTTATTTGCAAAGACATAAGTTTCGCCTATCTATGGTGGGGTTGCCAACACGAAAAACTATAAAATAATGATACTATCTCGATGAAAGGAACTTTGAAAATATCTCCCGCGAGATTCAAAGTAGGTACATTTACGAGGAAATTACTATGATTTTTTTTCAACGTGTACATTTAAGGAAATATGCTAAAAATCGAAGGTTACAAGGTACCTAGTTACTAAAGATCAATATACATTCTCAATTTGGTCGGATAACTGGCTGGATATTGGGCTTTTCCTATAATAATATAACTATAAATAATACATAAAGTACCTTATTAACTTCTTTGAGCCTACCCTATTTCCACTTTTCCGATATTCCTACAGTATCGGAACTTTTGATCTAAAAACTGAAATTCACTATTACTAACGGCTCGTAAAGTGAAGATTACAGAAACCGCCTTTTTATAGGTTGGTTATAAGATAGTTATTATTAAAAACAAAAGTGCCAACACTCAGAAACTTTCGTATAATTAAGAAATCTATTTTCGATGATGTTCGAAATACAAGTTTTCAAGTAAATGTATGGAAGGAAACAAAACGAAACAAAGTTTTCTAAAACTATTAAATCTAGTACTAGATCCTGTGTACCCGCTTTCCACTGTGTACATAAATACCCTCAATATTGCATGGGTTAACCCTTAAAAGTTACTTCTGATACGAACTATATATCTACGGGTTGTATCTACGTGATGCGTGCGCCCTCGAGACAAATAGTGTCCAGCAGTGCTCTCATATTTCAAGAAACTCTCGATTCCCAGCCCCCGTATGCCAATCTTTTGCTGTCAAGTTATATTTCACTGCCCAGTGTAATTTCTTCAGGTCACGTGGTACAATTTTGTACCACGTGATCATTCTTTTTAGACACTTGTCAGCAAAATATGCGCGAAAACACATCAAATGACGTCATAATGTCACTATTTAGTCACAGAATAACTATGAGTTAGTATGAACTGAACTGAACTAGTATGAACTTTGCAGTTCAACTTTGATTGGCATACCAATGCTGAAACCATTCTCCGTGTTCAGCCCACGTAGAAGGTCACGTGTGCTGTTGTAAACCCAGATTAAAAAAGGTTCGCTCTTTGTATCTTTAAATATAAAGGATTTTCCTTACCAAATCCGTTTTTAAAAAATAAAGGTATCTAACGATATTTTTTCTGACAATACGATGAAAACTCAGGTATAAGTCGGGTTTTTCTAAAGATACCTACTTTGTGCTTACTAACTTTTAAAAGCTTATCTTTACTATTTAAAGTTAGTGACTAACAGTAAATAAAAACCTTAGTTATTATCTTCGGTCCCTCCGAGCCGTAAAATAGAGTTGAGTTGAGCATTAACCCAGAGTGGTCATGACCATGGTTACTAGCCTGTCCAGCCATGTTGTAATCTTATCTTATCTTATCTTATCTTACTAATATTATAAATGTGAAAGTTTAGATGTTTGGATGTCTGTGTTTCAATCACGTCTAAACTACTGAACCAACTTGGATGAAACTTGGCATATATATAGTTCGTAACCTGGATTGACATATAGGCTACTTTTTATCTCGAATAATTAACAGGATCTATAGGATAAAATGAACGAAAAGGATTAGCAGCGCCAATTGGCAAGAGGATTTCATTGTCATGTCATGTCACGTCAGTTTGACAGGGCGTAGTACTACCTCTTTGGTCTAACGACTAGCGTTTGACATTCCAGTACGAGTTCGGTGTAATGAGGTGTAATGTCAAGTTTCACAAAGTATCCGCTCGGTACATGCACAGATAATAAATATAATGTACACGGAAACTGTAGACGCGTACGAAGTCGCGGGTAACTACTAGTATTGAATATGTCAAAAGTCATTGAATCTGTTAAAAAATCGCACTAAAAATATTCCTATTTTGACTTCTTAGTGCCTTTTCATACATCCCGGTAGACGGCTATCCAGGTATCCGGCAACCGGGACATGTGAGATAGGTCCTATAGTAAGTCAAAGTCATAATTTCTTTATTCAATAATGTCACAAGGATCATTTAGAAGCATCCCTTGGCTTTTCTCTATCCATCGACTTCCCGCGATCTTAACAATGTCTTCGGTCCATCAAGGGGCCGTCCTACACTTTGCTTTCCGGTTCGCGATCACTATTCAAGAATCTTTATTTATTAGGTTGAATTAATTTCAAGAAATCGTCAAATATTCTTACAACGGCCATATTCATTTTGACAAAACATAACATCTGTAATGCTCAAGGATTTAGCTTCCCTTATTGTGGTTGTTATCAGATCCACCCCACGACGTTAATCCGCAGCCTCCCTGAAGCGTAGACCTCCTGAAGTGAGGCTTGAGTTTATCCTTTTAGCGTAATAAAATAATCCATCATCTGAAGAATGAAAGGCGTGTGAAAAAGAGGGTGCGCCGGGATCTAAAAAATGTGAGTATTTTAATGCGTTTTTAATTATGTAGAGTCATCATCCATAAGTATATTCCGGCGAATGTGAGTACCTTAACCTACGAGCACATAAACCATTCAAGGTTTTTAAAGTGCAGCTTGGTATGCCAATCAAAGTTGAACTGCAAAGTTGAACTGCAAAGTTTTAAATCATGGTCAGTTCATACCAACTCATAATTAATCTGTGACTAAATAGTGACATTATGACGTCATTTAATGTGTTTTCGCGCAAATTTTGCTGTCAAGTGTCTAAAACGAATGATCACGTGGTACAAAATTGTACCACGTGACCTGAAGAAATTACACTGGGCAGTGAAATATAACTTGACAGCAAAAGTTCGGCATACGGGGCACTATACTTATTGAAACTTTATTTATTATGAAGGAGTTGTTAAAAATAAAGATGATGAAGAGAAAAAGTGTTAAAAATGTTTGAAAATAACTGAAGTTTTTCAATTCCATTTTAGGTTTAAATTCTCATAAAAACAATCTTAGTTCTATTCAATTATACAGTGCTTATTTAACAAAAGTTATTTTGCCTTTTGATTTTCATTTTTTATTCTTACAGAACCTGACTTGTAATGTTAACTACGGAGAAGAAGAAGAAGGGATATACGTTTGGCAGTCTTCAGCTGTAGTGAAGTTGATAAACAACAAGTAGGTTTGAAAAATCCGTTTGCGCTGTTGGACATCACAAGCTAAATGGAAAAGTTGTGTCATAGGCTCGCCTCGTAAGTAAAGATTTTTTTTTGTTCGGTGTTGGCTTCGCACGTTTTGTGCGCCTCGTAAAGTTGTCTGCAATATGGTGTGAAGAAAATGTCCACTAAACATTGAACTACAATACATAGAAATCAGCATTTCTTTAAGAAAAATGCCAGAATTTTGGTACTTTGTAATAGTCATGTTATGACGCTGGTCAGTAGTATGTTGGTTGTACATTGCAGATTTGCACTCAAGCCCTTCTAAGTGTACGCTAATCAAGCCGTCGTATAAGTAAGAAATATGCTCACGCGCTCGTCTGAGCACAATTGTATCGCTCCATTTTCAGAGCTCCAATGCATGTAAATGAAAACGTATTTCTCGGTAGGACTGTTCCCTTTCACGCGTAGCAAATTGCGTAGGCGCTGTCTACGGCGTAGCAGCTTTGTAGCCTCTCGTGGGCCGTAGCACGTCACTAGTCAAGTCAACAACTAGCTACTTGTATTAAAATAGACTTGTTGTGATGGATGAGATAAAATGTAGGTATTTAATGTAATCTTTTTTTGCTTTCATATTGTAGAAAAGATCTTAAATTAATTAATCTAAAAATTAATAACTTCCAATAGAGATCTTGAGAGATCCTCGAGCACCAAAAAATTAAATAAACGTCTTTTTAAAATCGAAGACCTATTTTTTTTTTTCAATAAATAGTTTTCAAAGCGACCTTTGTAAGTATCTACTTAAAATTTTTGTCTGTGGTTCGGTAAGACTGATAAAGTACCTATCGTGAGGCTAAAGATCTAATTAACGTTTACCTTTGAGGTCTCGAGGCTTCTCCGATCCAATTACTGGTAAATATATCGCTTTGCTTCAAACTTAAGTAATTTAACCCAAGTTTTGAAGATACATGTTTTTGCTTCATTTCTGTTTGTTTTTGAGGTTTTTTTTAGGGAAATGAGCGAAACATCTTATTATTAGTTCTCTTGAGAATTTTAACAATACTCTTTTGAAATGGTGTTTAACATTCGAATAGGTATTAAAATGCTTGCTTAGTAAATGTGCCAATGGGCAATAAAAATAGTGTCAGGAGAGACGCATTCACAGTTATTTCGGTCAAATCTAACACTGCAATTTGTACACTGCAATACCGGCTACCCGTCAACCGGCACATGTGAAACGGGTCTAAGGGCTTAGTAATTATTGGTATTCCGCGCAATTATTTTGAATGAACTCTAATCTTGTGGTTGAGTGGTAATATGCAAGTAACGATAGAAAAACAATTTGTTAATATGTCATGTTCCTGCTGTTATCTCGAGTGCTTAATTTGTGCGATAAGTTTTTGTTCATTTTTATCTGGGCATAAACAAAAGGTTAAAATGACATTTTTAGTTCAATTTATGTGGTTCAATGTTTTGATGCATGAGTTCAAATTGTTTCAATAGTATACATACTATTGAAAAAATTTGAACTCATGCAACAATATTATCTTGAATATTATTGTCATGAATAAATAGAGCAGTCGATAGAGTAGTAGGTATCTTATAAATTTCAGCATATTTAGCGATCAAATGGGATCACTAACTAATTGAGATGACACAGATAAAATACTAACCGAAAAATAACATGGGTGAATCTTATTTAAAGGATGATTTTTTTCACATTCAAGTTTAAACCAATGGGTTTAAACTCAAATTCGAATTAGTGATTCAAGAAAAGTTCTTGATTCAAAAAAATTTGATTTAACAAAATTACTTCTTGTGAACGACAGATTACTAGTCACAAGCTTTTAATGGATAAACACCCCATCTACATCGCAGCACCATTTTTTTCATCACCTAAATAGAAAAATTGCGTATTTCATAATAAAATGAGATTCATCTTGACCACTTGAATATATCGCTTATTAAAAAGCAGTTAAGTGAATCCCATATAAATTATGCGTAATTGGGATCCATGATAGAGTAAAATGTTGTTACTTACATGTCTCGACTGGCGAAGAGATGACATCTGTCGCGGTCATCTTCCACGCGATGGCTCCGGGTAACACGCTACTTATCACAGACACTGTGATGCCTTTCTTTTACAATTCCACGCGAAAACACCTTTTAATTCATCTAAAATCAGGAGATAATATCGCGCGAGCCAACAGGCTGTTTCTACATTGCACTATCGATTGAGCGATGAGGGTAGACGCGCATGCGTGCTGCTGGCGTCCGCGCGCAGGCGTAGGGTTGCGGCGGCCATCTTGGGCCGGAAAGACGTCATTTGACAGCTGGATTGCGACGCTCTTCCGTCAATTATTAACGCCCTAATTTTCCAATGACTAATTTGCCGACTGTGCTTTATTATGAGGAAATCGGATGTATCATTTGACTAAATGCGTCATCTCTTTAAAATGAATAAACAAAAATAAGTGACACCTTTGAAGCTAATTGAATTAAAATATTAGGACAATTCAACTCCAAAGAACACTTTAAAATAAGTAATCTCATGTATTTACTTAAGTATTACTTGACATAACTTTTATTTTTATTACTGTGGGTGGGTAAAAGAAAAAAATCAACATTAGCTTCGTTATAAATTAAATTTTATTGAAAATCGTAAATAAATTTACATAATAAATATTATTACATCACGTGTACAAACGTATTTGTGTAGTGTTGTTGTGGCAGGCTGGCTGCGTGTGTGTGTAGTGTGAGAATGTGGAGTGCGTAGCCTGGTGTTTAGTAGCCGGCCAGCTCAGCGAAGGTGGAGTCCATCTCGTCTGCCAAGCTCTTGTATCTGTCCTTGTTGATTCCGAGCTCATCTGTGAATGCCAGACAAAGAGGTCAGCTTGGACTATCACACAGAAAAGTTCTCTCGCGAAGTCTAAACTTTACGTATATCCTAGAATTTTGATGATGATTTATGTTAAAGTTTTTAAGTTACATTTTATATTTAATTTTTATAGCGTAAGCAAAGAGCTTTAAGTCATAAAATTAGAGCATTATTATTACATATTAAAAAGAACGAAGTATACCTTGAAAGCATTTGTCCACGGCGGTGGCAGCAAAGCGAAAGACATATTAATCACAACACAGAAAGCGAAATCTTTAAGACAAGTTACAATCGCGTAATAACCAACTTCAGAGCTACTGTTCGATTTGACAGCAGCTTAAATTTAGCCAGACCCACGTTTGTCACTTGTCTAAAGATTACGATTACTATAGATTTCCAGTCACACTGGTATTGTTAGGTATACACTAATGGGTCGCATTGCAACGCAATAATCAGATTGCCTACTAAAACTTGCATCTACAACGTGCAGAATGACGTAATCCATCAATCTTGAAAATTACATGCTCAGATTACTATCTACAATCTACTATTGCGTGCAATTCGACCTCGCATCGTGAACGCTTAAATTTAAAAGTGTTTATAACTCTTTATTGACAGTCCCCATTTATAAAGGGTTAGGGTTTAAAGTTGGGTTCATGATGGAAAGATTTGATGGATGAATGTTACTGGGTTTATTTACACTAGCTGTATACGGCAATGAAGTTTACAACATACAACTTTCTTTCCTGTGTTTTCCTAAATAAGTATTACGATATCAATGTTGTCACAGATGTTGTCGGTATGCAAAGTCTTTCAGCTGTTGTCCACTGATCTGATTCTTGGTGATATTTAACTTTTTGGTATATAAAACATGCCAAAATATGGTATTTTCGATGGACTCATCTAAATCGTATACAGCTAGCGTTGCCGTGTAAATAAAACCATGAGTGGTGATTTTTGAGACTCGGCGACGGTGAAATTTGCTGAGGATTCGGGTGCTCGTCGGTACAAAAAGGTGTCTTATTCTAAGTGCGTTAAGGGTGAGTTAGTATCCTGTCAGCTCGGCGAAAGTGCCGTCCAGGTCATCGCATATCGCCTTGTATTTCTCCTTCTCGCTGAATAATGTGTCTGAAAAATTTAGTTATTAGATAGTTTTCGAAGCGTAAGTTACATGCAATTTTTAGAAGTTTAGAAAGCTTGTTTTTGAGAAGTTATAGTGTTCTCTTTAAGACCCTAGCACACAGTTATTTAGACTCAAAATCTATTGGAAAAGGTAAATAGACCCGTTCTTTTAACAAGCTATATTTTGCAAATATATCAGTCATAGTTCAAAATTTAATGAAATATTTAATAAAAGAAGCCGGGTAATATTAAATAAGGATTGTAAAGAATTAAATATATAAACACGTGTGGTAGAGTCTTTTAATACGGAAAGTAATGATCCAGTTAATTCATTATTGTTTTTGTCTTGTTGGAATTTAGAAAAATATTTCGTTTTCAAGTTTAGTTAGGTAGAGCTAGGTGTCAGTATTTTGAACACTTGACAGCCTAAAACCACAAAGATTTGTTTTTTTTTTTAATTTCCACTAAGTGTTTAAGGAAATTGATGTTACTAATCAGAAATCACAATAGAATAATTGTTGATTCTGAGAAATGCAAAGAATAATAAAATGTTTCTTCATGTTATTCTGGTGTTTCCCAAGGACGTACCTTCGAGCCTGTCGACTTCCTTCTGCAGTTTCTTGACAGTCTTCTCGGCGAATTCGGCGCGCGCCTCCGCCTCCTTCAGTTTGCTGGTGAGGGTCTTCAGCTGCTTTTTGAATTCTTCTACGCGCTGGTTGGCCTTCTCCTCGGATACTTCCAAGGATTTGAGGGAGTTACCTACGACCTGGGGAAAGTCGAATAAAATAGTAAGTTTGGAGTAGTTTTTGTCATCACAGTATACCTGCTAAAACGGTGTTGCAGCTACAATTAGTAAACTATGGTAGGTACTTATACGTTAAACCACTTTATTTGTATGTATTGTGGGACGGTTTCTTTAACCAAGCAAACTAAAAAAAAAACAATATTTCTTGTACGGTAGAGTATTTGTAGAGAGTAATTGTAGATAAGTATTGTTATCTACATATTACCATACTTCGCAAATAAATTCATTCAAGAGACTTTGCAAGTTTGGCGTCACAATTACTCTTCCTAATCATACCACGTCTTAGTATATACCTTGTATTGTAAATTTTACTGAAAATACCAGATTTCTATGAGCTGGATCCTACCTTGAGTTCCTCCTCAAGTTCTGAGATCTTGGCGTCTCCAGACTTGACACGGTCCTCAGCAACTTCAAGCTCGTCTTCAACGAAGGCCAGTTTGCGGGATACCTGCAACATCACAAGTTATGTTAGAAATATGTAAACCAATCAAATACGAAGAGTCTTAAAAATGTTACAAAAAAATAGGTTAATAACTCTTTATAAATAACAAGATTGATTCTCAATTAAATAAGTGTTTCGTTTCTCAAAACTGGACCGGAACACCTAAACTGGGACATTATCAGGTCATTTACTTCGTCAGATTTGCCGTCAGCGTCCTCAGCCAGGAGACGGGCCTCCTTCAGCTGGTTTGTGAGCTGGTCCATGCGCTCCTCGTCTTGCTGTGCTCTGTTCTCGAGTACTTTGCACATACTGCAACAAAAAAAATTGCTTAGAACTCATTTTAGATAGATAGATAAAAACTTTATTGCACACACAAAAGAAATTACATACAAGAAAAAAACAAAAAATAGATAACACAATGGGTGGATTTATCGCTCGATCTCTTCCAGACAACCTTTGGTTGCTAAGTAAAGATATCAGCCATTTGCTTTAAACTATTCAATTCAATCTTGTTGTGAAACCAATGCTGTGACTTTAGCACGTCCACGTTGTTCTCCGTTAGCAGATGGCCCGCTACATCTTAAATTTTATGATTGCTAAGAATACTCTACTAATAAAAAACTAAGCATACTTTTGTGAAAGGTCAGTGCATAGGGATTTGGTTCAACTTGAGTGCTTTTATTAGTGCTCTCCCCCCACACACTGACCTAAGGTAATAAAAGAAAGCTGAAAAAGATATCACAGAACAGATAAAGATAAGTAATTACCCGGTATACGTGTAATTTTGTGGTTTATCTCAGACTTTTGAACACCACATATTATTATAGTAGTCACAACTCACAACGGATCTTTGTCCGTCTGAAGTACCTACCTATCTGCGCAGAACCGACTTTTGGGTTGAGTCGGAAAATTTTTACGCACAACACATGCGCAATCGTTGTTGCACCTAACTTCAGAGGGATAAAGATCCGGTGTGCCTACTGTACTTTATTGTACCCATTCGTACACAGAAAAACACGTCGACCTATAGTGTTTGGACTTTGAACTATCAGAAGTTGAACGTTGCAAATCGTGCGAGAGAGACAACACTGTGTTTGTGTAAGACGGAATATATTGCGCTCCCTTTACTACGATTCTCTGCATTGTATATAGCGTAGTTATGGTTGTATTGGGTGTATAACTTAACCTGTGGCCGTGTGTGCCTATCTTGTTTTCATATACTTTTGAAACCAATTGCTTTCAAAACAAAAGCTATCGTCCACTAACCGGTTGTTCTCATCAGCGGACTGCTGAGCTTCGAGCAACTTCTGCTGGGCGGTTCCGGATCTCTCCTCAGACTTCTCCAGGTCCTCCTCAATCTGCTGCACCTTCCTGTTCATGGCGGCAACATCGGCTTCCGTGGAGGTGAGGAGTTTCTCCTTCTCTTCTAAGTCCTTGTTGGCCTGTTCCAGTTTGTTCTTGTTGAGTATGAGATCCTCTTCCACCTGGGCGAGCTTCTTCTGGAGCTCGCGGACTTCCTCGTTTACCTGGAATGAAGGAAGGTAGATTTCATTTACTAAAATATTTTTCGGGAGAATATTTGGTGGCTACCCTAAGACTTAAAAAAAAACAGATCAGTGGAACTTGTAGAGAATGTTTGTGGTTTTTATAAGAGTACTTTCGGTACATATAATTGTTCTCCTTGACCTCGATTGACCTTTCATTTCAATTTACCTATATTACTGAGTAAGTTAAGTTGAACATGAGATTTCTGATATGGTCTTTACAAAGATTGCCCCTCATCAAATAAATGTTATGAATACATGTACCTATATCATTTAAATGAACAAAAGCTATTACTACGCTAGTTTCTGGCATATTCTTGTGGAAATAGCCCTAAGTTAGAGAAAGGAGTATTTAAATAATGTAGGGACGTTACCTTATCGGCGCGGAGGTTGGCATCCCTGGCCTGCTGTTCGCTGGTGTCTGCCTTGTCCATGGCATTGTCCTTCTCCAGCTTCATCGCCTGCATCTTCTTCTTGATCGCGTCCATGGCGGCGGCTTTGTGTCTTTACTTCTCGGTCGGAAAATACGCCAGTTACGGCCTGGAATGCAAAACTGAAATTAGAATCAGATTAGTGGAGAATCAATAAACATGGTCTAAAACATGGCCCATATCTCACAGTACAATGAATCAAAACGACATCCGACTATTCGCTAATGCACCACAGGTGTGCGATGCTTCACTCTACTTTATTTTATACCTAGAAGTTTAGTATTTGGAAACAGCAAAAATATATCAAAAGGTATGATCAAAACTTTCTCTCTCTTCTTTATTTCACTCGTCTGTTAATTGGAGGCGACGTCTAAATTGCTGGCAGTTTGTTGGGATCGGGATCAGCGTAATTCAATCACAACTTTCGGGATCAGTTTAATGTTGTTCGCAACAGAAATAGACGCCTCGTTGCTTCTTTAGACGTTACATGAAAATAATTACACGCCTACGATTTGACGTGTATCAAAAATTATTTTTACGCAATTGTAATACAGACCATATTTCGGTTGTTGAAACTATCTCATCTATCTAGGTCTATATATATGGTCATGTGAATGCCATAGATTTTGGGCATTTGCGCTCTAGAGTACACGTATAGTCAGCATCTTTTTATAGTTGGAATGAGAGAATGAATAGTTGCTAGTTTTACTCGTAAGTTCTAAATTAAATGTCTCATCATCATTTACTAATGATATTGAACATACAAGTTTTGCGTAGTTTGAGGCTGGATGGTGCTGTGTGAACTGTTATTATTTTTTTATTTACATCCTGCCCCCGTATGCCAATCTTTTGCTGTCTAGTTATATTTCACTGCCCAGTGTAATTTCTTCAGGTCACGTGGTACAATTTTGTACCATGTGATCATTCTTTTTAGACACTTGACAGCAAAATATGCGCGAAAACAAATCAAGTGACATCATAATGTCACTATTTAGTCACAGAATAACTATGAGTTAGTATGAACTGACCACGATTTCAAACTTTGCAGTTCAACTTTGCTTGGCATACCAATACTGAACAAGAAACGTTATAAAATTATGTCATGTAATACAAGCTTTAGGTTATTTGTGTTTTAGTAGTTTTGCGTGGGTGTAAACATTTGGCACGGTTATAAGACTTAATTTATAAGATTCTGTATTTTAACAATGAAAGCTTGTAAAACAGTCTAAGTTTTATAAACAGCCAGTCTTTATTTCTAAAGAGTTTCGGTTTGCCGTAGACCCGATATTCGGAGCACACATATTATTATATTTAAGGCCACGCTCTGGCAAACGTGGTAACCCTACCACGATCTTCGAAGCACAAACACTGGTTGAGAAGAACGAATATTTGAATGAATATCGCGTTGTACACAGTGGATGATAAGATCCAAACACCGGGCTCAGTAGCACGTCTTGGGAGAGGTCTACGTCCAGCTGCGAACCTATATAGGTTGATGATGATGATGATGAATGTAGTTCAGTGTATGCTGTGAATATCAGTCGACCTTGGTCAGCTCTACCCAGTTATTTTTAAAGTATTTATTTATATGTTACATTGTTACCGAATATATTGAAAGTTTTCATAACTTTTGAACTTCACGCCGCAAGCTAACGAGACTCAAAAAGACTGTTTACATTAGATGAAATACGTAAGCACTTTATATATCTACTGATTTAACTTTGGTGAATAACGTGGTGGTACTGAATAATGGCTGAAATAATTGAAATATGAATTTCGAACGCCTACGTTTGCTAATCAGCGTAGCTCACTCTTTCATGAGTTTTGGTTGGTTAAAAATGAGTAAAAATAAGAAGAACAGATCTTGTTGACATTATCAACGTACTGTTTTGACGTGCATCTGACTACCCTTTTAGACTTGTTCAAGAATTTTTTGTTCCAATCATCTAGGGTATATTTAGCCTTAGTAGAACATACAATAGTGGTCTTACATGATGTAAGTACATTTTAGTTTTCGGAGATGCTTCCCTAAAAATTAATAGTTGTACGAATTTCTTGTTAAAAATGAAAATGAAAAATGAAAAAATCTTTATTTCCAGCAAAACATATATACAGTAGGTAGGCAAGGGTAGGAAAGGTACATAGGTACAAACCCAGCAGGTAGGTACAGTGAGTAACAACAGACAGATAATTACCTAAACATCAGGGGTACCTACTAATGAGCGCTGAACAATTCGGACATACGATCAAAGAGCTGTCATTTGTTGTTATAAAATAAAATACAAACAATCTCACGATGGTATAAACGCAACCTCTCGAATTAGGGCCAATTATTATTAGGTCCAGCTATAAAGTTACTTTCATAAAACAAACATACGGTTTCATGAGAACTATAAAACTGCAGTAAAGCTAAACTAACCTAAAATTCGGGTGGAGTCGAAAAATAACGATGGTATGACGTAGTTCTGGCTAGCTGACAAGTCTTGCCGATATATTGTTCAGAAATAAACGTTTTCAGCATTTTTAAACAGCTGTTGCATGTGTGCTAAATATAAGATCAACTGAGGTTACGTATTTCGTGACTAACCATTTGAGATCCGGTGAAATGCTCACAAAATTTAATGGATTTGATTCAAATTGAGTTTTGAATAAATCATTTATTTTTAGTTTATCTTGACTTGGTAGATAACCTACCAATTACAGTCAGTCAATCTGAATCGTAGAGCATTTTCAAAGTAGGTGTTATAACTGATTACTTCGATCTGGATTTAGTTTGAAGAGGCACTACATCTCTTCGATTGGTTCGTCAAATAACAAGTATCTGGTAGGTATTTATTTAGTAAATCAATGATAATATCCATAGAATTATTCACTAGAGAAATGAAACAGTTTAAAAGCTTCCCATTAAATCAGGTGAAAATAAAAACTTGTAAATCTTGTGTAAATGAACCGACTATAATGTTCATTCTAAGTAGTTACATGTTTTTTTATTGCTTGTACAAATAATTAGTTACCGTACCGCATGATCAAAATTGTATAAAGTAAAACAAAAGTTTAATTAGGTCTCGCAAGATTGAAACATGGAAAAATTCAATAAGTATTTTGATTTTATTTTGATTTGTAAACATGCTTATCGTGTAAATTCTAATTATAATTAACTTTTATATTTGGATCTAAATTCAAGTAAAAAAAATTAAAAACTGAGGTAAAGAAAATATATCTTTTGCCTAAAAGTTGTCAAAGGATTTTGCTCAAGGCTCCGTCAAGGCATTATCCTAAGTCCAATATAATTCAATTGTCCTTGACTGAGTGCAAATTGCATCAATCCAATGTCAATCTCTCCAATCCACGATGTCATCAAGGTTACATTCACGTACATTCACGGTAGAGATGTCAAATACATACAAGCCGCTACGTGTCGTAGACTTCGTAGAGGGACACGCGCTAATTTATATGAAAATATAATTTTTTTGATCATTATGTAGGTATGGTCCAAATTATGAACTGTTTTTTTTATAACATAATATAAAAATGTTATCATACTGACCGACGACTTTATAAAGTTTTCAGGATGCAGGGTGTCAGAGAATGAGAAGGGGTCTAAATCTTCCAGGATATTTACGAGGGTGGCTGCATTCACAGGCCTTCACACAAACTCAACTGCTTTTCAAACTGATAATGATGTCGATGATAGGTGACTAATTGATCAGTTAGATTTAGTTTTAATGACAAAAGTTTAGTTTAATGTATTCCATTCTGCTCTTTCATTGCAATTTAAAATAGTCATGTTACTGCACAGCAGTTAGTATAAAACACTAGTTTCATTGTAATCGCCTGAAATATTTCACATCGTCCAGGAAGTGGAAAGTTATCTGAATTTTAACGAGTTCCCTCCAGCTCTGTCCTAAATATTTCAGAGATAGTTGCCGGCTAGCTCGTAGGTATGTTTTAGGTGGTTCTTTGATAGCGTGCCAACATTCCCAGGTTCTGAATTTTTGCTTGGCTATGTAAGGTAAGTTTAGATATACATTTTCTAAATTAAAAAAATCAATATTTAAAAGCTGCTTGCTCACACCAAAGTGTACTATGTCGTATTTTTCAGGTGTATATTGTTATAAACAACGGCTCTTTTGGACATTTTGATGAGATTTAGTTGCATAAAGAAATTGATTCTCTGAATGCATCTATGTTGAAATAAGAAACCGATTAGACATACTGACCGCGCATAGCGCCGGCCGGCCTAAATACGTGAGATATGGGCCACGTCTCGGTCTAAATAAAAATTGAGACGAGTTTCCTCATCTCGCTAAATAAATACTGATGTTCGTATGCCGCAAATAGGTTACAAGTATCGGCGCGGGAGTCGTGTGGGCGTCCACTATTTTCAGCGAGGACGCGCGCGCGCTGAAACCCGAGTCACAGCCGCGCGCGGCCGCCGGACGAGAGCACCATCACTCCATACCACACCCGCAACACCTGATACTCCAGGACTTCACATTGCAACATCGAACACCACTATCTTAGAAGGTACGGTGTCGCGAGAACATCCGCCAACCAAATAAGCATACAACACAATATCACCGATAACCTGGAGCGTCCAGTAGCTTGGATACTCCACTCGCGGCACTGAATCACACAATCCTTGGGGTCGGGGTCCGAGGCTGGTGGAGTATCCAAGCTGGCGGCTCTTGGACTCACCTCACGGGCGGGCTGTTCACACGGCGGAGCGACACGCACTGCGCGCCGCCCGCCCGAGGGCCGGCCCGCGCGCCCGCCCGACTATTTTCGGTGCCAAAAATCCAGGATTCTTCAGCCACAATCGCAACTCTGCGCCAGCGGCTGTCACTCTCGCGCACGCGGCGCAGTCGCACATTTCGCGAACGACAATCTGTCGGAGCCGTGAAATCGTTTTGATCGCGGGTCGATGCTATCAAAACATCAGTCAATGCCGCGAAGCAGATGCAGATGCAGTATTTTTTTTATATAGCTACAAAAGAATTATGTTCATAATGATTATACCTATGTTTTTTGAGATTATTTATTTTCAGCAGACGACGGATCTTCATGAGCAGTTTAATACCTAACGATATTTAGTAGAGTATGGGATAAACAAAGGACCCCTTACCTTCTGTCTGTCCCCAAACCATACTAATATTCTCTTGTGATTCCCATTATTCAACTTAGTTCAAAGCTTATTACAGCGGCAAAAAAACACTATTGTTCCCAAAAAGCTTTACTTTAGATTCATAAGGACATGACCTTATGAGATGGCAAAAAAATAACATCTTGCACTGGAACCTCATGAGATAAGGGCAAGCAATAACGATAGCACACGTATTATTTAAGTAGGTATCTACTTCTAGTTCTGCATAAATACTTCAAGACACATCGAGGGAATAACAAACTTAACAAAGGCCAAAAATATTTCAGGAATTTATTAGATTCCGTTGAAAGTTGATCCGATAGGAAGTTGTAAGTAACCTTTCCTATATTTAGAGATCTTGATAAACTGACATCATAACATCGTTTAGCTTTCGACTGAACGGATATGAATGATTTATTTTATAAGGTTTCAGTAGGCACCAAAAATTTAAATTCTGGATTTAAAATAATTCGATATTATTCTGTATCCCAGCATTTTAATTTTTTGTGTTCCAATTCTGGAAAAAAATCCTCTGTTATTTTTATGCAACTACGAGTAACTAGGCAAACCGCTGTTCATTAGGTGGGCCGTATCACTAAAAGATAATAAATAATAAATAAATATTTATGGACATTTCACACGACGCCCTCTAGCCCCAATCTAAGCAAAGCTTGTAATATGGAAACTAGATGCTGATAGAATACTTTAATACTTTTTTTGTAAATACATACTTATAATACATAGTAACACCCAGACATAGAACAAACATCTATGTTTTGCCACACACAAATGTTTGTTCTTGGTGGGGATCGAACCCACGACCCACAGCACGGAAGGCAGACCAACCGACTGAGCTGTGACGCCTGTCACAGCCTGTATTCCTCTTCTTATTTATTTTAGTTTAAATAAATATTAATATTCAGGGACATTTTACACAACGCCTTATAGTCCCAAACTAAGCAAAGCTTGTAATATCGGAATTAGATCAAATCTCTGATTTAATTATCAGAATCAGTCAAGCCGGGTACAGATGCGCTGGACAAAAGCAAGTGAAGGCTTATGAGGGGCTTCGCCGACGCGACGGGAGGCGCACGCGCATACTCGCTCGCCTTTACCCAACGTATCGGCCCGGGATGATGTTAATCATTCGCAATGTTTGGTGTTCCGGTCCAGTCGTGGAAACACGGATTTAATAAAAAACATTTTTGTATTTAGTCAAAAATTTATTTTCGTAAAAGTCAATCAAACATCACATAATAAGCGGTGATAGATCTGTGAAGCTAGATAATGCACTTAGTATTAGGTACTATGGAATGTAAGAAGTAAACATATATATTGGAATAGAGTAGGTACCAAGAAACGTCTCAAAATCCAATATTTTATTAAAATCGGCAGTAAAAAAACTGTAGAAAATCTAAACTTAGCTAATTGCTATCATACAAACATACAAAAGTTTATCAATTTGAAATTAAATCATCGTAACTTTTTTTAACTTTTATGTTTTGTATGAAATTAGGTATTTAGTACTTATATCATAGCTTATATGCATCGCATAATTCATCAATGAATTTTTAAACAATAAAACAATATGGCTGGATTTTAGCCTATCTATTATCCCTACCTAGGTACCCTAACTAGTTTACCAGACCTCGTTTATTTCTTAGCATTATTGGAAACAGCTTTCTCATAATCAGTGTAAGTATAAGTGTATTGATAAGTATTTAAGTTCCAAACAATTCTTTATTTGCACAAATATCTGCAATGCAACCACACTAGTTTACTAGTAGACTAGTTTAGTTTACACGGTTTAATATCTCGTATCTCTGGCCATTTAAGTACCTATCTTTTTTTATTTTGAACATCATAGGAATGTATCAGATAAGCGCAGTCAGCATTGCAACACCTTTTCCAAGATGGCGTTCGAGGATAAGAATCACAGAAAACGGAACCCATTGTTCCACATCTTTTACACCTACTACATACAAAGCCATTCAAATTTCTAGTATTAGCTAACAAAGGCAACAGTTTCTCCAAAAAATACGAAGGTCTAGTTTAGAATTTAGAAAGGTTCTTTACTTAGTTTTCTAGACTTCCAGAGCAAAGAATGAAGCAATCAGCGTCGCACACTTTCCCGCCTTTTCTTCCAAGATGGCGGCTGTAGACAATATGGCCGCTAGTAGCCGGTAAGATCTGCAAACGTCTGGTCAACTTCTTCTGCAATTGACTTGTATTTACTGCGCTCTACCGCCACCTCATCTGTGTGGAATGTTAGTGGGTTAGTTACTAATGAACACTGAATCAATAATTGCACGAAAATACCTACAATTCCGAATATAAAAAGCCCTATGTATGACGAAAATTCCTACCGTCCAGTTAGTAGACCGTAAATAGTTTGAATAGTGTTCATTTGGTATCTTACCTAGAACATATAGAGCTGACTTTATTGAATTTACGACTCAATGACTGGCTTTAAAATCATACAAGGTTACCATTACCATCACTATTGACTTTAATGACGTAAAAATTCTGACTTCTTATTTTGTAATCAGTCCAGTCACTAGCAATGTAAATCAACCATAACACTTACGTATCCTTTTTTAAGAGAATAAGTGATGGAACAAGCAGATGTCCCACCTGATAAACGGTAGCCTCTGCCTATAAGGAGTTGATTTACTAAGTTCCTACGTCCTACCGTATTATTCAATTCAAGGTGTCGACTACAGCGGTATTCAAGGTATTTCGGAACTCTAGCTTTCGTTGAATTAAAAGATAAATCTAGAAGATTATTTTTGTTTTATTACTGTTGTTGCTAAAAATAATAGATAAAAAAACTAAGTGGCTACTGACTAATAATTTTTTTAAAAAGCACATCTAAAGAAGCATCTAATAAAGCGTGCAATGATGCATACCTACTTTATAATGGCGAGCTAGGCAGATACTTTAGAAGGTCATGTTCCAGACTTCTGTTACTACAAGATAATAGGAGAGATTTGGAAAACTACCTCAAAACAGTCATAATATACTATCCTTGATTAGGCGTGCTAGGTATTGATACAGCCATCGTATCATTTATTATTTAAACAGTGTCATAGTATTGACTATTATGAATGCAGCCTTAATAAGAAGGTACCTAAGAGTAGGTAGACTACTAACACGGAATAATTTGTTATCCATCGAATTAAATCCTCTATCAAGCTTGGTGATTTAGATAGGGTAGGTTGGTATAATAAATAAAAACAACAGCATAGTTAATAAATTAAATTTATATTACATGAAAATAAATACGCCATAAAGCTATGGTTCAAAAACCAAGTGTATAAAATTATAGATATAACTATTTTGTGTGAATCGCGCGGATAGATGGAATGACCCACAGGACCCGACAAGGGGCTTAATCCATGGGAATGAGCGTGGCTTATTCCGTGGGAATGGGCGTGGCTTATTCCTTGAGGATGAGCTCGACGAAGGCAGTGTCGAGGTCGTCTCCGATGTCCTTGTACTTCTCCTTCTCGGCGACGAGTTCGTCTGCACATTTAAATTAAATTATAACAGTGTTTTTATTAGCAAAATGCTACATAAAGTGATATCATTGCAGTCGACACAGATGGCGCCACTAAAAATGTTTCGATAGAATTTGAAGAGCAAATATGTGGCTTTGCTCTGCTCATTTTGGTGTACAATGTCTTCCTAGTTTTTGATTATGTAGTAAATTAACAACGCGCAAAGTTAACGAACGCTACGAATAAAAAAATACGCTTTATTTAGAGTAAAACCGGTAGAGGGACAGGTTTGTTCGACTCATTCTTATTCCCTCAAAGCCTTTACTCTGGTTGCTTATAAGGATGCCTGCTTGTTTGCAAGGATACCGTAAGTCAGTTCTCATCGGGTTTCCTAGATTTGTGATAGGTATCATAAAAAATAAGAATCCTGTAGTGGCGCCATCGAGTGAAAGTCATTTCTCATTGCCTAAATATTTATCCTCCAAGTCAAGTGTCGCAAATTAGTGCTGCAGCGTAAATTGCGTTTGTAGACGAATTTTAAAATAGGTGCCATAATGACTACAGAAACTGAATAACCTAGAAAATTAAATAAAACACGTCGGCGTAGCAATAGACTACGCAGCGTAGTCTTGTGCTACGTGGCGTAGAGGTGTAGCTACGCGGATCTACGTCGTTTTAATTTTCAAAAATCGTCTGCAAATGCAACAGCAGTTAAATGTTTGTAAAATAAATTAAAAAATGCTTACATGTTGCGGTCCGGTTATTCTGAAGCCATGCCTCGTACCTTAGCTCGCATTGCGTTGCGAAATAAATCATAGGTTTCGATTTTTTTTCTTTTAATTTAGTTCAGCATGCGGTTTCGGTTAAAAAGCTTAGATGTCTGTAAGGTTGCTGCGATTTTACAGCGGGAGGTGTGAAATGATTTGACGATTTGACGAGTGATTTCGAAAAGGTTTGGCTAAGTATCAGTGAGTAGTAGACTAGATAAATGCAAGTTTGAAGCGAGTTGCAGCGGTCAGTGGCAGCACGTGCAGCGGTCGCAGGTGCGGCCGAGCACAGCGCCCTCCGCCTGCAGGCCCAGGTCGTCGAACGCGCAGTCCAGCTCGCCTCCGATCTCGTGGAACAACTCCTTGCCGGCGATCAGATCGTCTGCAACCGCCGGGACCGTCAGCGACCCACCGAACTCACGAAACTCTCGCACAAACTCGGGCCCGATCAAACTATCTACTCGCATGCACTCGAAACATCTTCTATTCCATCAGCTATGTTTCACATTATTTATTGAGATAAAAATAGAACATCAGTGTATAAAATGTACTCCTTATCGAATGTCTTGTCGAGTTATCACTGTCCGAATGCGCGAGCGAGTTGGTTACGAGGGAGGAGCGGCTTCAGGAGCGGGAGCAGGGGCAACTTCGGGAGCCGGTGCCGGGGCGGCTTCGGGAGCGGGGGCTGCGGGGGCGGCTTCAGCCGGCGCAGGGGGAGGGGCGGCCGCGTCGGCGGGAGGAGCAGCGGCGGGGACACCTTCCGCGGGCGCAGCGGCGCCTTCTGCAGGGGGAGCAGCACCCTCTGCAGGGGGCGCGGCGAGGGCACCCTCTGCAGGAGGCGCAGCAGGTGCACCTTCCGCTGGGGGAGCCGCCGGCACCGCGCCCTCAGCAGGCGGAGCCGCTCCGTCTGCGGGGGGAACCGCTCCGTCTGCGGGGGGAGCCGCTCCGTCTGCGGGGGGAGCCGCAGGAGCCCCTTCTGCAGGGGGAGCGACACCCTCCGCCGGAGGAGCCGCACCGTCCACGGGGGCGGCTCCATCGGCGGGGGGTGCGGCTGGAGCCCCCTCCGCCGGCGGGGCGCCCTCGACAGGAACAACACCGTCCGCGGGAGGCGCCGCGCCTTCTACCGGTGTGCCTTCCACCGGAGCGGGTTCCGCGGGTGGAGCCTCGACGGGCGGCGGGGGGGGAGTGGGTTCCTTGGGCGGTGGCGTGGGCTCCTTGGGCGGCGGCGGTGTGGGCTCCTTGGGATGGAGGCGCTCGTACTCCTTGCGCGCGAGCTCCGCCTGCCGCGTGGTGGGGTCGACGCCGGGGATGAGCTCCACGAAGGAGTCGTCGATGTCGTCGCCGATGTCGTTGAACTTCTCGGTCTCGACGATCAGGTCATCTGCGGGGGCGGCGGCGTCAGCGCGGGCCCGCAGTCGGCCGCGCGGCATGCGTTAGCACGTGACTCGCGACACGCTGCTACACTACGGGGAGTGCGGGCGTCATGCCGCATGCCGGATGCCGCATGCCGGTGCCGCGGCGGGTTGGTTATGTACACGCGACGCCGCACTACTTCCTCTCACACGGAATGGGAACTTCATGGCTCGGATTCGTTCTCGTGAATATGATATTTGCAATGATATGATAGCTGATAGAATCGACGTCCGGAACTAGCGAGGGTGGTGGAGGGGGCACGCCGATTAGTAAATGAACACACGGTGGTTAAAAATAATAATATTATATTTTATAAACACTTGTTAGAATAATCTTAAAATCATTAATTTATTCTTCACGAACATACTTATCTACCGTTTATTAATCGACAACATTTATAAAAAGAGGGGTTTCTATCGATTGTTCGTTTTCGTAGGGGTAGTTAGTTTGTTGTTTGCAAAGCACACTACATTCGTGACATCGTGACACGACACGACACGACACGCGTGAAGCATGCAGTGCCGGTGTCGCGTGACGTCACACGGTGACGCGTGACGTCATGCGCACCGACCGACACCTGCCAGCCACAATAGTATCGAGACTATGTATAACGTGAACGAATCCACAGCGGTGGAAAGTTGATTCAATAATTTAAATAAATAACAACAAACCCAAATTATGACACAAGAAAACTCAAAACTCGAACAAAGTAGAAAATGGAATACTTCATTGTAAGTATATTGTAATAAATATCATTATTTGTTGTCATCACTCATTAAATAAAAATATCTAATCTCTTCTAATATTAAGTAAATAAAGAGTTCATTATTGCTTACATCCGTGCACGCTCATTGCATGTGAACCGTTTGTGAATATGAAATTAAATAATACCGAATCATAGTGTTTACAGCCGAAATACCTAAACATAATGGAAAAGAATGCAAAATAATGTGCAATTTTAAAATAATTATAGTGCTAAAATGCCTTTTCATTGAGTTACAAAATGCAAAGCATTTTTTGGTCCCCAAATTGGAATGTTGACATTGTCCTAAGCTAAAAGTGCTATAAAGCTGCATACATCATATCTATCAAAATCGATATAAACAGACACGCTTGTTAAATAATGACTAAAAATGAGGACAATACATTTCTCGACAATTACGGAAAATATCAGTTAATTTGTGTACCAAAATAAAAATTGCACATGGCAGTGTTGTCATAGCGAACACTCGATTTTGACATTACATTATAAAAGCGGCTGGCAATTACTCTAAAAATAAGAACATCTAGTCGCCCGCTCGCCTCATTCATTACTCGCAAAATTTCGAAATCTTATTTCTTAGATTTTTATATGGGAAATTCGGAATGTCGTTCAATTCTTGACCGCGAAGGGTGCTAGTGTTGACATATCGAAGTGAGTGAGAGGAGCGGGCGAGAGAGTGGGGAGTGGGTTCGGGCGAGGTGTTCACATATTCTGGATGTCGTGGAGAGTGGCCTCCATTTCCTCCTGCAGAAGTTTGCTCTTTTCGCGCTCCGACACCAGATCGTCTGCAAGGGGCATTGGGGCCGCGGTCAGTCGAGCACACAACAACACGCGGTTCGATACAAATATATATAACGGACATCACTAAATTATAAATTCAACCGAGATTTATACCAGAAAATTATATATAATTTTTAATACTATTTCAAATTAAATTTTTTTTTCATTCGCTTATATTTTGTTATAAATTAATTATTTGAATGTATTTAATAATTTTATTTAAAAGGTACTTTCATAAAAAAGGTTTTTATTTTTTTTATCTCTTTTCTATGAAATTTTAAAAAATATTTGAATCGAACAGCACAGGCAAAACAACATTAATAAAAAAAACCATGCGTAAACATTAAAAAATAAAACATCGAAGGATCGAGCAATCTAGTGGGACGACATTTAAAATACATGCTAACAAAATCATGACTATAGTTCACAGAATTCAGATTTACGTTCATAAGTTTACGTTCACATTGATTTTTAATAAATTAATATAATATAATTTGTACATATGGACACAAATCTAAAATCGTTCTGTAAACTTGTCAGATGATCAATATAAAACGTTACAGTGAAATAAAGAAAAATTAAGCTTTAAATCATAGCGTAAAAGAAACGAAAGCTCTCAAATCTATAGTACAGCGTTCCAATGAAGGCTGATGGTTTGTGCGTTATGTATAAGCCTTAGTTCAAACTGTTATACTTGACTTCAGAGACCTATACGAATACCATTGCTGTACGATGTAATATAGCTGGACCTTGAAATCTATTCAGAAATTTGCATTATTATCAAAATATATAATTTTTCCCTAATTTTTACCTTATATGGTTTTTTTTAATTTTTATATAACTTTATATGGTTTTATAGATGGGATATTACCTTCAAGCCTGTCGACCTCCTTCTGGAGTTTCTGTACAGAGCGCTCAGCGAATTCAGCGCGAGCTTCAGCCTGAAATTATAAACAAATGTTTAAGTTTTTGCATTTAGTTAAGCAACCTTTTTTCTGTATTTTTTAATTAATCAATATTACGTTCATTCTTGTGTCGATTTTATACACGACATTATGATTTTATTTTATCTTAATATTTAAGTTTTTACAGAAAATAGACTGCTTTAAAATGGAAAACATGCAATTTATTATTCAGTGAAAACTTTTAACTTGACTTTAGAATCACAGAGGTACTTTTTGTTTTAATTCAAACATCAAAATATTAAATGGGAAACAAAAAATATTTAGGTAATGGCAAACAATTTTAGTAAAAAAAAAACAAACTAAGCCATTAAACATGTAAAGCAAACACTCATGCATTTACCTTCACCCAAAGCCGCTATGTGCAGTGTGGGGACACTACAACGGCAGAACACTAATGATAACCAATTTAACCAACCCATAAAATAAGACGAAATGATGATTGTGAGAATAAGGAAAATACAGGACTTTGGTCGCTTGGATCTCTTTTTTTAATTTAAATTTTTCATATTCAAAATTGCCACAATGACTTTATAAATAAAATTATTTAAAATAAAGAAATTTTATAATTTTACCATATTGCCATAGCTTTATGTCAAATCGACTGAAACAACTCGTATAATGATCGAACTTCACTTAGAAAAGTTCGTGTTATTCTATATTAATTACTATCATCTAATATAAAATTTCTTGTGATAATGATATATAATTTTATTTGGAAATAAAATTCTTATTATAAGATAAAGAGAAGCGACCAGAGCCTTAATAGAGAGCACAACTTACTTGTGTCAGTTTCTGCGAGAGACTGTGGATCTTATCCTCGACGTGATCGCGGGTCGCCATCGCCTAGCCACACAGAGCCATTACTCACGGTAAGCGCACATGCGCCTTGCATTGTGAATATACGCATTGATTCGTAGAAAAAAATAACAAAAGAAACAAAAAAAGTGATTTTTTTAATGATACATAATCCTAAACAAATGTATAAATCTTAGAGTAACCGGGACGAAAACGAGCCCAAAAGGCATTCGTCGGAATTCAAACCTTCCGCCAATGAAATAAAATAACCCTCGTCATGTAAAAAAGGCGTATGTGAGACCAAAAGTGATGCGTCAGAATTCGAAACATCAGCTATTTTGAACAAACGGCAGAGGAGTACTAAATTATGGAAAATTTGCTGGTTATTACAAGCAATATATTACTGACAATGTTTATATTGTTTGATTTCAAATGAGCAACTTATTATTTGTAATTTGTATATTAAATGTTAATTTGACTGTGACTAAATTTAAACTAATCTAATCTAAACTGTGACTAGCATAATCTAAATCCATTTTTAACTACGAGATAATTAAGAAAGGAGTTGCAGAAGTTTAATCTACCGACGCGGGGATTTTAATTTAGAGGGAAAGAAAAAGACGAACGAATCTTTCTAAAGTATTTCATGACATTACTATTAAAATTATGTTGTTATCTTACCTGTCCATAAAGATAAACTAATTCGTATAGAACTGGTTGACAACTGTATATACGGACATTGGGGCACAGATAAGTACTCATTTTAAACTAATTAGGAAAAGAAATACGTACTTACAAGGAGATAAAAAGCTCAGAACAGAACAATGCGTACATTCACAACATGACCGGCAATATACATAAAAGAAACAATTAATACACAGGTAAAGAAAGAAAAGATAGACATCATAAATACATAGATGAAGCACCAACCGCCTCCAGCGACACTAGGGACCTACACCAACGGACGTAGCTTATTTACGAGAAGCCACAGGTACCCCTTGCAATAAATCTATCCAAGATCGCATAATATATATACAACGAGCTCGGAATCGATTATACCTCCAGGGCACAACACTATCCCCAAAACACAGAATGGCGATGAATATGGATCTACAACCGTAACCAATCTCTAGCTACTGGTTCGCCGCTCTGCCTGTCAACGTTTACCTCTCGGAGTTGTCTGTCCAGCAGTTTAACTCGTCCCTCATATGTCTCTTCTCTTTGCGTTGCCTGTGATTATTTTGTTAACGAAAAATAAAAATAAACACAACAACGAAAACGGAAAATCGGTTTCATGCAAACAGCGCTGCCGCGAGTTTGTACTCATTTGGACGACAGCTCTGTTACGGTAAAACTATGTTACATTGGAAGTTAAGGGGGACACAACAGCCAGAAAACGATAGAAAACACTGCAGTTACAGAACATTTTACAGTCTATGCCCTCTTTACTTTATGTAAATGAGGGTATAGATTTCGTTTGTGCGCAGAATGCAGTTAGGCAAGCGTACAAAACCACGCGAGTTATCTCTCGTCAATTCACACCTCCTTTAGGCGGGTTGTGAGGGTTTTGATTTGGTTTTTGTACTCCTCTTCGCGTTGGTTGGCCTGTGTAGAATTGTACATTTTATTACTGTGATCTATGCTGTCATAAACTTCAAACTAGACGCGTATATTTCTTCCAAGGTATTCTAAAATGCTACGCTAAAATTCGGTTGGGATAATAGGTTGGTGCATCATTCTGAACTTCTATTTCGTCAGTAAACATTTGGATCTTTAGAAATCCAGTTATCATCCTTATAAAATTTACTAAAAATATTGAAATAGATAAAAAATTTGTGTGTACCTTCTCCTCAGAGACTTCAAGGGACTTCAGGTTGTTGCCAACCACACGGAGTTCCTCCTCAAGCTCGACGATTTTGCTGGAAAATTGTGAAAGAAACAATCAATTTCTACTGAACAACAGCTCTGTACAATAACTTCTTATTTATACGTGAGGGACCGAGAACTTGCCTTCCAAAGTAGACTTTATTAAATAAACTTCTAGTTGGTAAAAAACTATGGCAATATTTTTATCGTATGTGTATTTGTAAATAGATAATTGGGACAATACTTTGGCTGCTGAGATAGTCAAAACAATAAGAAAATGTAGTTTGAATTTAATTTTATTCACATGTTTGTGTACTACTTCGAAACTAAAGGGCTTTCAATCAATCACAATGAAAGGGTCATGTATTACTCTTAGTCAGTATGACCGACATTTCTAGTACAAGAATTGAGCAATGAAGCTACAATGTTACTGATTTCTGAAGACGAAGAGCGAATTGGGCAACTATTAAAATTCGGTTCTAACTTAAACTCGTAAAGTTAATTATGTAATATCCCGCAAGTAATAATCAATTATAACAATAGTTACCTAATCAGTTATAGAATAATTACAAAATGTTCCTTATTGAATAAATCTGTCGGCAATGAGCCATGTTGTAGGTTGCGATTTCAATTAGTTAAATAATAGTAGGTAGGTACTTATTTGTATTATTTGTATTTGTATTATCTTATTTGTATTATGCAATAAATATAATTGATTAGAAACCGTTTTATGTTATTAGTTGCGCAACCCGACCTTTGTTGACTAAAATTAAGTGCATAGCTTATTTTCGAAATAGCAAACAACTACTAGTAAGTAAGTAAAAAAAATAAAAACAAAATAAACACCAAAATATTAAAATAAGTAGAAGCATGCAGTTTCCGTTGCTACGACAAGGTTATTGTAGTTTACCGTGAATGTATATTAATAAACTTTTACTCAAGGCTCATCTAATAGAAAAATAACGTCATACTGGCAAGAGACACAGTACATACGAATTGCAGTAGGTATAAATGTCATGGATAACCACATGACGTACTGTCCATCAAATCTTTATAATAAAATTTATTTATACCATAAATGTGATTATTGAATACCCTTGCTGAAGCAACGCATCGCGCGATAATCGCAGTGTGTATCAGAAATCATTATTTAAAAGATAATCGTTGCATTTGTAATTATAATTCAAGCTGAAACTTTCTCGTTTTCACTGATACACACGTGATATCATAACGGCGAATCCATCAGTAATAAATTCAGTTATGAAGCTGCCATTTTACTCTTTATAAATTAGCTTTGTAGATTTTAACTGGAGACAAAGAACTTTTCTTACCAACGTTTTTAGGCTTTTAAAATATTGACGTCCTTTTTCCCCCACTCGTGCATGTTTTGCTTGTTTTTGGTTGGTTCTTTGTCTCCAGTGACATAGTAAAATGTACTTACCAGTCGCTCTGCTCAGCCCGTTCCTCGGCCCTCTCCAGATCCTGTTCCATGAGGACCAGCTTTCTCGCCACCTGACGCCGGCCGCGCGTTAGTTCGCACACACACAAACACACACACAACACGCTACTGCCACGTACACTGCGTGTATCGCGTACGTCCTTACTCCGCTCTCGACCGCTCGCTTGTACTTGTGCAGTTGTACTACTGTACTTGGGTATACTGTGCAACGGGTTGTGAAGGACGGATTCAGGTGAAGGAGTAACTAGGTTTGGGATGTGAATCTTGATGAACTTGACTAAATGACAACTGAGAATTTGTTGAGTCGTTGTACATTTTACAACAATGTACAATGTACAACAATAAGTGGCAATGTATGTTAAGTGCTACTTGGGAAGGATGTGGTGACTCGTCTTGGCATGTTTTCATGTCTCGTTGTCTACTTCTCACGGTAGACAACACATGTTCTCAAACACGATGCTTTTAGAATGAATGGCATACTTTAGTGCTGTTACTAAATATGAATGTAAGGATTATATTGGATATGCAGAAGAACCTAGAAAAATCTCAAAAAGCATAAAAAAGCAAATCCACAATGAATCAGGAAAGGCAAAGCTGGCGGGTCGAGAGCGGCGTCAGAACTCTAACAACTAAAAATAAACGAAGGGTTGTCCCAAAACATTTTAGTTCTATAAAATTACTTTTTTGCAATAAGAAATTATTATCTAAGTGCTATCTAGTGCATTATCGTATTCGTTATGTGATGTGTGCGGATGCATATGTGCGGCACGCATACGGCCAGTAGTTCTGGTGTAATGCGGTGCATATCTGAAAACGAAAATTGCCCTATACCACACATATTTCCTGACAACCTAGCCTATAGCCAAGTACACACATAGAGGACGGAAGTTTAGTCGAGACATGGACATGATAGTTAACGTAAGAAATATCGATGAGATGGGGCAACCCTTGTTTTAGTCTGACAGTAGCAGAGCAGCGTACCGTCACTTACTGTGATCTGAACGCACCGTGAGTGACGCTACCCTTGAACTTACAACTACAAGCATTATCAGCACAAAAACCGTTTTTGAGCCAACAACACTCGATTAAATAACAACTAATGCAACTAAAAATAAACTCTGGCGTACTGCTACGAAGACCTAGAATCGAACATGCAAAAAAAAACCAGCGAGAGCCTAGGTTAGAAATACCTACGTCGGTAAATCGGGTTACTGTGCGGCAATGTTAAGAATGCAAATGAACAACCATGCAGAACGGTGGCGAAATACAAAACCAGGCGTTCGGACCGGCGCTCTAAGGACCGTTATTGTTCGCAAAGCGGTTCGCTTTCTCGGAAGGCAAACAGCGCCGGTCCTTCAGCCGATGGGTTGCAAGTGTTGAAACCTACGATTCGCCGGACTCGGCGCGTTCCTCCGCGCGCTCCAGATCAGCCTCCACCATGGCCAGCTTACGAGCCACCTGGACACACGCATCATTATCATTCACCGGCCATTCAGACAGTTAAAGCAGTATCTGCTTGAGATAAACGAACGGAAATGAGACACCCGTTCATGGTTGACATACCACCTATCCGCACTAAGCGTTTCGCTTCTACTTTTATAATGCGGACAGCCAAGGATTGGAACTCGTTGCCGGCGTCTGTGTTTCCACCTTCATATAGATTGGATGTTTTCAAGAGACGAGTGAATAGGTATCTTCTAGGTAAGCGTGCTACATCGTCGACCGCATCTTCACTTAACATCAGGTGAGATTGCGGTCAAACGCTTGCTTATAAATTTATAAAAAAAAAAAAAAAAAACATTATTTCTGACGACTTTACTATGCGGGAGACAGATCGACCGCAATGGGTCCAAATAAGAATCATCTTGGGTGGATAAAGTACCACGTTAGTAACTGCATTATCATTTCACCCCTCTACAACTACTGCACGGATAAAGACCGGACTTATGTAACGAAGGAGACTGTATGCCGTATAAGGCGATCTCAGCAAGCCTGCAACACTCCATGTATGGTCTCTTAGCTTTACGACTGCCTTCACTGCGCAGGGTCATATGTCAGGGGAATCAGGACATTATCGTTGGTAACCAGTAACCACCTGGTTGTATACGATGTTTAATCGATGACGAACAGAACGGTATCTTTCTTATCTTATGATAATAATTCGTATTTCGAGAATCGTCGCTGCACTTGAGACTATATTGGTAACACAGTAACATAATTTATCAAGCTCACACAAATTACATCGGGGAGTTTAGTTAGTTGACAAATCAAAATCCATTTTAGAATCGAATTAGTGGGAACAACGAAAAGTTCAGTCATTATAGGGGATAGTGAGACATTCCAAGGTGTAAAATGTCAGTAGGAAGTAAATATTTTCATCTGAAAATATTCTTAGATCGTTGACATCCGCATTCCGGATGAGGACACTCTATAAATGAAAGTACGACACACATTTTACATAAAAAGAGACATCTTGCATTTATGCTCATTACGCTGATTCTAAAATGTGGCTTATTCCTCTCAGATAACTGGTTATCTCAAATGAGTGTTCATCTCATTCACTGCTTCTTGTTTTAATTGGGCAACTCAAATTGTATTTACCAAAGAATCTGGTAAAATTATTGATATTTTATTTAATATAATTTAATATTTATAGATATTTAAGCCAGGAAATAAATAAAGAAGTCTGATTGCTTAGTGGAAGAGAAGAATCGTATAACATGCTCAAAGAGAACAGTAAAATTAATTCCAATGTCAAGTAAAGGTTAACCAATGTGTGTCGCACTGTGAAGCAGACAAACCAAACGACATCGACACTCGGATATAAAGACCTCATCGTATTTCTTGTCGGCTTCCTCAGCGAGGAATCTGGCTTCCTTGAGCTGGTTCTCAAGGGCGTCCATACGCTCCTCATCAGCCAAGGACCTGTTCTCCAGGACCTTGCGGGCGCTGCATCGAATTACTACTTTAGTACGAGATTTTGATACGAACGTACCAGATAACTTTTGTACGAAAGTACGACATGACTTTTGTACGAAAGTACGACATGACTTTTGTACATAAGTTCGTAATAACTTTAGTACGAATGTATGAAACACTTTCGCCTAGGATGAAGATAAGAGTATCAAGGGTGGCCCATTAGAAGACATGCAAAAAAACACGCGAAGGAACATACAAAGCGACAAATCTTCTGGAACGCTGTGGAGAGAGATTTATGAAACCAGTAGCGTATTACCATCTTATGATTAATAATTTGTAAGGTTCTTAAATCTTATTTTTAACTGATTAATTTGGTACATTTGCGACTAGTTTCAAACACATAAAGTTAAAAAAAGCAAAATCAAAAGATAATCTTTTAATTTTGCTTCAGTATTATTAAAGTAAACATCGGAAACGTTGCAACACCGACTCTTATCCGTGAATCACTCATTACGTGCTAATTTCTTTCAAAGTGGTTTTCGCAATGTTTCGAAAGTTTTTTCAACCGAAATAATCCAGTTTTCTGACATTTTGTGCAAATACTTCAATTAAAAAACTGGGTTATCAGGTTTTACGAATTGAATCTTAACGTAGTTCGTGGTATTATTTGGACATCTTTGTGCTAAATAATATTTTTTTTATATCCAAAGGTGCAGCTGCCATTATCAGGCGCTTATGGCGGTCAATAATTACAATACCTGTGCATACTTTAGAGCACTTGGTTTGATTTCAACCAATTAAACAATTGAAAGGTGTCACACCTTAGAATAATAATAAACTTTGATATGACGAAATATAAGTAGGTCCGAATAATAACACGTACTACTAACCACGTCATTATGCAAGCGTGTAAATAGCCAAAAAATGCGGTTTGTTCTCTTAAGTAACTCTGAATGGTCATAATGAACTGGTTTCCATGACATATTTTGCAGCTAAGTTCACGCTTACAAAGTGACGTAGTGATTGGTTATAAATGACGTGATGCAGGAGTATTGTTTCACCTCTTCGTATTTCTTGTCAGACTCCTCGGCGATGAGTTTGGCCTGAGACAGCTGGGCCTCCAAGATGGCGACGCGATCGTCCTCCATATTAGTTCGGTTCTCCAACGCCTTGCGTATTCTGGTTAGTGCGGGGTCAAACACATGCGTGTTACAACATCGATAAAACAAACTATCGATACTGCTTATCGATAATTCCCAACCTAATGAGGTAGGGAGTATGACTTGCAATATCGATGATGAATTATTATGACTAATCAAATGGGAAATGATGAATAAGTCTTTCACCTGTCAAAATAATAAATCAAGGTTTCTAGGTGACGTATTATTTTGCAGCGAAAGAATTTTAATGATGTCTTGACTGTTTGAAAAAGACACGAAATAAAATAAGTTAAAGAAAATAATACAGGCTTTTGTGTCTTAGAATATGGTGGTTAAGGGCATATAAAATACACAGAAAACATTCATGCACAATAAAATAAAATATAGACTTAAATAGGTCATGTAATAATCTCAGTATGAACTATAATCTAATTTAAGCGTTGAATTTGAAGAAGCCACATAATATAAGTCTCAGTGTCACGCCTACTAGCATTCTCAGATTTTAACAGTGATGTTATCCACACACCACAGCCTAGGATACATTACAAAATAAATAATCTACAAGAACTTTCAAATCTACGGTCAATTGTCTAGCGGAAAAATACTAGACGTGTCATGTCAATGTGATAAAGATCTTTGTGATTATTTTGAATAAACTATTGAACTTGAAACAAAAAAGTCTAAATTGTTCTAAAAAATGTTATAGGTTTGGCTAGGCAGGCACTCAATTTTTAAAAAACCGTGTCATTTATGAGAACTTATGCATCTTCAAATTCAACACGAAACATATCTTACTCGTACGTAACCTTATTAATTTTGTTATAAACTTGGTCATCACTTACTACCTCTAACTACTAATATAAATCATAATTCTAGTTTTCACTATGATAGGTCAACAGAATACAAGTAATAGTTTTAACTTTGTGTGGTTGTGTACGTTGTGGTTTTTGAGTCTTCAATGCATTTGCATAGCAACTCATATTCATTACAAGTTCAAGTCTTGAGTCAATAGGCTCGTCATATTTTATGTAAAATTTATTTATTAACCATTCAGAATAATTGGTTGCTTGGTTAAATTATACTGGTTTATAACTGATCTTGCTTTCACAAAATCGTTACTTTTAAAACGTCTACGGTTACTTTTAAAACGTCTGAATTTTTGGGACTTTCATTAAAATTAGCTGTACTTTATTTAACATCTTCATTCATAAAAAAATCTCTTCCTATTGAATTCGAGCTGTCAATTTACTGCAACATATTCTAATCCAGTAAAATCAAAGTATGTCTATGCTATAACTATAATCTTTAGTTAATTCTAACAGTCCTAACTGAACCTAAGTCCTAACCGGTGTAGACTCACCGTTCAGACTCATCGGCAGCCTGGCTGGCTTCGGAAAGCTTAGCGGTAGCGGTGGCGAGACGCTCCTCAGACCTTTCGAGGTCCTCTTCCAACAGCTGGATGCGTCTGTTGAGGGCAGCCACTTCAGATTCGGCCTGCAAAAGAATATCAGCTCAGTATGGAGGCTGTGAAAGGATTCGGAAACTCCCAAGTTCATTCCTTATTCTCTGTCATCGAAAGTACGGGTTTTGTCTTCTAAATAGCTGATTGCGTCAAGATTCAAGTTAAGGATAAATTAAGGAGCTGTCAAAGTTAAAGTAGATGAGCAAAGTAGTACTAAATTCAAATAGTGGAAGCAAGAAATGGTAAAATAGTGTTTGTTTTTGTCAATCATATAATAGGTACGAGGTTCACCTATCTCTAGAGCTTGGAGTTTTTCCAGATGTGGTCTAATTACATTATCCAAATAACTGTAGGTACCTATATCTATCTGTATTTAGTGTCTGATCATTCCCACCTTTCGTTAATGACATGGATTTCGCTCCACAGACAACCAATTCGTACCACAAAACGTGCCTGTCACTAACATCTACTAATTAAAATTGTCTGCTGGAATATTTTCAAATCACGACCGTTCCGTTTTGTCCTCGCAATTCGGTCCGTTAATAAGAACGCTAATTTACACATACATAGCCCAAGGCAAGTCAATTGTCGATATAAAGGAGAACGACCGAACAAATCGCAGCCTCAGATCGTGAGCGTAAAATTGAAATCGTAAAACCATGGAAACCACTCATATGGTCACGGATAAGCAAGAAACGATGTAAAAACGTCTGCAAGCAACAATTTGAGCGGCCAATGGACCAGAAAGAACCCTACCACACGTTTTTATCTAAAAAGGAAATATGAAAGCTGGCAGCGTTCTATTTTATGGATGAAATAAAACGATCGTTGAAAAAAAGAAGCTAAACGGACACACCAGACAGGTAGGTAATGCCTGGGGCGGTTGACCGAAAATTAGTGATGTGCGCAATGCATTAAGTTACCGTTATTCTATCGATATTTACTTTACACGATCAAGCAACGCGGGCGATCAAAATCATCGCACTAGTACTGCTGTTGTCAAGACATTGTTTAACGTCTGTACGGTACGTGGTAAGAATGAAGAAGCTAGGAACATTTTGCTAGTTATTTATATTCACGATGTCACACATGCTTATGACATCACGCGTCCTTGCGTCGAGTCCCAGTTTCTGGTCCTTTTATCCTGTGTCGTCGGCGGCGGTGGTGCATGGATGCTAATAATAGTCGTGACGGGACTAGCAAATCACAGCTCTTTATTGCTTTTTAAATTGCATTAATTTTAAGTAATACTGGAAAGATCTATCGACTCCAACAAATGCTTCATTAGGGTAATTGATTATGTTTTTTCGGTCACCGCAACTCGTTTTAGACTACGATTTATACGGTCTGTACATAATCACCTTGAACTTGGAACATAATTCGAATTGATGCTTACACGGTTTTGAAAAGTTAAGCCTCTTACGCCAGGTCATAGACCTTTATCTCGAGGACATTAACAAAAAATTTATGGTCGGCATTTCTCCGTTTTACAAATTTGGGGCCCAACTAATGTTACACCTGCACTTTCGCCGGGAGAAGTACATTGTTTGAATTTGTAGGATCGGCTAGGGCAGAAACATTGTTCGTTTGAATGGTCACACACAAAAGCGAGCCCTATTCCAATAAATTGTAATACAATGCGGTCACGCGAACGCACGGTAAATTTTGATGGCTTACACCTCCCTGGCTGAATATTACCAAGAAAGTAATACTGGTGAGGTATATTATTGTCATGTATATTACACTCCATGAAGAACAAGGCTCGTCAGCTAAATGGATCACTGTTTACATTTTAATAACGCGTTTAGTCACGTTTCTTATTGAAACTAAAACAATAAAATCGAATATAGAAATCTCTTGATTATTCTTCTAGCGTTATGTTTATAAAATATGCTGGGTACAAGTTTTTAATTCGCATACATTTCTTATTCAATATAACATTTCCATCGTGGAGTGGATAACTGTTTCCTTTGACTATAAATGACATGTTTAGAGTTGACCTCAACAATCACTGTTCAAACATGTTGGCTCCCAAAGTTGATACACGCCCACAATCTACCCAAAAGTAATGCTACATGTAGGTAAGTACTTCTGCAATTATAGACTCATCTTCAATAGAATTTATCGGTGCTTATACATTTGTATTTTGTACCATGTCTTGAACAGTGGATAATTACCACATTTTTACTTTTGCGTTATCTCCCTTAAAATACGAAATTCTTATCTCCTCTGATACAAGTAAAAGATAAGGCATGCCGTGTTTTTCAAGATACACAAAACATGGTGTGGATTTCTCAACTCATCAGAGGAAATTATATAGATGAAATGTTTGTACGGAGCTGTCTAATGAAAAACTAGGTGTTGGGATTATTAAATGTATTTTTACAGGTGTTTACATTTATAGAAGCTAGTGGAGTTACGTCATGTGACGATAACGGCGAGCCGTGATCGTGGGACACGCCTTGCGGCGGCGACGCCAGCTATCCTTCGAGGACGTGCGAGGTAGCTACAACAGGAATGTACTAGGAGCTGGCTACAAATGTTGCCGGTACGCTCTACATGTGCCACAAAAGACCGGTATACGACCTCCAACGCAACCAAACCTGTTACGTGTCACACAAACCGGCAAACGACCACGTACCGAGGAATTTTATAAAAAAACATTTTATAAAATTGTTCACAAGGCGAGACTTGGGATTATCGAAGTAACAGTTTTGGGAGCAACACTAAATTCGTTGAAAAGAACAAGGTACCCCATGGAATGAATTAGTATTCGCCGTCTCTTTCTAAACGACAGAGGCGAGATGAATCCGAAAGGGACGTGAATATGCGTACGTTGCCTGCACACCTAAGTATGGCCGGACATTACTCACTATAGGTAGATAGTACAAGCGCTGATAACTTCCACTTATTTAACCGTACATTATTTAACACAGGTACACATTCTAACTGGTGTTTGTTATTTCACACAACACAATATAAAACACGTTTTCTTACTTCTTCTCTCCGCATAATTTCCACTTGTAAACGTTTGTGATATTCCTCGCATTCATCCTTATATTTCTCCATTTCCTCTTTTGTTTGACGCATTTTCTTCTTTAGTACGTCCAGGATCGTTCCTTGCTGCATATTTGTCGTCATATTGATGCACTTTTGTGTTAAAATGGGCTTCCTAAACTACAAAAACGAGAGACACCTTCGCCCTAGTCGCGAAAATGCCAACTGAACCGAGTGGTCGCTCGTGCTCCGTATCGCTGAGATGGGCTCGGCTCAAAACGAACACCCGGCGAATAAAATGGCCGCCACCGAACCTATGCGCTTCTACTCCACGAAACACAAACTGCACTAATTAATTGTATTAATGTACTGGTACTAGTGCGGAACTTGTAATTATATCGATAATTAACGATAAATTAATAATAGTATTTCACAATATTCCACATTCCACGAGTGACTTTGACAGCGAGACACGATGCAAACGTCACACGTACGTATTGCGATAAGCACTTGGGCAGACTGCAGGGGCTAGTGGCTCCACCTGTGCATGTTTACTGAAAGCAACATCCTGTAGGGTCACATCAAAACGAAGGAAAGAAGCCCAAAATATAGGATGGGCGAAACGCTACAATGACCCTGTACAATGTAGACTACGGAAGTAGAGTTCAAATTCAGTGAAGGGCTATTAACGACCATTGTTACGTAAACGCATGGGAATTTTACCCAAATACCTACCAATTAGACAATTCATTGAATAAATATTAAAAGATATATATTTCTTGTTCAAATGAGATTATGAAATTGAAATCAAATTAATATAAACTGTAGAGTCAGCTAAATGCCAAACGAGGCTGCTAACGCCATCTAGAGTTTCATTGGGTAATCTAAAACCTGAATTCCACCTTTCGAACGACAACTCATTGAGTCGCTGAGCAGCACATATAAGAACCACCGAATTTATTATTACGTCATTTGGAAAGTATGTCGAATTGAGTACCTGTTTTAAATTCCGTTGCGACTTCGCAGCAAAAGGAAAATACCAGCAATGTCGGTAAAGCAGAAGATGTTTGACTAATGAAGCGTGGGGATTGAATAATTTACCCAAATAGAAAAATTGTGAATAGGTAGGTAGGTACTGCTGCCATTGACGATACCTATTTACGTTTGGTTGTTGACTTTCGTGGTAGTTTAGTACTAGGGCTACAATTCATCAATAGACATCACCCTGCTAATGATAATGATGATAAATGACGTTTTGTTCATAATTAAATTAAATTTTAATAACAGTCGTTCTAGTTCTCTACTTATATAAATTATGTTACGTAAACAGAACAAGTAGACTTATTCAACTTTTTCAACAAACGTATACTTTGTACTCAGACATTATACAAACTAATTTTATTGACCTTGATGTTTCAGCCACTATTGTTGGATTGCGTTCTCTAGTTTTCATTTCATGTACCTTTTTAATGTATGTACCTAGATCAATATTTATTTTCCGATAAAAATACTTCGTCCAAAATCTGATGCATTAAAAATAGGACATTCAAGTCCTTTGAAAATCTGCAGTGTCAGACCAACATGTGGTCAATTGAAGGCTACAGCGTCAGAAACACGGTCATGTCGGAATACTATTGCAATAAATCAATACGCATTCGCGTGTGACACCGATATTAAGTCTTTTGGACTGCATATTATGTTGTTATATGGACATCTGGCGATAGACTGCTGATGAATCATGATTTCCATCTATGCATTGCACGTTTATTTTCCTTGTAGTTTTATCTTATAAGGATTCCTGTACTTACTATTAATGTCGATGTCTATATCTACATAACTAGTTTCAGAATACCTATTTAAACTAAATAGAGTTTCAAACGATTATTTTTTATGGTGATCTAAGTATGAAAAAAATGAAAATTAATTATTATTTCTTTGGTGTCACAAGAAAGAGTCGGCAATGTAGACATAATTATTCTGATGACGAATTTAATTTTTTCTGTTCTGATATTAATACGAAGGGTGGTACGTTAATGTTATCCATAATACTACATTCATTCAGAAGCTATACTATATTATGTACATAATTACTTTATGTATGTCAATTTTTAACTTGAATTTCAACGAATATATTAAGACAGCTTTAAAATCAGAACAATAGGTAAGTTAGGAGTTCATGAATATTTTGCAATAGAACAATTGGTAACCGATTTAGAACGATTACATAGCACAGTACCTACACCTAGTTACATTACCATTCTTTATACGAACGTAATGTTCTGATGGATCATTGTTCACTAAACCTACTTTATTATTTTTATTAGGTTGTGTCTCTGCCACGTTCATAAAATAACTCGCATACTAAATACCCACTCTTTTACTCTTGTTTCTTGCAAAAAGAATATTACAAAGGTATGGTGATTGGCTTAATCTCAAAAAATACTTCCTAATTATTAGAATTAGTAGATATGATACTCCACAATTATCATGTTTTTTTCTGTAGTTTTGTGCTTTGTGTTTATTTGTGTTTGTTAAACAAACATTGAGTACTATCATTGGGTATTTGTAACATTATGGCATCTAATAATAGCATCTCTTTACACATGTGTTGTTAATACTCTGAAAATATAAACTAAACAAACAAAACTAGGCGTGGATGTATCATAACAAGTTCACAATATCGTTTTCAATAATGCGATTAAAACTGTTGGGTAATCAAACGAGTAGTGGCTTGATACTGAAACTATTCGTAATGTAGGTAAGGTTTTTTTTGTTAAATATAATACGAAAGACTGAGAACATTAAAACTTGCATTTTAATAAGATTGCACCCCTAGGGAGGCATCACCTGTTAAGCTGAGAATACCTATTATGCGAATAATTATGATGATGATAATGACGCTAATTTTGTTTTTAGCTGAACTTTAAAATCTGATAATATGCAAAACAAACGTTTAGTTTCAATCAAATTCATTGTTATTCAACATTTTAATAATGCAGTGAAAGTTGGTCTGGGTAATGAGAATGAGTTCATTTTCAGACAGTTGGATAAAGATTAGAAATTATTGTTAAAAGTATTTTTTAGCAGCTTCGTGTTATTTTAGAAAGTTGAGTACCTAGACAGACACATAGGTAGGTTGCTCGCTAATAGGAAATGTTATGTAGCGTACAATTTGTTATCTCTATGTATTGTTACCTCTATGTTACATTACGAGAAATAAAATTTTTATTCAGTGTGAGTAGTCATTCGGAATTGCACGCAACGTTTCACTGACATGATAGGTAGGTACATGTTTAGAAATAGCTAAACATTCCGAGATAGATAAGATGATGAGATAAATTATCTGTCTTGGTCAACAATTACTTCATTCTTATGTTTATGATACGATACGAATCATATCACTTCACTATGTATAATAAACACCCCTATAATAAAGTGCAACATCTAAAAGCCAAAACAGACTTTGTAGCTCCGAGTTTAGGTTCTAGTTTCGAAAGGGCTGGCGTGAACCACGTGACCCTGTGATCAACGACATCTATCGGCCGTGTGAGCGATTGTGCAAGTAAACATGTCAAACGGATTAACTGTGGCTCAGCTCAGCTGATCGCCACGCGCGCTATGCCGCCCGTGTGTGCTCTGCAGAGCATCAACACTTTCTCGACGGAATGCGATTAAAAATAGTTCTGTGCGCATTTGGCCCACGCCACCTTCACTCACACTGCCGCTAGTTTGAATAACTAAGGATATTACCCTTCTTAACGCCGTATTCTTGATATTCTGCAGCTCATTTTTGATCAACGCGAACTTCATCATTGTATCCGAGGAGAATATGGAACTTCCGAACGCCAGGCCAGGATAATCCGCACATCTTCTCCTTCGTCTACTTTCCCTGGCTGCCAGGACTTCCGTGCATTCGCTCGTGCACCTAAGTTTCGCCAGTTCTGCAGTCTCAGGGTCATCATCAGATATCGTCTCCGGCGGAGGGAATGTAAATTCTGCACCGTCTCCCGCCGAACGTTCCTCTTTGAACGAGAAATCATCGTCAGATTCTAAGGAATCTGTGTCCCTAACACTATTATTATTTGTCTCGATTTCTTCGTCAATATTCGAACTATCATCGATTGTGTTTCGATTCGAAAGTGCATCGTCACTATTTGTCCTTGTCACTTGTTGAGATTCACTGACACTATTGACACAAGGCACAATATCATCTGTCTGTAAGGTCACTTGTTTTGAGAGTTGGGGTTGAAGGGTCGCCGGGGGGGCGGGGGTGCGATCCCCGCGGTTGCGCGGGTGGTGTTGATGTCCCCTGCGCCGCGCAGGGGTTCGCCCGTGGGCGTGGGGCGCGGACGCGGACATCACTACTCTAGCCGCGCTCCGACCAGCCGCGCAACGCCGGCGGCCATATTGCCTAGCTGTCACTTGCTAACAAAAACCGTGGCGCTGCAGTCGCTACTTTGCAGCGTCCATCTTTGTTTTCTCTGCAGCTTTACCGACAGTGCATCGCGCATCTGTCAAATATTTAGACGCGCGAATTTTGAATGATTTTGTAATACAGTGAGATTAAGTTCCAAGATCTACTGTATTTTTAACAATAATTTTACTTAACGGAAAATGTTTTGTTCACAATACTGGGCACAAATACCTAAGCATTTGAAATTAATATGGATAAAAATTTCGAGTTTAGGAAAGTTCCGTAGGCAGAAAAAGTTTTAGTTGGTCACTGACGTGATCTCGATCCCGAATCTATTTATACGTAACTCCGGGCAGCGGGCCCATATTAGGTGTCGGCCGCTGAAAATAGCCCGCAGCCCCCTACAGCGCAGCGTACGTTGGCTTACTGAAGTATTATGAACGCCACAGTTCCCGACAATAAAGTGACGATACATAAACAATGAAGCAACTGAGAATGCCCCGTTTTACTTCACTTTTTAATAACTAGAATGTGCAGACCGTTCGCTGCCAGAACACAGCATTGTCTGTACAATTGATCGATGATCGATTGAATAACTTTTTTCAACAATAACAAACAGTTGGAACATGAAATGCCGTTATTAGGAATTCAGAGCTACAAGAATAAAAGAAACTAGATCGAACAAAAAGTTATAAAAACTTTCAGCCAATGACCAAAACCGACTGGGTCGGTACCGTAAAATTTGTCATTGTCATTGGTCATAGAAGTTTGATCACGCTAAAGGTAAATGATGATAGCAAATTGGTACCTATCACCACAGGAGGTAACTCAATCAACCAAAACTTCAAAAAAAAAAAAAGAGTAGGTATCACAGACAATGTTGATGGTCCAGCAGCATTGTCTGTGATACTCATTGTTGGACTATTCATCAAAAAACTTATGGATAAAGAAGCTGATAGGAAACAATTGCAGACTACGGAAGACAATATTAGCAGTTATAGGATAGAACAAACAATACCCATAGCATCCAATGACCGTGTCGAAATTATCGTAGTTTTAATAGAATAAGAAACAAGTACTTGCTGACAAATCGATAGAATCGATACAGGTACAACATTCATGACTCAACGGTCAGCCTGCCAAAGTGCCAATACGATAAACATTTGTTTCGATGTCGACACACATTCTATTAATACTGCACTCATCAAGACTTTACTGGGTTTTTGATGACACCTGAATTCTGCTGTTACCACTTCAATAGAACATAAGAAATGCATTAATAACACTAAGAATCGTTTTATAGCTTCCGGTTCTCCTCCTTAATCGTTCCCCCATTGTTGGATGGGATCGTGACTCCGTGCAAGGAGTATATCGATGGTTTTCTTCCATTTGCCACGGTCTCCGGCTTGATAAACCGCGACTTCGAGGGTGGTTTTATACCTTAAGCTAATGGCCTTCTCAGGCTGATGATATCTAATTTCCGGTGCAGTACAATAAAGAGTTTTCTATCTATCTGATGACGATAATGATGATGAAAAAGTATTCATTGAACTCATTCAAAGTTTTAATTACTTAGCTACTTCTACAAGACGTAAGTAACGTACTGAATGTAACTTCAATATTTGAACAGTTGCTGAACGTTGAAATAACGAAACCTTATTTCGTAAAACTTATACAACTACGAAAATTGAGCAAGATACAAAGCCCATTAGACACCGCTAGAATCCATTAGGAGACATAAACACATCACTTATCAAAGACCCTCGAGGAGATTACAGCTTGAAAGCAAACAGAAATGTTTAGAAAAGTAACATAGCACAGGACCAATAAGGCCTGATGTATGATGCACTACCAAGAAAAACCATAAGCATAATAAATATAGACATGATGTAGTTATGAAGCATTACGAGCATATCTATTCTGTGCAAAGAGACGTATGTGGTCGGAAAATATCCTAAGATTTCAACCACAACGAACGTAGCAAGTCACTCCCGCTTTTACACTGCAAATGTTTACAACCAGACCAAATGGCGCAATGGACGAATAACTCACTAATACGGTCAGATGCTTCTATATGCAAAATGCTCGAGCAATCTAAGGTTACTAAAGTGTGTAAAGTATACAATAACTGACAGACACCAAACACAGATTATAAACAGTACTTCAAAATCTCGGAATGCAAGGGTACGCTACTAAGTAAAAGTCAGGCAATTACCTTATTTTTTGCTTGCCATTTATATACCGCGGGCAACACATCTATTAAAACATGTCTATGAATGTAAAAATACTCACGTTCTGAAGAGCCTTTTCCTTCTCCTCAAGCTTGGCGTTGACCTGCATGAGCGCCTCCTGGGTCTGGTCGAGGTCATTCTCAATCGTCTGGATCTTCTTCTGCAGCTGTCTGGCTTCCTCTTCAGCCTACGATTACAACAAACTCATAAATACTTAAAACTGAGTAAAGGTGACAAAATATTTTTTTTTATTTATGAATCTACAGCTTCTATAGTTTACAAAATAAATATTATATAGGTTGATCGTAAAGCGAATGACGGATTTACACTAGTAGGTAAGTATTCCATTGCTGTCGATTCTGTTGTTGCATATTTCTAAACTAACCTAATTTGACAGCACTAAAAATGTTGCCGTCCCTTTCTCATAAACTGAAACGACAAAGACACCTATACCTAATTTTAGCGTTGTCAAATTAAGTTAGTTTAGAAAAATGCAACAACAGAATCTATACCAGTGTCTATCGTTTACGTACCTACTTAATCATAAATTCGTAGACAGAGATTTATGTCTTCCAAAAGTATTGCCGATTAATAATCTCAACCTTTCTTTTGATAAAGTAGTTTAAGTACACCCATTTTAAACATTACCAAAATTAAATCACACTTTACAAATTAATTTAAAATTTACATTTTACTTCACTTTAAAAAAATTAATAAGTCGTACTTTGCACATTAATTTAATATTAAAATTCATAAGTTTATAGTATCTAAGTAAAAGATAGAGTTAACCACTTCATTATGACCGTACTGCTTAATTATAGGAAAAGTAGCAATTTTCCATGATAACGTGAATTTCTAATGGATCTCTTCTGCTCTACTAAGTTTATAATAAAAAGATAACATCAATGGAAAAAAATCATAAAAGTTTTCATATCTTTATTGTATTCAAACAAAAGGATAAATCGAAACTCTCAACGTTTCTTCACAATTTTAATTTGCTGTCTATGTCCACAATATAGAATTATACAAGGGATCTTGCAGCAATATCTCAGCATATAATTATATTTTAAGGTTGTAATAATGGCAAAATATTTGTCTAAATTGAGACACGCATAGTTTTTTAAGAAATCTCTACTCAAAGTCAAGATCGAATCAAGGTTTTTTGGTCTTCGGACAGCAAAAAGGCACCATCTACTCTTGCCAAGTTGACATATTACAATCACAAAAAATATGTAGAAAAACCAAATCTATTGTATAGAATTGTCTTTACATTTTGACGTGTTCGGTTATCTTACGATTGAAGAAACTTAGCTAGTAGGGCAAAATGAACCAGCCCTACTAAGCCACATTTCTAGGGTTATATGTAGGTATACCTTGTACCTATGTATTGTTAATGCATGACCTTAACCTTGACACGACGAGGCACAGCCTGTGGTCAAGGCTTTGTGCTACGGACCGACACGAGAGGAATATAGTGACAGCGGAATTTATTACGTACGATATTTTAGTCTTAGCAGCAGGCACGTATTAAGTCCTATTAAAGAAAAAAAATGAGAAACCTATATCAGATACTATATAATATAGGTTTCTCATTTTTTTTTATTTTTTTACAAACATGTCACATATTTATGAATCTTTCAACGAATAAATTTATTATTTCTAAAATGTTGTTCGTAACGAAACTTTATTTTATTTTGCATAATCTCTCATAACATATCTGATAAATAGTTGTCGTTACCTTGCTACCTCTCTCTTACGTAATTTTTTCTCTGGTCATTGTCATATTTATTTTTACTTTCTTTATCCAGGCAATTTGTTTATTTATTGACCTTCTTGTATACTCGTACAAGAACAAGGTAGGTAGATATACGTTAGTGTTTTTCTACATGGAATATAACACAAGCTTTTTTTTGTTTTTTTTTTGTTTGTCAGGCTACATAAATATTAGTTATTCTACCTTCTCGGCACGGAGGCTGGCGTCCTTGCCCTGCTGCTCGCACATGGCGGCGCGGTCGAGGGCATTGTCCTTCTCCAGCTTCATCGCTTGCATCTTCTTCTTGATCGCGTCCATTTTGGCTGATTGTTTTGTCTATCCCCTAGGTGAAAATCTGTAGAAGAAATTGTTTGTTAGTCAATACTGCCTGTCAATACAGTCTCCTAACATAGTCGTCTACACAACATAGATTGTTTACGATTTTAATGAAGGACAATTAGTTTTTTCTTTTGCTTTTTTTTGGGCGATAAAGTCGCCCATTGTACTATTTATAAGTTAATTTTTAAGTTTTTGTATGTCACCTGAATTCTTTGTGCGTACATTAAAGTATTATCTATCTATCTTTTACTAAATGCTATTTCAATGAACTTAATTTATTGTGAAAAAGAAAAAAAGGTTAAGAACACACAATATTAAAGCAGGTAGGTAAATGATGATCAGATTCCTTTCTCTTTTTCCAAATTATGATTGAGTTACAACTCTGTTTTAAAAGACCATTAAAATTAAAAGATAATTATTAGAATCTAACACACAAATTATAAACTCTGAAAGATCAATTCTTTTTTTACGCTGACTGTATCCCCCTATTTAAATAAAAAAACATTACATACCACAGATAACTTAACTTATCTATAGACAATCAAAGAGTTTTATAAAAATGAAAAGGTATTTTTTGCAATTTGTCGTAGCACAAGGGACGCGTTGAAATCTTTTCTATTGAGAATTTTTTTTTATTATTTCACAAAAATGCGTTTTTTTTTTCACATTACAATGGCAGTATTTAAACCCAAAAAGGAAACCATAAGTAGGTACTTAAACTAATCGTGAGTTAAAACATCGGCTAGCTATTTATGGAACTATAAGGTGCATTGATCTCTCGGAGTTACGATTCGGACATTGCTAGTCCAATAGGAAAACATTTGTTGTAGTTTAGATTTTGGTAATTACAGTGCAGTGAACTAAAATATACTGGTACTTAGATTTACTTTTTAACCCCTCAGGCATAACACTCAAGTCGTTGGTTGTCTAGAAGTCTTGAGGTAATTCCTTCTACAAACTATTATGTAAGTTGATCATGTCGTGGTCTAGTAATTGTCATTGATCTTTCCGGATCACCAGCTAGCTCGTTGTACCTTGCTACTGTTAACATGTGATTACTAATAGGTAATCATATATTTTTAAACACAACAAGTTTAAAAAAGTGAAAGCCTGGTTGATGTTAGTTTGTTACCCAATCACGCCGTGACGAACCGATTTTGATGAGGTTTTGCCAGAAATATCATTTTCTAGATTAACACAAACTACTTTTTAACATGCCATTGAAACTCTGTAAATGCCAATACAAAATCTCAAATATTTGGACATCTAAAATACCTATTTATCTCATCGCAACTGGGTCAATGACTTTACCAACCGCGAACTTGTAATTAGGTGCCTTTGACATGACAATATATTTTATACTAGCTTCCGCCCGCGACTTCATCAGTGTCCCGTTTGATCCTGTTGATTTTCCGGGATAAAAAGTAGCCTTTGTGTTAATTCAGGCTACGAACTAAATGTATTCCAAGTCACATCCATATCGGACCAGTAGTTTTCCATACATTCATACTTACAAACTTTCGCGTTTATAGTATTAGTAGGATAGGATAAAACATACTGACTTCAAAGTTGACTCTAACAAGGACTAAGTAAATCAAAAATAGCAATGTATTTTTTATAAAAAAACCGCATAAGTACTGAGAACATCGTTGACCCCATATTTCTCAATGACGAGTCTGATCCGAAGGCTTCGTCACTTCTTTTTGTTGTGCAAACTGTCGGAAACTTGTATAGCAACTCCGCATATCACCGGTGAATCAAAGGAAAAGCATTCCGCGTGACTCATTCGCGATCTGAAGGACCCCCGGTCATCGTTCCGGCATTCCTTGAACCTAAACTAAAGCCCTGAGTTCAGATTCTTTGTAGGAATTGAATAAAGCACACGAAAATTTAACTCCCGACCGAAAAAGAACGGTGTTTTTCAAAGAGTTCCAGGAGATACTTTGAGAATTTAAAAATTGCAACCTTATTTTTCATCTAAGTACCTATTTTAATTTCCCTAGAAAATAATGTTCTGTAAATCCTCACAGAATAGGTCTGTAAGCACCGGCAGAATTGGATTTTTCTAATGCGTAGCTTTCACTGTAAAATATCCGCATTGGAGTTAGAGCTCTCGAAAACAAGAAGTGAGACATCCGGAAACTCGACGGACGGACGAAAGGATAGAACGACGCATGATGAACGACACTTCAAACTAACAGTCATGAAAAACAACAAGTTTAGACTGATGTCTTCATTTTATTTTGAGTCTGTCATTGCGATTGTGAGCCACCATGTAAACGTTGCATGTTTGCGGATCAAATAAACGCATTCCTCGCATTCTCTTTGTTTTCCGTTATGACTGCAAAATCTAAGGGCGGCTTGCACCAGAATCGCTAAACGCGTTTAACTCTTAAATAGTATTTAGCGAGTTGTCAAGTCATACAAATACGTCAGATTTAAATCGATTTTGCTGTTAAATACGTTTAGTGATTCTGGTGCAAGACGCCCTTAACCTTGAACAATGTCACGTAATTATTATGCTATACTTATATTTATAAAGTTTTTAAATTATATTTATAGTTGCTTAATTAGATTGTTAGTTTCAATAACTTAAAAAGGTAAATCTCTAAAAACACTAATAATAATTGAAATTTAAGTTTAGTTTTCTTTCAGTCGTTTGTTCATTTATAAAACCGTATTACGAGTACCAAATTGTATTGTGCATCGGTGAATTGAAGGTACATCGCTCTATTTGCTTATTAGCGAGCTCCATAATAACTTACAGATGGAGCAATGTATTTGCTATCCGCCTAAAATCATAGTGTAATCTAAACAGCGGAAGCTGATGAAGAACAATAAGTCTATGAAGGATGTTATTTCGTTCAACTTCAATGCCGATCACAGCTAATGATGGCATTTTGTGGCATTTGTGATATTTCAAGGTCGTGTTATTTATGACCTATCTATAAGTAGGTAGATATATCAACAACTTCCTACCTATAGCAATCAATCAAACTAATATTTTAAAGTAAGTACCTCTGAGATTGTCAATAAGAAACGCAAGTCAACTTAGAAAGCTCAAAATATAGATGAAGGCACCGGGTCCTCCTACATTTTTTTTAATTTTCGATGTAAATCTGAATATTTCTTCCATTCAGTTTATGACGTATTTATAATTTTAATGAAACTTATTTGATGTTCAGTCGTCTCTCGTGCATTCATTTTCCTGTCCAAGTTTGACCATCACAAAAGCAGTACCTCGATTAAAATATGCATTGTTCGCAAGACAATTACACATCTATCAAGCTCTTCGTTCATGTTTGTGTGACGTCAGACGCGGGTAAATTTTTGGCACGAGACCAAATTGCACCTACATAAGTGCGTAAGTATAGTCGTTAGTTTCATATAGATAGAAAAATAGGACAGGATATCTATCTGCCAACTTCTGAATGAAACTTTTTTCATAATAGTTTTAAGCCCATTGCCATGACATTTCTGTTGTTATCGTGTCACCTTTGTTGGATGTCCTATGAATAAAAATAAAATAAAATAAGTCTCTTTTTACTTGTAACGAAAAGTCTCATTTCCGATCATACATTCAGTTATACGTCTTTACGTAGGTACCTAACTACCTACCTACTAACCTCCAATTTTATTTTATTCTTCAGATAAAAGCAATTTGGGTTTATTATTGACTACGAGACAACCTCGGCTTTCTTTACAATCGGTCTCAAGGCGATTTTAAGTTTTCGATATTTTGAGACTGAATTTTTTTTTTCTCTACTCTCGACAGGCTGGCATCTAGCATCTAGCTGGCGTAGTAACCTATAATGGTACATTATTTTACTTACTTAGGGCACGTTAGTTACAAGATTTTGGAACTAGTAATCAACATTAATATGGGGCAAACTTTTGAGCTGGCTGAAAATTCATACCTCATCTAAATATAACATTGCTGAAAAAAAAAGTTTAGCGAACGAAGTAAGCGCATGTTATCCGCCCCCACATCCCGTTCTAACTCGCTATTGGCTAAACACTGGCAGCCTGCCAAAACCGCGGGAAAACTTCAGAATAGACCGTTTCTATTGGCTGGCCCAAATTGTAACCGAGCACCGCGATATTCGAAAATAGAAACGAGCTGCATTGCAAAACTTTTGGCCGATATTTACGATGTTTGAAAATTCATTAAATAAGCGTAAATTGATCGACATTTAGTTATTTATCTTCATTTCGATTTAACAAACCTAAACTGCAATTAAATAAAGCAACTTTGCAATAATCTTTTGAACAATTTTGATGTACATACTTTGTGATTTAACAAACTAATTATTTAGCTAGGAATGTATCAGGTAGATACCTAACTGAAAAAAAAACATGCACTTATCAAAAAAAAAATCTTGACCCGAAATCCAAAAGGTCAATCCGCACTATTCTCACTGCACTTCGCACCCTACTTACCCAAGACAAGATCAATGCACCTTAAAAATAAATAAAAAAAAAACACTTATTTCCACTGACACTAGGACACTGGGTTACTTACATGTCGAGTCGACGCGTGCTGTGGTGCGACTGGCACGGTGCGCGGGAGTTCTCTCGGTGTCGCCTTACGACCGCGAAAGGAGATGCGCACACGTCTCACCCCCGCCGTATACTTGCACAGTTCATGGGAAAAATCCTTCATAACTTTGTAATTACAGGATCTATTATACAGACCAGGTCATTGCTGAGGGCACAGGCAACCGCTTAACATCAGGTGAACAAGAATCTGCAATACTTTTGTCATAATAATTTATAAGTAAAAAAACTGGAAAAACCGACTTCAATTCGACTACCAGCTTCATCATCAGATGATGATGATGCCAGTTCATTGGAAATGTTCTAGTCACTATAAACACCACATAAAAGTCACAGGAAAGCAAAATAGGCAATTTCGTGCACGTGGTTGGTTTTATTCTTTAGAGGAACAACTGGTGGGTTTTTGCTTTTCTCCAATTAAATGCGGGTTTTTTTTTTTTTTTTTTTTTTAAAAAGAATTTTTGAAATCGGTTCATAAATGACGGAGTTCTGAGGTAACAAAAATTAAAAAAAAACATACAACCGAATTGAGAACCTCCTCCTTTTTTGAAGTCGGTTAAAAATCTAAGTAGGAAAAATTCTGGCTTAAATATTACTTTACAAGCATTCAAATTGTGGTTGATTTTTCATTTCATTCACGGCAAGGATCGATGTCGAATTTTCATAATCCTAATGAAAATCACTCTACTTTGTAAACTTAGAAAAATTTCGTCTTAGGGTGATTAAGTTTTGTTAAATGAGAGCTGTCCTTTCAGTTTGTATACCAAAACGGCAGGATCTTATTAACATCTGAATATATTTACTTACCTACAAACCATAATATATACTTATCATAATCATATTATTATGATTAAGTATTAAAAAATCATACTTGAAAGCTTGATTTTCAACGAAACACGCATTTCAAAATGAAAACCCATTAATTTTACACAGTAAATAAACTAAACTATTCTAAACTATAAAAAAATAAACTATTCTTCAAGTTTAATAGGTATAAGAAACCTTTTTTTTTACCGAAATGACCGAACCTAAGAATATGAAAAAAAAATAAGAAATCAAATCATGTACTTATGTACTTGAGCATAAGCAGTTAATTCCTCAAAATATATTTACGCGGTAATTCAACCGCAAAACTACCTTGATACACATTAGTCACATTATTAGAACTCTATAACATATGTGGATTTTTCGCTATATGTTATATATTATATATATATAACATATAGCGAAAAATCCACAATCATGTCACTAACGCTAATAACGGCAGCATTGTTGCGATGAACATAAATGACCGCGTATTTTTGGTTTTCTCTGACCTCTGAAGTATTATCATCAATTTTTAATTATATTTTGACAAAATCCTTTAAAACTGATACAGTTATTCGCGACTGAGTTTAACTTATTAATAACTTCAAAAGATTTTAGGCTACACTATTATTATTGTAAAAATGTCAACCAAAGTTATTGATTTCCATTACAAATAGGCTTCGCTCAGGCCATGGGATGAGAATATAGAAGGTAAAAAAAATCAGATCACAATTTGAGATGTCGTGAACTGAAAACGATGAAGTTGGTTAAAACCACATTTTAAGATATTTATCGAAGCAATCTGGAAACATGCTTCATCCACCTGATGAGTCATCAGTGCGTGTCAGTAACGTAAACAGTTGACCTAGATGGTTCATTTAAGGCACCATACCTTAGTTCGAGTAACTTAACCTACACTTTGTAGTATAGCAACAGTAGGTATGGAAACCATCTGTACGTGTGTAGTACGTGCGTAACCTTAGGTTGTAAATTGTATAGTGGCCAGCATAAATCAACTGTTACAGTTTCTCGGACAGTATTTCAATGCAATATCATTGCACCGTGATCTTAGGGTGCTTTTTCATACCAGCCAAGCTATGTAGCTAAGGATGTGTTTGACATCTTTTCACTCGATATTCTAGTCTAGACTAGGCTCACCCCACCCAGGCCTAAGGTTTGCTTGCTACCATTCCTATCTCTGCAGTTGTGCTTTGTTGTCGACCGGTTGTAAATGAGTAAAGTGGCCTTTTCGGTCTTTATTGCTTTAGACTACGAATAAATATGCGAATGTTATGAGGACAGTTTTGTCCTGATAATTAAGACGTAAGCTCGCGGGGTGGGGCGTGTGGCGTAATGGATAATTTATGGGGTGAATGAAACGTTTATTCATAGCTGGGTCGATTCTTAGCTAAATATATTCAAAAGCACCTCCTTTGGACAACGTAATAGCTAATAAAGAAAAACTACATCTGGTCACAAACCTTGGCTAATTTGGAAGACCCTAAACCGACTGATGAGTGGAAGCGGTTAGAGGAGGCCATTGCCAATGAACACACCCGTGTCTGGCCTGATGTCAAGCGGTAACCACTGCCTATAACAATCAGGAGGGCCATTAGCTTGTCCCATCATATAGTTGTATAAAAAAACACTACAACAATAATAAACCAACCAGTGCATACCAAAAAACTAAGAAGATGCTGAAAACTAAACAAATGAAGGTAAATACGTCACAGTCTTCAGAATGCAAGTACATCCTTCTTCGAGGTCGATTTGTTCAGTTGTGAAAAGATAACAAAGATGATTCATGAAACATGGATAATTTTCTACCACTTGACCCGGTTTAGTGGATCTGTATCCGAACGATCGCATATAGGTGCCTAAGTACCTACGTGGTATTTCTGTGCGTGCTAACATGCCTGAAATAACTCTAGTTTCATCAGAGTTACGAGATCTTCGTTTTGTATTATAGAGCAGGTTAAAATCATTGAAAAAAAAAAACAGATTTCTTACTTACCCACTACATTCAAGACTACTCCATCTAAATCATGTTCCAGGCACTACAACGCAGCATCCTGTTTTATAGGGGAATGGGTAAAAAGTGGCCTCATAAGACTGTATAAATCATCGTGTTCAGATGCAAAGGCATGTTTTACCTTACCTATCAATAATACCAATGGGTATATTTGGACTTGCCCTAAATTGATAAGGGAAAAAGACTTTTCAATCGTCCAAGGTGAAAGCAAGGGAGTTAGCTACACTACTGGAATATATTCAGAGTGGAAGGTCGGGTAAACCGGTTCGAACCTTGAAAGAAAGAACGCGAAAACTGTACCAACGTTGATAAAAACCTCGAGACAACGTTACCTTGGTTTCAAAACATAAAGTAAAAATTTAAGCAACTATTGGTGAAGGAAAACCTCGTCAGGACCTTTTTTCTTTCGTTCTTTCTATTAGTATTCCAGCAATAAAGATAGGATTACAAATTGTCATGTACCAAATACAAAATCCTTACTGCAACAGCGAAACTCTGTTAAAAATGTTTAGATGCCTAAACAGTACCCACAACGGACCTTTATGCCTCTGAAGTTAGGTGCTACCAACGATTGTGTTACTAACTGTTGTGCGGAAAAATTCCCTTACCTCTAATTACCTACCGAAAAATGAGTTCTGCGCAGATACTTCAGAGGGACGAAGATCCGTTGTGTCTACTATACTTATCAAATACCTAAAATACCCCAAGTTTAGGCTCTGATGGCTCTCACTGTGACACCAGAGGTATTGCACATTGCTAAGCACTCTCCAGTCTCGAAAAAAGCTCGCCGAGTTCGTTAGATCTGACTTTGCAATGATATAATGTTGATTATACGTCAATCTGCCATTTACAAGGGGCACTTCCATTCGTCCCGACAATAACTCAGTGTTGTAAGAACGTACATCGGTGCCGCCTCGACGCCATACTTCACCGCCATGTATGGAACTGGCAGACCCTGAGCTGACCACGCCATGCAACTACCAGTCCATTGCAATTATATCACAATAATATATACAGTGATATTCCGTAGAAGCCGTGTTGGCCGAGTGGGATTGTACCTCGACTTTCGATCCGAAGGTCGTGGGTTCAAATCCCGACCGTGCATCAATGCATTTTTCGTTCGGAAAATTTATATGCGCATTAACACGAGCTTTACGGTGAAGGAAAACATCGTGAGGAAACCCTTGGCTTAGTCAGCTCCGCACGTATTGACCTTGTCTTTCCTGTGGATACGGCTGACTAGGCTGAGAGGATGGTATAGGTGCTGGGCAAGCCTACTCCATCTAAACATTGTCCCAGGCACTACAGTGTCCCGTTAAGTGTAGGCATAGGTTGCCTCCTGACGCTGTATAAATTATCTTCAATAGATATTCCGTATAGAACAATAATCTACTGCTACCTAAATAGGCATCACCACAGTAGTTAAATAGGTGTAAAAACTCTACTTCCGAAAACCGCATCTTCAAACTGTGCTCTTTAGACCAAGTTTTTTTATGCAACTATATGATGGAACAAGCTGATGCCCACCTGATGTTAAGCAGTTACACCTAGATGCAGGACGTGCCTTGTGATGCATTGCACTGCGCCCATCATTCCGAGACATAAAAGTGTTAAGTGTCACGTGTTTGTATTGACACCCTTCAAACCGGAACACAGCAATGCGAGCATCACTACTTATCGGAGATCATTCTGTAATAGAGCAGTATTGTGCAACCACCAGTTTCGGTACCGTCTTTTTACGCCCAACGTAACATAATGATGATCACTTTATTTTAAGTACCTACGAAACATGATTTCAATTTTAGATCTCAATTTTATTTTTATGTTAGTTGTGTTCACTAGTTATTATTAATTTGCTTTGTTTAGTTTAGTTTATTAGTTTAGTTGAGTCTATTTTGTGCACGCTGTGGCGTCCTGTAATTAGGGAAACACAAAGCATTTCCTTTAGATTTAAGAATGTACTTGATAATTGTGATTTCCTTGTTGGATGCTCTAAATAAAATAATAAAAAAAAAAAAAATAATAATATTGACCATATGCCCTAGAACCTTGTAAGGCTATAAAAAGCTTATTTTGTATCACAATTGCTGGTTATGAGACCGGTCACGTATTGACAACAATAACTTCGCCTTGTACGTAACTAAATATACCTTTTCTTGTACCTAAGTAAGTAAATATGCATGAGGAACGCATTCTTGATGAGTCATTATAATACGAGTGTAAAGGCTTTATAAACAAAATGCCTAGAACTCGACTTTTCATTTTGACTTATTTATTAGTCTAGTGAAGACTACTTGCGCCATCTATGAAATTGTTAGACATCTTCTAAGTCAAAGATATTTGTAGGACCACAGATAACATAGGATTTGCAACCAAAAAATAAATCTCGCGAATATACGGCGGTAGTATACAGGGTGGCCCAAAAAGTGATGTCTAAAGAAATAAATTAAGTTCCCCACAATCGGGGTATCTGACAATACTCCGTGTAATGTATGTTCTCCATGTAATGATTTACTTAATCTTTTTTAAGAAATTGTGCAAGTTACCAAAATTTTGACCTAAGTAACTAAAGTATTTCAGATGTAAAATTTCAGATGCAAAATAAAATTAAAACCCTTCCAGCTAAAATTTGTCAAAGAAACATTAAAAAAACATATTCGAAAAATACAAAAAATCGGGTAACTTGGATTATTTTCATATACAAATGGGTGTGGGGAATTTAATTTTTTTCTTTGAACGTCCCTGATTGGACCATCCTGTAGTTAGGGTATCATGTGCAATCACGGTCATGCAACTTTATGGGGCAGTCGAGTTTTTTGCCGCATTCGCCGATGACTCAGTCATAATCGTGTCACTATGTCAAGTGCCATGTACTTTGCCGTAAAAAACAAACCATTCAAGGGGACTCCCAAGGCATCGGATAGTTTTATTCGCATTCTAAAAAAACAAGTGTCTAGTTTAGTTTTTACGACGCTACTATTTTCAGAGACAGGACACGTCCTCAGTGGGACATGCTCGGTGAGGCAATGCATTGTTATAAGCCGAGGTAACCTCTTAACATCAGGTGGGCCATCGGCTTGTTCCATCGTTTAGTAAAATTCTGCAAACAATTTTGTCATGTAACTGGAATGCAACAGAATCGGAACTACTTTATCTCATCTCAACAACTTTTCAAGTTTTAATACGAACGTAAAATTCTGACCTACCTAGTGTTGGTTCAATTTACTGTCTCGTAAACTAAGAACCGGGCATAGGATTTAAAAATACTCAATGAATGCTGTAGCCAACGGTATTTATAACGTGCGAATACATAAACATACATACCGTGCCGGTATCCAAGCTAAAAATAATACCAACCCATACTGTAAACATTTTATTAATCTAAAATATACTTATAACTAAATTTTAAAATTACTGCACTTTTCTGTGATATTCAGGCGTCGCATTCCCATAATCCTGTAGATTAAATAAGGTAGATCTATTTGTGACCATGTACTTCAAAAAGTCTTGGATGTGCGTCAAAACTAGCTGCAGCGACTTCTCGTCGAGGGCCGTGTATGCCAGCATCGGACCCATTTTAGGAAACAAACGCAACAGGTGTATGGAACCGTATATTTTGGACATCGGCGTGTCGGGGTACTCTTGCAGAATCTCGCTGTACTGTGGCCTTTCAAACTTGTATAGCAGCTGTGATCCCAATGTCACATTGAAATACTCCTTTATGCCTTCTGTTATGTCGACGAGAACGGATTCTTTAGCCGCGTTATGCGTTTTGCTCGACTTCTTGAAAGCTAAGTAGTTGTCCACGATCTGTGCGACAGTTTGTTTGGCGGGTAGTAAAGCCAGTTTCTGCTGTCGAGTGATCACGTCCCAGTCGTCGACGAGCCACACCTTCAGTTCCTCTGGGATTTTGATTTTAACTTCGACCTTTGCTAGGTATTGCTCTTCTGACTCTATGGACTGGTCGAGACGACCGCGTTTCTTTCTGTAACGCGAAGAAAACAAGCATTATGTATTACAAGTAGTAGTAATTTACTAAGTTACGGAATACCTGGTAAAAACTTTTTTTTAGTAAAAACATGCACTTTATTATTGTTTTTATATTGTGCATGCCATGCATTTACAAGCCCTCAAAAACGTCAACCTACTTTGATCTTATTCACTGGCACCAAATAACTTATTCTTCTTTTGCGGTCAAATTGCTTTAATTTGGTACTTTTTTCTGATTTAAAAAAAAAAGAATAGTGGACCGAAACTTAAAGGACCAATTTCAACAAAGTTTAATGAATCATAGAAAAGTTTCCATGCAATGAAAAGTATTATAAAAGTGAAAAATCTAACAACCATACTTACAAGACATGTCATGTTTATTTTATGATAACCACTTATAAGAAGTGCATCACTAACCGCTATTTACAATCAATAAAATAATATGTACTTTCTTCAAGATTGTGTGAAATTCACAATCACTGGACATTCTCTAGCTAGCAAAACCAACGACCTTTTCCCTAAGTGAAAATACGAAAAAGGCAGTTCATAGCCCTATTATAATTCTACTTTGTATTTGCTCAATAAAAAGTTCTTGTTAGTTTCTAGGCAAATTAGCTCCTGCCCCAGAGATAAATTTAAACAATTTATTTGGAATTAATTCGGTTTCAAATGTATGTACAACACATTCTTAAAACTTAGTTTAGTTGAATCTTGCAGTGCATGCAAAGTAGACATGTCTTTGACTCATTCTCGTATGTTAGTAGGCAGCCTTAAAACAGTTGGCCAACTGTGGTGACGGAGTCCCCCGTCTCCGCCTCCGTCGTGGTTTAACGACTGCTAGAGTCGGGACCGACAGTCCGAAGCACGGAAGCGCTCAGATGTAAATGCCACTAGCGGTCACCCATCCAAATAGTGACCGTGCAGAAAGCTTACTTGGGTTGGTCTGATCCAGAATCGGTGGGTGCATCTTTGCTCTGCGTTTTCGTAGTTTTGGCAGGAGCTGAGGTTGGTGTTTCGGTTTCCTTGCCTGAAAACAATTATTTTTATTTTATTGAATAACCAAAAGCTATAGCTCTAAGAATAATGGTAAAAGCTTAATTTTAAGACAGCCAAAAATGGATTTACATTCTAAGTGCATTTGTTAATGGGATAAGACCACCCATTGTTGTAGGTTTTTTTTTATATTATTGATCTCTAATTTATGGTGTGCAATAAAACATTTTCTAAACTAAAACTGAGTAGATTAGTATGCATCTAAACTATATGTTTGAATGCTTGTTGCTGTAGCTACAGGCTTGCCTTTTGATTCCATTTAATTTGTTTTGAATGCTACTGTATGTTATTTGTAACAAATCAATATCAGAAGCTTATACCTTTTATCTGTGACCTGTGTTATCTCAGTAGTTGTTACATAAAGTGACTGACCTTACCAAGTAAAGACAAAGTAAATTCTTCTTATTGGTTGCAGCTGGACAGTTTTATTATGCAAAAAGTAGTCATAATTTTCAAGTAAAATTAAATGTATAATTTTCTAGCAAATTTATGCTATTTAAATGTGTTTCCTAATAAATACATTTGTAAGATACGTTTTATGAACTTTCTCTAAGCGAAAACTAGCTGTCGGTAAAATTTTCTTCTTTGAAGTAGACTATTAGTAGATAATCATTGTATAAATTCTTTAACTGTGATAGTATAATAGGTCCCGGCACAGTTTAATAGTGCTGACCTAATGCACAGAAGTCAAATTTTATATCTCTATGGCTGCACGAAGCAACCCCTTCACTTTCGCAGAGCGCTATTAAAGTGTAATAGGTAGTCATTTATTTTATTACTAGGTATTCTGTGGTAACTTACCAGCTGGTGTTGAAGCTCTGGACTCCTCTCGTGCTGGAGTAGTGGCAGGAGTAGTAGCCGCTGCTGCTTCTGACTTACGACCCTTTGCTGGAGCTGTCCAAAATTCTTATGAGTAAAGTTTTGGAAAAGTTACAATAAAGTCATTGCCAAACTTGCTGATTTATGGTTAAAATTTATGGGAGTGTTTGATCTACTGATGCATGGGGACATGGATAATAAATACCAGTCGAATCAAGGCATTCAATTATTTTAAATATAACAAGTACAAATAAAGATAAAAACTAACTGAGACGATATCTCATTCATGGCAAAACGCCGGCAAAATAGAAGATGGAATGGAGTCTCAATTTATTCTTACTTTTCTTGGTTTTAGCTGGCTGTGCAGTGTGGGCTCTCTGCACCTCTTTCTGCCTCTGAACATTAGCTTCATTGTACTTCAAGACACGGCTCTCTGGGACCCATTCATCCCAACTGGAAATGAGAAACAACACACTTGGTAGGTTGTGTTTACTTTTTGGAACCTAGTTATTTAGGGCGTCCAAAGTACAGGTTCACTTACTTTTTGTTCCACCCTGCGTAGTGTATTAGATAGCGGACGTGTTTATCTTTTGTAACAGAGCTTTTGAGACATTTTGCCTCGTAAATTAGCGGCCCATGGAAACATAACACTTTTTCCCCTGAAAATACCAAAATAGACGTTATTACAAAAGTTTTACACGCGGAAATGGTAGGTCGATAAAAGTACACTCATTTTACAACCATTATACCCAAAACTACTCAAATACCTTCAGCAAATTTCAACTTCGGTGCCATGTTTACTTTTTTTATTTACAAATTTGAAAAACAAAATGGCCGCCGAGCCGATCCAAAGTGTGTCAATGTCAAGTGTCAATCGGAAACTAGTGCTTGAATTCACACTTTCTGGTAACCATCGATTTAAAATCGATGATCAACTTCTACCTGGCAACACTGGAATCTAAACGGGAATTTCAAATAAAACAAGAAAAAAGTTCCAAGCGTGGTAATCGCAGTAAGTATTTTATTATTGTTTTATTTATTCACAGAGACACCGGTCAAAAATAATGTTTTTTTGTGTAAGTTATCTACTACTAGGTACACTGCACCTATAAAGTTAAATTGCGATGACGTTTCAAATACCACATTTGGCATACTTTTTTAGGGCGGCTTGCACCAGAATCGCTAAACGCGTTTAACTATCAAATAGTATTTAGCGAGTTGTCAAGTCACATAAATACGTCAGATTTAAATCTATTTAGCTGTTAAACACGTTTAGTGATTCTGGTGCAAGCCGCCCTTAGTATTTAAACCTTTCTAGTATTTTTTATCTAATACACTTACTAGATAAAGATATAGAAGTAGGTAGGTAGATACATTAAATTAACTAGGTACCTACCTACCACGCACGATGTGAAGTGGTAGAATCTGAAATATAACCTGTTTTGATGTATTTTCTTTCTTTTTATATATTTATTACTACTATCCACCATCCATCGTAGGTATTCGTTCAATCCACAGAACTTTTAAAATAGGAATCTGGAATGGATTAGAAGATAAGTAACTTAGGTATAAAAATAAAATCGTCAAGCTGAACATCAACCTGTTTATGACGATATTCGAAATTTTGAATAATATTATCATATCGTTACATCATCAAGTCGAATACATAACTTGGTAAGTATATAGGTAGGTATCTATATCTCGAACGATGATAAACGTGAATAACCTTCGGGCGGTGCCGCGCCCCCAGCAACTGTACTTACCTAAAGAAGCCAGTAGTATCCAGCAAGTTGCTGCGCTAGCGAGACTCATTTGTCACGCATCGAATAATATTTTAACAATAAAAAATGTCTCAGCAAGGCCCAGCGTTCGATGTGAACGCTATGACGCTGACCCGATGGGTCCTAGGTCAGCAAAGAACAGCGCCAACCGCTACCGGTGACTTAACCCAGCTGCTGAACTCCATACAGACCGCAGTCAAGGCTATTCAGTCGGCAGTCAGGAAAGCCGGTATCGCTAAGTTGTGAGTCTCACTTTTATGTTATACCCTACCTATTCATTAATAACGTTACAGACACTGTTTATGATGGTACCTAACCTACCTACATGGTTTACCATTAGGTATGTAAGTATGTGCTGTAGAACTGTTTTAATTGAGGAAGTAAAAGGTGACGGGTTACTTAATGTTCAAAACGGAATCCTAAACAACTGCCACGTTTGATACAGTATGTAGGTAGGTACTTTATAGGTACATTTTGAACAGCTTGTTTGACCTCATTATTAGGTAGGTACCTACCTACTCTAATACCTGCCTATCTACAGAGTAGGCACCTTACAGAAATATCAAATAATTTGTTAACTAGGTTTTACTTAAGTAGGTACTTACCTAAAATTTTTCTATTTTTCTGTTCCTAATTATATATTTTTTTCTTTTCAGACATGGAATCTCAGGCGACACAAACGTCCAAGGCGAGCAAGTTAAAAAACTGGACGTACTCTCAAATGACTTGTTCATCAACATGCTCAAGTCTTCTTTCACTTCCGCACTTCTTGTGTCTGAAGAGAATCCTACTGCTATACAGGCAAGTTTTGAAAAGCTAAACATCCTACACATTCTTTACGACATGATCTTTGAAATAACATCATAATTATATGATTGTCATCTAATCTAGAGTTAATGTCTACAAAATGATACTTACTTATCTAATTACCTACCATCCATTACTATATATGCCTATTATTAAAAACAGCTGTAAAAAAAATACAAATTAATTCGTTTGTGTTCAGGTGGAAACAGAAAAACGTGGTAAATACGTGGTATGCTTCGACCCTCTCGATGGATCATCCAACATAGACTGTCTCGTTTCAGTCGGCTCAATATTCGCTATTTTCAGGTAGGTTTACTTAACCACCAGAAATTGCTTCGCCATTAGTTTGTGAAATCACCCGCAAAACGTGTGTGTGACATTACCGGTGTTGCCATGAAGCTGTATTTTTTTTTTACAAAATAGTGTTGGATATAACTCGAAACAAAACTCCATATTATATGTTTCCAGAAAAAAATCCCAAGGCGATCCCGTGGAATCCGACGCACTTCAACCCGGTCGAGAGCTAGTTGCAGCTGGATACGCTCTCTACGGTTCCGCCACTATGATGGTACTGTCACTCGGCAAAGGGAAGGGCGTCAACGGGTTTATGTACGACCCCTCGATCGGAGAGTTCATACTAACTGACCCTAACATGAGGATACCCGAGAAGGGGAATATTTATTCGATAAATGAAGGTGAGTTTCATTCGATTTACAAATTGACATGTAACTTGGTGTTACCATTTAAACGTATTGTATTGACACAACATCGGTCTACAAAATGAAAAATAGTTGTTATTATCGATAGATTCAGCATCGATTAAAAATAATACTTGATCCACCGGAAATACCACAGGAACACCGAACACTACCTACACGGAACAAAAATCTCACGCATAACAAGAATCGAACCTGCACTGTCCATACAGTCACTAGGCGCACCAATAAGGCCTGGAGTCAATACAATACTAAGCTTTTTCATTACTCAGGTTATGCAGCTGAATGGGAAACGGGTCTGAAGAGCTACATAGAAAACAAGAAGCAGCCTAAGTCGGGAAAGGCTTACGGTGCGAGATACGTTGGTTCCATGGTGGCAGACGTCCACAGGACCATCAAATATGGAGGCATTTTCATGTACCCTGCTACTAAATCTGCACCTAACGGAAAAGTAAGCTGGTTTTTCAGACTGATGATGATTTCTTTTACATGGAGTCGGATTTGCGTCATCACAGGCACATCAGATTATTACCTTTACGTCTCAGAGTAATGCACGCAGTGCATTGCCTCACAGGGCACGTCCTTAATAGGCTTGTCATGTACCAAGCATGTACCTCACAGAGCAAATTATGGGCAGCGGTAACCGCTTAACATCAGGTGGACCAGCAGCTTGTTCCATTACTTTTTCTCATATGACTTACCCATTGAAAACTTCGATAAAATAATGTGCGAACCGCGACTTTACGATTGAGTCATTTATTTGACCCCACGCTACTTATTTTTACTAGGTTATCGCTTCGTGTTTTTAAACAAAGTTTGTTTGTGGAATATTTTCTGCCTCCGTGTATATTATGTACTTATTCTATCTTGTGTAGATTAGTTATTCAGATTTGACACCAAAGTCTGATGACGACCAGCATATGATGAAGAGGATCTGGCGAGATTCGGATTCGCGTATTTATTTTTGTAAAATGTTTTCTTTTTCAGCTCCGCCTACTGTACGAATGCAATCCAATGGCTTTCATAGTCACCGAAGCGGGCGGTATAGCGACAAACGGTAGAATACCGATCTTGGATATAGAACCGAAGTCTATCCACGAACGAGCGCCTTGCTACCTAGGCTCTAAGAATGATATTGAAGAATTATTGCAGTACTTGAAGTGAATAACTTACGAAATACAGGAAATATAAGATGTGATTGTAACGAACCAAAATTAACAGCGCGGTATCGAACCCGCACTTATGATGAGTCATGCATTAGCTAATTTAGATATAATGCTATCAAAATTAAATTAATATCTAGATAAAATAATTTGTAAAATTGAATTTACAACGAATTTAGATAAAAGTTCCTGTTTGCTCATTTTGTCTTCGTTATAGACTGATAATAGTGTCGATTCTGTTGTTGCATTTTTTCTAAACTAACTTAATTTAACAGCACTAAAAATGTAGCCATCCCTTTCTCAAACTGAAACGACAAACGCGACTATAATTTTAGCGTTATCAAATTAGGTTAGTTTAGAAAATATGCAACAACAGATTTTTAAATAAAAAATATTTTTCAACATCACTGTATTTATTTGCATGAAATTCATAATGCGCCGGCTATCCTACACTAGCGTGGTTACAGAAGCGCCCAGTCTTAGCGTATTAAATAAATATATTCGTATGTTTGATTAAACTCATTTTGTTAGCCTATCATAATAACTACCATTGTGTATTGCTTAAATATTGTTGTTAAAGTTTAGTGCAAAGACCCTCTTATAGTTAGGACCTATTGCAAAAGCTAATTAAGAATGGACACGAAAATGTTGGTAATAACCTTGTATTATTTAAAGAATATTTAAATAAAATAAATAAATAAATATTCACGGACTTTACACACAACGCCCTCTAGTCCCAAACTAAGCAAAGCTTGTAATATGGGAACTAGATGGCTGATAGAAAACTTATACTTTTTTTTTGTAAATACATACTTATAATACATAGTAACACCCAGACATAGAACAAACATCTATGTTTTCCACGCACAAATGTTTGTTCTCAGTAGGGATCGAACCCACGACCCACAGCACGGAAGGCAGAGCTGTTACCGACTGAGCTGTGACGCCTATCTGTATTTATTTATTATCTCGCGACAATGAGACCTAGTGCTATTTAACTAAACTCCTTTAAGGTTGTCTGGAAGAGATCGCTTATATAGCGATAAGACCGCCCATTGCACCTCATGTTCTAAATTGCTATTCTCCTGTTTGGTTCTGTTCTTTTACGTTGGTGTGCAATAAAGATTAATACATCTATCCTTTTTTGTTGTAAATAAATGAATTTGTTTCAACCGTTATATCCAAAATTAAAATGGACGAAATATGTTGAGTATATTAACGTTTTGGGTGCCATTGACGCCATTACGCGTTACGTAGCATAAACGTAACTTAAATCTGCGTAGCATTACCGTTAAAGCGTCAAAAGTATCAACCAACCTTTGATGACCATTCTAATTTAGATTTTGCAACACCGCGGCGTCTAGCTAGACTAATCTAGACTTCATGAAAGCTTATCGTGAAATAAAAAGTAGAAATTGCTGAGAGGTTAGGCGGTCAGCGCTACAAACTGATGGAACACGTCCAAGATGTGAGGATCCAGGTCCTGCGTGAACAGCAACGTTTCTAACGTGCTGCTGTATTTCTGGACCTGCTCGTGGTGCTGAAATAGAAGAATATTGTCAAAAGTTTGTTTAATGCCGCCTATACATGTTGGCCCAACGTTGACGAGTGAAGGCCAACGCCAACGTGTGGACGATTGCCTTGCCTTGCCATGGCTCGTTGTCGCTCGGCCTAGTTGGCCGAGTGCTTACAAGCGCCAAGGTGTGGAGAGTACATTTGCAGTGACTTGTCATCGCTTGCGGTCGCTCGCGGTCGCTCGCCGCCACTCGCCTCACTTCGGAGCCGTGTCGGTTTTTATGCACAAATCAAGGGCGCTTGTCTGCGCTCGGCCAACCGTGTCCACATGTTGGCCGCTCGTCTACGTTGGCCGCTTGCAATAGTTTGCGTAGGCTTGCCAAACATGTGGATGGTAGCACTCCCATTTGCTTACGCTTGCTTACGCTCGCGTTGGCGTTGGCGTTCGCTCGGCCAACATGTATTGGGGCTTTAAGATAACCAGCTTACTGTTACTAGCTTTTTATTGCGAGGCTAGGCTGTTAGTTAAAACTAATTATACAACGTGTGACATATTGTCCCTATAAGCCAAAAAAGGGCTTATTCAGATCAAACACGTGAATAGATTGGCATGTGCAAAAGTTGAATAAATGTTTGAAATTTCTATTTTTTTTTTCTTAGAAATTTGCTACGTAATATAAGTGTTTATTTTGCGTATGTATCCAGCCTGTTCGTACACATGCTCACGCACCGTACTATCACGACGCACCCACACATATACATTTTAATGCATGTGCAATGCTATTTCACGCTTTTCATGAATAAAAAACTTCGAAACACTGTATGTCGTAGAACAAACCTTGTACGCCATGACGTCTGGTCTAAAGCTAACTAGACTAACGGCTAATTAGTCTCAATGCTTATTTAAAATGACGTTTAGACATAACACGAATTAGTCAGACTGCGTTTTAGGCACACCCGGACAGAACGGTGTAGAATACCCCCCTTTCGAGCTTATAGGGACATTATGAAACAAACTGTATTTTTTTTTAATACTTACACAAAGAAAGACTTGGCGCAGTCTGCCCACAGTGGCGTTGTACCAGTGAGTTTCAGCCTCTCTCGCGTCGGTGTCACATCGCACTAGATGCTCCGACAGGATCATTATAAAGCGTTGGAATACAATGAGGAACAGACGTTTCTGGTCCATGTGGGCCGCCTCTAGACGCTCTTCCATACGTTCTACCGCCTAGAACAACATTTAGTTTTACTGCTATCTGACAAACTCTTAGGGCGGCTTGCACGAGAATCGCTAAACGCGTTTAACTATTAAATAGTATTTAGCGAGTTGTCAACTCATATAAATACGTCAGATTTATATGACAGGCGTCACAGCTCAGTCGGTAACGGCTCTGCCTTCCGTGCTGTGGGTCGTGGGTTCGATCCCCACTGAGAACAAACATTTGTGCGTGGAAAACATAGATGTTTGTTCTATGTCTGGGTGTTACTATGTATTATAAGTATGTATTTACAAAAAAAAAAGAAAAAAAAAGTATTTAAGTATTCTATCAGCCATCTAGTTCCCATATTACAAGCTTTGCTTAGTTTGGGACTAGAGGGCGTTGTGTGTAAAGTCCATGAATATTTATTTATTTATTTATCTATTTAGCTGTTAAACACGTTTAGCGATTCTGGTGCAAGCCGCTCTTAATTCTTTATTGCACACAAAACCGGACATAAACAAAAGACAGAAGTAGATGACGTGTACAAAGGCGAGCTTAATCTTAACAAGAGTTTTCTTCCAGCAAACCTTTGAGGCTAGAGAGGTGACTATAGAGGTAGGTCCAATCACGTAATGAAACGCGATAAATTTTAAACTGGGTGTAGGGATTGCCAAAACATAAATAATAAATAAATATTCATGGACTTTACACACAACGCCCTCTAGTCCCAAACTAAGCAAAGCTTGTGATATGGGAACTAGATGGCTGATAGAATACTTATATAGGACCTCTTTAAAGCTCATAGAAGTTATAGTCTGTTATAGGATGAAGCTGAGTATAGGCCTCTCTCTTTTTGTACAAAAAGAGAGAGGCCTATACTCAGCAGTGGGTGAAGTCAGGCTGTGGATGATGATGATGATGATGATAGGATGATGCGCTCGTGGCTAGGCTTTCTAAGTCAATTTTCAACGATTATCTAAGTTAAGCGACGTTCTACGCGGTTACTACTTGGATGGGTGACCGCTAGTGGCATTTACATTTGAACGCTTGCGTGCTTTGGATGGCACGTTAAACTATCGGTCCCGGATCTAGCAGTCGTTAAGCCATGACGGAGGCCTTATGGCGGCCTAAAAATTCACCAGATTTGGCCACTAACTCATACGAACGAACGATAGGACCGCACTGAACTGAACAAAAAATAACCAAACAATTGCATAATGAACTAGTGGCTATGTTACCTTAGGACTTCCATAAGCGTTAATTCGAACTTTATCGCCATGATGTTACGACAGAAGTTTTAAAATATACGCGCTTAGGTCCTTTACTAGATTGAAACGACAAGGTACAGTCGGCTACACATCAACCTATCAACGGTTCGAACTTTGAAGTATTATAATTAGAATGTTGCGAATCATGTGAGAGGGACGACATGTTTTTATGTGAGACTCGCTGCTTGCGCGCCACGCGCCTACACCAATTGCGATCCCTGATTCGCAACATTAAAATTATAATAGTTCAAAGTTCAAACAGTGGATAGGTTGATGTGTCGCCGACTGTACACCAAAACCCGTCAGATGATAAAAATGTATTACCTCTTCGGTCGGTTTATCCTGGTCCTTCTTCTTCTTGCTATTAGTCTCGTCTTCAGAGTCAGAACTGCTGGAGTCTGCCCTCGCTAACGCTTCTCTCGCTTCTTGAAGTTCGGCGCCTAGAACCAATAAAAAAAAAAAGTTGAGATTGTAGATTAATTTATTGCAAGTAAATAAAGTTCTTTAATAAGTAAAATAAGGGAATGTGAGACGAACAGAAACAGAATGCAGTAATTCCATTTATTTAGGTAACATGCAAATAAGACTGATGGATACCAGTTGGGAGGATAGAAAAGAGTGAGAAGGATATAAGAGAAAAAGAGACTACTAGCGAGCTCCAATGTTTATTAATTCCTCAAAAGAGATTGCTTGCTGAAATATAAGCATTTTCACAAGTTTGTACGATGATAAAAACAATTACATGTTTATCGATTACATTTTTTTTATAAATTTATATTCAAGCTTTTGACCGCAATCTCACCTGATGTTAAGTGAAGATGCGTTCGACGATGTAGCACGCTTACCCAGAAGACTGAAGACTTTCAAAGGATTCGCCAGCTAAGATCCTGTAGTACTTACTGAGTTAGAGACATGCTTGTTCATCTTATCGACTACTTACTGAGTTTAGAGACATGCTTGTTCATCTTATCGACTACTTACTGAGTTTAGAGACATGCTTGTTCATCTTATCGACAGTCAAATGCAGCAACTCCCACAGATAGCCGTGCGTGAAGTAAGGCGCCATTTCCTTGGAGAACAGCCACGTGGCTACGGCACTGCACTCCACTATCTGAGTCTTGAGCATCTTGTCGACGAGCACGCACACCATTTGCGGGTGACGCTGCCACAACTCCCACACGTTACGGAGAATGCAGATTTGGGCCTCTTCTGATTCTGCTAAGATCTGTCAATTCACATTTAATCAATTATATATGAATTAGGCTTACGACTGTAGTAATACATACCCATATTAAATTTTTAACCCCCCTCCCCCCCTCCCGTGGTATATGCCAAAACCCCCCTCTCTACCCCTCTTTTTTTACGTAGTACTTAGTTCATAAATATGGGTTTAATTCATTTTTTACAAAGTAGACATCGCTACAGATCTCGTCTAAGATATGTCACAGAAATTCACAGAATTCTTTTGGAATAGTTTTTTTTGGGTTTTTGATCGAGTTTCTTTAATTCTACGACCCTAGCTAAATGCGTCACGACTGGAAACCCGCCAGCTAAACCTTTGTTAATTTATACACTTTAAAAGTACAGAACAAGATAATTCGTACACTCACCTTAAACACATAGTGGAACTTGGATATAGCAGCAAAGCTATGCGATATACTCTTACTGCCCAAGTTAAGCAAGGTCTGCACAAACACATCTATCTTCAATGGGTTATGTGGTGCAGCTTGCGCGGCCGCGGGTTGTTCACCCTCTCTCAAAGGGTTGGGGAGGTCCCGGAGGACGTTCAAAGCCTCTTCGGGGGTGCATTTGTTCCTCACGCACACTACGAGCTGGTGGGCCGCTTCTGTTCCAGGGAGAGTTGCTGTAGACGAAACGATGAATTGTACAGTCGCTAAAAAAAACTTACAGCTGCGAATTATGCGATGGTTTCGTGTATTGTTATGAATAGAAGTTTATTTTATGTGCAAAAGAGTAAGTATCCCGTTACTATTGAGAAAATAGGTTCTTAAGTAGTTTCAAAAGTTATTTTTCGTATCTTTTTTTAGGCACAGTTTTATTTACGTATCAGTCCTACATAACCCGGGAATACTGGCTTATTTATCAAATACTAGCAGTTACCCGCGACTTCGTACGCGAGTACCGTTTCCGTGTACATTATATTATCTGTGCGTGTGCCGAGCGGATACTTCTTTGAGAAACTTGACATTACACCGAACCCGTACTCGAATGTCAAACGTTAGTCGTTAGACCAAAGAGGTAGTACTACGTCCTGTCAAACTGACGTGACATGACAGCATCTTCTTGCTAAATTGGCGCTGCTAATCCCGTTCGTTCACTTTATCCTGTAGATCCTGTTATCTATTCGGGATAAAAAGTAGCCTATGTGTCAATCCAGGTTACGAACTACATATAAGCCAAGTTTCATCCAAGTTGGTTCAGTAGTTTTGACGTGATTGAAACACAAACATCCAAACATCTAAACTTTCGCATTTATAATATTAGTAAGATTTTTTATATTCTAGAATTGCAGCAGGACATCTTGTAGGGCAGAGCGGAGTCGCCATCAATTTATGATAGGGACAAACTATCGTTGATTTTTATTTTACTAAAAAGCGTAACTTTATAATTGTTACGCATGATAAAAACACTAACGCATATGATTTATGAAATTGATTGACAATGATAACAAATATTTTCCTTACAAGAATGAATTCCCAAGCTTCACAATTGTTGTAGTAAATAATGTATTCTGTGGTGAGGTGCGTAAAGAGCGTTAAATGTAGCAATCAATGTAGATTTCTACTCGAGATATCTGATAGAACAATACCAAGCGGTTGCACAAACTCTAATTTGCGTACTGTTATCGTATCAGCTAGACTCAGTACATTACTTATGTTTAGAAAATGCGTTTGGATGCGAGTTTAGAAAATACTTATTTTGCAGTGCAAAGGTCAGTGTCATAAATTGATTACATTTTAATTCCTAATAATGCTTAACTTTGTAATTCAAAATTTAAAGTTGCTAGTTCTCAGTTAGGTAAAAATTTTGTTGAGCCTAATCATCATTTAGGTATGATGCCAAGTAGTCTAAGGGCAGTATTTTCAAAGACTGATGGATTTTTTTAAACAGCTTAAACTGTTTAAAAAAATCCATCCATTATTTTATTCCTGGTTAAAAAAAGAATTGAAATGAAGATGGAAAGCGGATTTACATACATAGTATAACAATATCATGTCAATAAATACGATGCGATATGTACGATGTAAATGAATTCGTCTAATTTGGAAATGCAGGAATTAATAGTTGATTTCAATAAATCAATATGAATGTTGAGGTATATTAAATCTTATTGACACTAGTAAACGGTTTAAAATGTGTTAATATACGGTATTAGTAATGAGGAACTGTAGTCTGGGAGACAATGAAAAATAGCTATTTATTATAAACTTGTAGGTACGGTATACGATAAAGAAATGGATGCAAAGTTATAACGTTTTTACAAGTGGATATGACTTCATTTGGAAGTCTTATTAGCAAAACTATAATGTAGATTTGTTGATTAAATCCTTAGTAATTTGTCCGTATAAAAATGCACGCGACTCTGTGTCTCAAATTCTCAATCACCAGTAGAAAATGTAAGCAAGTTTGTAGGTTCATATGCCCGCGGTGCTGAAGATCGATTAGTTCATTTACTCGATTCAATTCATGTGTCGACGAGTCGGTAATCGGGACAAACATGCTGCATATTTCATTATGATGAGGAACATCTACCTCTATCTCTTGGCCTAAAAATACAACACGACAATCGCGTTCCGTGGACGGTGAGTATAAAAAACTACGATCGTCCACGAGATGGAAAGTACACACGCGAATGTGCAATTTTCACTCGGTATTCTGCTTTGAAGAAAACTGTTTTTCAGTGGTCGCCGGTGGACTAACACAATAGTATGTTATTACTAGAGTATTTGGTGAAAGAATATGATTATTCCAGATACAATGTAATAAATAGTTCATGTACATGTAGAGTGTACATAGCTCAAAGGATTAGCAGGCTGAAGTGGCAGTGGGCCGGCCATGTTTGCCGTAGAACCGACAATCGTTGGAGCAAACTAATACTGGAGTGGAGACCACGTTTAGGCAAGCGTAGTGTAGGACGCCCTCCGGCGAGATGGGGCGACGATCTGCGAAATGTAGCGCAGACACTGGATGAGAAGAGCCGAAGACCGAGCTCAATGGCGCGTCTTGGGAGAGACCTATGTCCAGCAGTGGACGAGTATAGGTTGATGATGATGATGATGAAATAGTAAGGACAAAATATCGGCTAAATTAATGCAGATACACTGTTTCGAAATACGAGGCGCAATCGTTTTGTTTTTAGAATAATAACCACATAAAAACCAATCAGATTTGGTAAAATTGAATTAACTTTAGACAATGCTCAAACATAGCTTTTTTTAAGATTTTCATTTAATTTCAAAGTAAAAAATATTTTTGTTGAGTCTGAGTTATTTTTTAATAAAAGCCTAAAAAAGCTGTGGTTCGTTTTAATCCCTGTATCAATTCTCAATTTGAAAGCTGACCACTATGCTCATGCAGTGTAGGCTTGAACGAATAAGCACAGGGGACACGTAAGTCGGCCGATCTTGCCTTTACAGGTTGTAAAGGCCACGAATTCAGCCTTTTTGCCTAAGTAAGGACTTGTCAAATTTTTAATAAATTGTTTCTTAGTTGGATTTCTAGCATTGGTTTCATAAAAATAGGTAAGCGATAAAGAATTATCCAATACTCGTTAGAATAAGGATGTGTTGCGTTGGTTTCCTCCTATGGCTTCCTATCCATTGTTCAGTGCCCACCGTAAAATGAAGATGCTGCAAGCCTATCTGATCTCTATCTTGGATTTCCTTAACTTCTCGTAAGTAGCCGTGCTAGTTATGTGATTGGGTCAAATCTAGGGAGGTCTTTGCTAGTTGTTGACACAAAGCGAGCGAACCACAATAGCGAGTAAACCCATAAAGGTGACAGAATATAAAAATAATAATGTCAAATTCGGTAGGTACCTATCTACTCTCAATTAGATATAACTACCCAATATACTTCTTGAACTGAATAACAGAAAAACACGCACTTTCTATTGTGTTATTATGATACTTACCTATGTTATTATCAGATGAACGATAATCTCGTTATGAATCACGTCATTTACGTAATTGCATAATTATATACTCAAGTTTAACTAGCCCTACCTATGGCTCTTATCAAGAACAAAATTAAATAGTTGAATAAGTTTAAGAATCCAAAATTTTCTGTAAAAAAAATTGTAGGCCTCCAAATAATAAGCAGTTTTGACGACAACAATTAGAAAAACACAGTTTGAGCTAAAAAATTTCAGCTAGATCCAAAAATAATAATTAAGAAAATATTTCATATACTTACTTCGGGACTCAACCAATTTTTTTGTTTCTATTTATATGGCAATATTAATAGCAGTGTACATGCCTCAAGTTTGGTAATCTAGTTTTTATAATACCGTATTGCATTTATACTACTTTTAAACTAACATTTACAACCTCGTAAAATGGTTTTAAAATCTCAAAACGCGTTGTTTTAATAACACATTATGAAATAACTATAATAGTCCATAATTTATTGAATACCTAGGTTAAATTGATGATCGCATGATTTCCGTGAAAATGTAAGGTAGGGTTTACATTGCATAGCAAAATAATATAAATGTGATAACTTATTGAGTTTCTTTGGGGACAAATAAGCGTTGGTACTGGTATGATTTCCTCAGTGAAAAAGGCACAATCAGTTTATTTTTTAACAGGTTTAAAATTCAGGATAACTTTTTAACAGCCGTCCCTTTTTTTGGGGGTGAAATTGTATAGTTTCAAGCTGGGGTGCTTTTTCACCAGAGCTAAGCTATGCAAAGGGTAGATATTGGATTCAGCCGTTAGTATAACAGGTTGCAGTTTTCAGAACGTCTATTCTACAATCCGTCTACACGCACCTGAATAATGTAGCAATGTCCGCCACAGGGGGGTGAAAATAGCTCTAAATCTAATCGTCAGTGTGTTCCACGCGATGTGTGCGCAGCACGCGTTTATCAAATAATAAGGAATAGTTTAGTGGCCAACACTTGCAGTGGCGTGAATCAGTGCCGAAGATGAGATCCGCATTGCTATGCGTTTTCTTCGCTTTAATTGTAAGTAATTTTAATTTTGCAACTGATTTTCTTTTAGAATATTTATTAAAAACATGTTGGTAGTTCCTATAGGTTCTTTATTATTATCAAAATAATCACATAAAATATAGATATAGATCAATAAAATATAGATCCTAGCGTCGCCCTAGCTGCAATGAGAAAGGTACAAGCACGATGGTGTTACATCAGAAAAATAAAATTATTTTTTCGCTTTTTTATGTTCAAATTTTTTGTTTAATTGAGAACTTATCAAAATCGAATCTAAATAGTTTTAAATTAACTACCTTATTAGATACTAAAATAACAATCAAAACGTTCAAGATCGGCCTTGTTTCATTCACCTTTATAACGACGAGATTTTCCCATGAAAAATAAGTAATTGGAGCGCTGAGCGGTGCAAAGTAATAACGTGGAAGCTGTGTATCGAGTGTGAATTTTTCAATTCATTTATCACAAAATTCACAAAAACATTTACCATCACTTACACTCCATAGTTATCGACTTGCTACAGTTGCATTATGTAAAACATGCACTAAGTAAATAATATACTGTCAAATTTTACTACTACATCCCAGTCAAACCAGACAAATACCAGTCAAAATAACATTAGAAGTCATAGTAACCAAACATATCCCAGTATTTTTATTTGCGATTTGAAAGTCCACCACATGCTTGCATTAGTCATGCATATAGTCTGTGGGTAATATAGTTGAGCTGTATGTAGTCCTACAGCCAGTTACAATCCAATCAGCAGTTCCAATTCCAATCTGGGTTGTTTTTTTATAATCCTGTGACGATTTCCAACTGCGTTACCTGGTGGGTCTAGAGTTCTCAATGTTCCAAATTTCAAAGTCAAAATTTTTTTTTTTAATAAAATCACAAGGATAATTTAAAATCTTATGATATACTAGGTGATTCTAGATGCCAGTTCCTCTAAGCTTTATGTTCATACCATAACATCGGCGTATAGCTTTTTATAACTCGGATAATGCTACTGTGTGAGCGATCTTGCATGAAGAACAGTATGAAAGAATGTAACATTTTGAATGAATAAGTAATATGAGTATATCATATACATTATACTAAAGCCTGGGAAGCAGCTGAGTTATTCCTTTGTAAGAGATTAGTTAGATTGTATTGTAGGCCATTATGAAATGTAATTAAATAGTTACATTGCCAATAGGTGTTAAATGTAATGTTTAAATGTGCCTCTAACTACCCCACAAGATATCCTCAAGAATCTTACGTACCAAGAGATTTTAGGGTTGTTTAAACCAATATCAACCAACAAACCAACCAATAACAACCAATTTTAGGAGTAGCAATTTTTTTTGACACCAAATTATAATATAGCACGTACATGTCGTACATACAGTCAGCCAATATATAAAACTACGATTAATGATAGTAAATAGGTTCGCCTTTTCTCAGCATCATATATTTCGATAAGAGATCTATTGTTAGAGAATCTTACGAGATATTACATACGAGATAGAAGCCACGGTTCTCGCCCATGTGGGTCTAGATCACTATAGAAATGATAAGCCTATCCATGTTATTGTTTAGGAATACAAAGAAATTGCTAAACATAAACTAAAAGGTACATTTTGACATCCAATGAACATAAACATGAAGAGAACGATTGATTAAATTGTTATCATTTGTAAACGCGCGAGTGCTAAATATTGTCAAGCAATCCGTCAAAACACCTATTATGTATTAACAACCATAACATGCCCAAAGTAGTTGCGCATGCAACGACTAGTACCTAAATAGTACTCTCTTTACGATATCGCAGTTCCCGCTTGGCTGGCCAAATATCTCCATTTCAAATATCTTTTGGGAAAATAGTCTGCCGGCGACAGCAGCTGAATAATATCATCGATTAATGAATACACGAAGATTGCTACACCCTATATATTAGAGCGTGACTCGCAAAACCGGCTAGTTCCCGGTCCTATTTGGGGATGACGCTACAGTCGACGACGACTTAAGCTTCAAGTAGCCGTTAGAACCAAAGAAACGCCATTAATTTATTTATGAAATTCATCAAAAATTATGTCCTTATTTTAGAATCTGTAATGGTGTTCATTTATTTAGTTATCACGATTTTATTTCATACTGATTATCTAACATATTTTTCGCCACGCCACCTAGGCGTGATCACCTAGGTGGTCATCAAATTGAAAGATAGTGTACAAATTAATGACATAACTTTACTAATAGGTGGCGTCTATATAACCACAGAAAACAGTTCCCCTACGTTTCGTTAAACGTACAAAACGATTGACGCATTTCTTTTCTAAGAAAATTCATCTTTTCCACGCATCAAGTAAGCTAAAACGGAACGGTACTGTCATTTTTTGATACAAAGTGTCATTGGCCTGCGTGTTGTGTTGTATTCTCTTTGACGATTTTATTTACATGTACAATTATTTCATTTTCTTGTTTTGTAGTTGATTGGTTGTGTTGTGGTTGTGATGAAAATAGTGCTTCCCGTTATGGACTATAATACTGTTCAATTTTTTAACTCGTTGGTATCGAATTTTAACTGATTATAGATTTGATGCAAAAGTATTTGTGTGGTTTCTTTCGATAGTCTGAACCTTCTTATATATTTTTTTTATCACTCCTACGGTGCTCAGACGTGGTCGCAAACTACTTTGCCAAAGAGTGATGGAGCGAAGTATTTTAGGTGTGAAAAGAATAGATCGAATTCGGAACAGAATACTTCGCTCCAAAACTGGAATCGCCGATGTACGTCGTAAAGTAGCGGAAAGGTGGGCTCAAGGAGTCACAGGCTGGATACCCCCAGGGGGTAGAAGACGTCGCGGCCGCCCGAGGAAGCGCTGGCATGACGACCTGGACTTTCGAGCAGAAATGTGCTATACTCGGCAATAGGTACTGAGGGGTAATCACGAACAAATCTGACAGTCGCCGCGTTACGTAAACCTAACGTATTCGAGTGATATTGCGCGTCAACATCAGCCCGACTGCCGAACGTTGTAGCGTCACCGCGCAGTGTATCTCGGATACGCTAGCGTTACGATACGTTCACGATTGTCAAATTTATTCGTGATCAAGGCACTGCTAATGAGTAGACAAGCCGTTTTACCACCAAGTTTAATGATAAGTCGCAACGCAACTACGTCCTTGAAATTTTTAGAATCCTACTACCTAATATTATTAATGCGAAAGTTTAGATGTTTGGATGTTTATGTTTCAATCACGTCAAAACCACTGAACCAACTTGGATGAAACTTGGCATATATGTAGTTCGTAACCTGGATTGACATATAGGCTACTTTTTATCCCGAATAATTAACAGGATCTAAAGGATAAAATGAACGAAAAGGAAAAATTGAAATTGAAGGGACTCCCTTTTCCGCATTTAGGCTCAAAGTTGGCCCATTATGCGTGGGAACGAAAAGGATTAGCAGCGCCAATGAGGAAGATGAGCGTATTTTTTTTTAATGTAGATCGATAGATTTTTACGTCCAAAACACAACAGTGAAAGAATTTTGGCTATAGCTCAAAAACTGAATTTTCTACGATTTTTTAAAGTTTGGATTTTCAAAATGTGTTTTGAGCCCGGCGATTTCGCGTGTGACGTCAGCCGGTCCGACCGCTCACCCGCGCTTTCTAAGCGTTTTCTGCCTTTACGTTTCTATTTATATTTCTGAAAAATTGGGAGAAAAGTACCAATATTTTTATGGATTATTGTGCCTTTAAGTCCTAAGGACACGTTTAACGCTTCAGATAAACTTTTTAACCACCGACTGAAGAAGAAAGGTGTTCTAAGTTTGAGGCTTTTTTGTGTCTATGTGTCTGTACCTTTCAAGGCTCGTAGCTCCAAAAAATCACTCGTAATTTTTTTATAACTATTCTTGAAATGGAAAGCAGATAAATCTGGCATAGTTCTAAGCCAAGTTTGGTAGAAATCGGTGCAGCGGTTTCCAAGTTATGAGGATGTTTATCAGCCCTCGACACGCATTTTGAAGGGTTCTCAGGCATATATTGATTGTAGTTTGAAACATTTGGTTCTTATACCAGTATAACGTGAGCTACTATTTCTTAGTGTTTCATTGATTTTGTATATCAGGTAAGACTGGTAATGAGCAAGATTGTGTTATCGCCGTGATTAGCAATGTTTTTAACCCCCGACGCAAAAACGATGGGGTGGTAAAGTTTGACGTGTGTGTGTGTCAGTGTGTGTGCGTGTGTCTGTGCGTGTATGTGTGTGTGTGTCTGTCGAATGCGCGCGTTGGTGCGCGTGCGGATGCGGATGGTAGTAGTCTAAGTCACATTGTCTACTAAGGACGTGCCTAGTGAGACATTGTACTGTCAAGTACAATGCCTCACTAGGCACGTCCTTAGTAGACAATGTGACTCGCTAAGAAGAAGAAGAAGAATGTGACTTACACTAGGACGTGCCTAGTGAGGCATTGTACTTGTACAGTACAATGTCTCACTAGGCACGTCCTAGTGTAAGTCACATTCTTCTTCTTCTTAGCGCGTCATATTGTCATTGTCATGTGACTTAGACTACTACCATCCGCATCCGCACGTGCACGTCCTTAGTAGACAATGCCTCACTAGGCACGTCCTTAGTAGACAATGCCTCACTAGGCACGTCCTCAGTAGACAATGCTTCACTAGGCACGTCCTTAGTTTCTGAGGACGTGCCTAGTGAGACATTGTACTGTCAAGTACAATGCCTCACTAGGCACGTCCTTAGTAGACAATGTGACTCGCTAAGAAGAAGAAGAAGAATGTGACTTACACTAGGACGTGCCTAGTGAGACATTGTACTGTCAAGTACAATGTCTCACTAGGCACGTCCTTAGTAGACAATGCCTACACATAAATATAGTGCAATGCCTCACTAGGCACGTCCTCAGTAGATAATGCTTCACTAGGCGCGTCCTTAGTTTCTGAGGACGTGCCTAGTGAGACATTGTACTTGACAGTACAATGTCTCACTAGGCACGTCCTAGTGTAAGTCACATTCTTCTTCTTCTTCTTAGCGAGTCACATTGTCTACTAAGGACGTGCCTAGTGAGGCATTGTACTTGACAGTACAATGTCTCACTAGGCACGTCCTTAGTAGACAATGTGACTTAGACTACTACCATCCGCATCCGCACGCGCACCAACGCGCGCATTCGACAGACACACACACACATACACGCACAGACACACGCACACGCACTGACACACACACACGTCAAACTTTACCACCCCATCGTTTTTGCGTCGGGGGTTAAAAACATTGCTAATCACGTCGATAACACAATCTTGCTCATTACCAGTCTTACCTGATATACAAAATCAATGAAACACTAAGAAATAGTAGCTCACGTTATACTGGTATAAGAACCAAATGTTTCAAACTACAATCAATATATGCCTGAGAACCCTTCAAAATACGTGTCGAGGGCTGATAAACATCCTCATAACTTGGAAACCGCTGCACCGATTTCTACCAAACTTGGCTTAGAACTATGCCAGATTTATCTGCTTTCCATTTCAAGAATAGTTATAAAAAAATTACGAGTGATTTTTTGGAGCTACGAGCCTTGAAAGGTACAGACACATAGACACAAAAAAGCCTCAAACTTAGAACACCTTTCTTCTTCAGTCGGTGGTTAAAAAGTTTATCTGAAGCGTTAAACGTGTCCTTAGGACTTAGAGGCACAATATTACATAAAAATATTGGTACTTTTCTCCCTATTTATCAGAAATATAAATAGAAACGTAAAGGCAGAAAACGCTTAAAACGCGCGGGTGAGCGATCGGACCTGGCTGACGTCACACGCGAAATCGCCGGGCTAAAAACAGATTTTGAAAATCCAAACTTTAAAAAATCGTAGAAAATTCAGTTTTTGAGCTATCGCCAAAATTCTTTCACAGTTGTCCTTACAATCTTCTAGACTTTTGATTTAAGCTATAAAAACAGGAAAAAATGCCTAACTCATCTTCCTCATTGGCAAGAGGATTTCATTGTCATGTCATGTCACGTCAGTTTGACAGGACGTAGTACTACCTCTTTGGTCTAACAACTAGCGTTTGACATTCCAGTAGGTACACGGAAACTGTACACGCGCACGAAGTCGCGGGTAACTGCTAGTCAATCATATACCTACTTTAGAATATTTATATTGATAAATATACCTATAGGTACCTACCTACCTTCTTCAGACATACCTATTCCATTATTTATAAGTAGGTAGGTAGTAAAACTAGAACAGGATAGCCTAGGAACAAAAGACCTAGGCAACACCCGCAGAAAACTTATTTGTTCGTACCTAAATGGTTCGTAATGTATGGTAATGTTTCAGTACATAACTAAACAAGTACCTATTGGGTGTGATATTTTAATAATATATAATTAAAAGTCTACCTACCTTTTATGTTTTATTTTATCAAGCTAAAAACATTTAAGATTTCATATAATATCATTGTATTTTTTTGTTACCGCACTTGGCGGTAAGGCGTCAGGTTTAAAATCGAAACATCTATTATTTTACTAGCTTGATACGACCAGAGCGCTGTTGCCGCTCTGCATCCAGACTCTATCTCGCTCGTTCGACATTGCATAGCACAAGCTGTCAACGTCGCGCGCGTTGTAACCGAATTTTGGTATACGCTTTGCAAAATTTAGAAATAGCGCCATCTGACGTTTATTTCCGTACTGCTTATAGTGTCAGCGCGCCAGAGGTTCAAGAAAATAAACACCGTTTTGATTTATTACCGATTCGATACACCCAGCGACATCTCACGCCTTTGAAGGTAATCCATTTTCGGGTTACGATATTTTCTAAACGTCTGCTGGTCTATTTTTTTATTTGTCTATGATAATATTGAAATTATTCGATTGGAAACTCGGAGGGGCTGGCCGCACGCGAGGATGGCACGCCACAGCCACTTTCCCGCTACCACCATTTTACTTTCAAACGCATACATATCCACATTTTTTATTCACATTATTGTCACAATTATGCATGTTTATGATAGAAGGAAATGTCGGTTGTAAACATAAACGCAATACCTCACACAGGTGACATGCACCCTTCCAGTACTTTAAGAAACTAATGTGGCCATATTTCTTCACTCAAGTATATTTATCCTACGAAACAAATTATAAAATGTCGTTTGGCGGACAAAATCTAAACATAATTTGTGATTGCAGGTACACAAAGAAGGAAGGGCGACAACCAATGAGGACTTTAGGCCAACACCGATTCCGCTCGACGACTGGCACGGGGAGAAGAAGGATGAAAATGTCCCAGCGGGAACACTTCAAGAAGTCATAGCACCTGAAGCCCCTTCATCAGCCGCCGCGGTTCCTGCGCACTACTGGGAGGACGCATTGCGCCACAGCGTATACTTAACTCTGGTCAGAGACAAGATAGACCAACTCATAGCCAAAGGCAGCGTCCTATCTCCAGACAATAAAGTAGAACTACACGCAAAGGAAATCGATGATCACAGCTTATGGGAAAAGATCAAATCTGCTCCATTTGACCGACTTAGCATCGAGGAACCGGCTATGCAAGGTGATATCACCATCATGTCGAAAGGTCGTCTGTTGGAAGAGAAAAGCGGATATCGCTTCACGGAAGACAAAAGTTCGAAGGATAAGTGCGATGGTGAGAAATGCATGGAAGGAGTCAAAGCTTTCTGGTCGGTGAAGCGCGTGAGGCAAAGAGATGCGGAAACCATTCCAGGGAAATACCATTACGAGCTGACATTCTCGGTGAACTCGCAGGCTCCTAAGAAACATAAACCCTATGACGCCCCCGTCAGAACCTTCACAGTTCGAGAGGGTACTCCTGTGGAACATCCACAGTACAGTCAACCACCCATATCGTATGCACCGAGGCCGCAAAGGGCTGTATGGTTCCACAAAAACATTGTACCTACCCAAAATTATCAGAGTCGTAAGAATTATCAATCTCAAGGCTTGGATAGATTCTTTTTATCTCTGTTTTCTGATGAAGATGATGAGCCACCTCGGCACAGACCCAACCTGTACCCTAAACCAGGCTACGCTGGGCCGCAACATTCAAAGGTAGGTTACGCGGGTACTCAAACTGAACAGCATCAACAGAAAAAGCCGTACCCTTACAAACCCATGACATACAAGTATACAAAACCTCCTCTTGGACCTCCACCATCAGTCTCTCAAGCCGAGCATCATTATGCCGACTCAGATAAGCTAAAAATACAGTTTTCACCGCCGCAACTTCAATTTAAATATCCTGACTCTGACATAACAAAGATTCCACTATCTCTTCCACAACTACAATCTCAGTACGTAGATACCGACAAGCCAAAGAATCCGTATTCTCAAATTCAACCGCAATACCTAGATTCCGATAATACCAAGAACTCATTGCCTCAAATCCAACCTCAAAACATAGATTCAGATAAGACCGAAATTCCTTTCTCTCAGGAAGTACAACAATATCTCGAAGAAGTAAAATCAAAGTATCCGTACCCACCTCCACAGACCAAGTACCACTATGACCTTAAGTCTAAGGTACAACCTCCAATACAACATAGCCAGCATCACCACTACAGAGAACCAGATGTGAAAACTAAGAATGTGTATCCACCACAACCAGACTACAGGTACCAACCGACAAACGTAGTGAAATCGACAAGACCGGCCATCCTACCCACACCTCCAGGACAACAGCTTAATTTAACAATGGAAGTAACCAATAAGCTAAACGAATCTGAGGTAACCACGAAGGAACCAGATATAGTGACGCCACTCAAGCCTTACCATAAACCTCCACATCATAAGCCGCCTCCAACGAAAATTAGCTATTTCCCAGAACATGTGCGACCTCCAGTATTTAACGCTCCACCTGGAGTCTTCGTCACCATGGACAAGAAGCCATTTAAACCGATGCCACCATTGAAGTATCATCAGAACCATCATCATCATCATCCACATCCACATTCAAAGCCCACAAAAACAAAACCGGTAGACTTTCGACCGAGTCCCCAGGTCGTCGACATTCAACTTTTCTCAGACCCAGATCCTCTCTCCGATGCTTTCAGACCCATGGCACCTAACTTTGCAAACACTACTGGATCTTCTGAGACAACCGATAAAGCTGGAAGCAGTAAACATAAAAACGTTCAACATAAGAACCATCATAAATCGAAACCTCCGAAAAAACACGAACTAATGACACCACGAATAACTACGAGCACGCCAGAAATAATCACTGCTCAGAGCGAGCCTATCGAGCCAGTCGAAGATGACTCAATGCATTGGGCAAACAATCTTCTGAGCGCATTTGTAAAAACCACTCCAATGGTTTCACAAGAAACGCAAAATATCACGGAAACTACCACTCTACTTGAGCCTACCACTACCGCCGCTGAACCAACGACGACAACGGTAACTGTAGCTACCACATCAGAAAAGATAAAGCAAGAGAAGACGACAATAACACCTAGGCCGCCGAAGCGAACGCGGCCTCCTCCTAAATTCATGAAATCTGAAAAACCTAAAAAGCATAAACGTATAACAACTACTACATCAACCACCTCAACTACAACAACGGAAAAACCTCGAGCTAAAAGACCGCCACAAGATTTGACCCCACAAGCCAGCTCAGCTGCTACAAAGCCAGCATGGCAACCAACGTCCAAGATTCAAAATGAAACTATAACCACTCCTGTCATTTCAAAAGAAACAAACGTAACGACCACGACTGCTAAACCCGTAACCACTTCCCGGCCTTCGACCACAACTACAAAGCTTACAACAACTACAACGACAACTCCCACCCCCGATATTGAACCCCCAGCTTCTACAACTGACTCAAGGAATAAGAATAGGTTCAGACAATCTACGCTGATGCTAAAAGGCACGTCCGTCAATCACGACAAATGGCACACGCCGACCGCGGAGAGTAATAAAACAAGACAGTCTGTCAGTAAATACCAGCAAAGGAGGAAAGGATCTAACTTTCAAGGATATGTTTCATCGACGCCAAAAAACGTAGATGAAGACCATCACAATGAAGAACATATAGATCTCGCATACAACTCGAATGCAGTCCAAATACAGAGCACAACGGAAATGTTACTTGAAGTTATTCCTGTTACGCCAGAACCAACTAAGCCTATTGAAATTGATGCAGACGAATCGGACTATCCGAGTGGAACAGAAGAGACCGAAGTAGAAGATTCTGGTGAAAGCAACGAACAAGACGACGAAGAAGAGTCGAAAGACCACAGCGAGTTCATATTCGGTACTCAAACCGAATCAGCTGAAAACAGCAACGAAGTCATTGGAGCCCAGGATGTAAAAAGAGAAACAGTAGAAACAGGAACGAACGCGACTGTCAAAAACAAAACTAAATGTAAAAAGAAGAAACATATGAACCTGACAACAACCGAAGACCCGGCAATGTTTAGTGATTCAGTTGAAATATCAGAAATCGCTACTACTACGACAGAGAAAACAACAACAGAGGTAGATATTTTCGCACAAATATTCGGAGGTTATACAGTAGCTGGCCTTCCACACGATAACAAAACTAATGAACAATTGGGAGAAGGAAGTGAGAAACAGGAACGATTCGCGCAAATCGACGACGATTTAGAAGATTTTCTAGATTCGTTAGAAGGTAAGAAAAAAGATACTAATTACGATCATTACGACGAGGAGGAAAATGAGGATAGTGAAGATAATGATGATTACTCACCTTTCAACATTGAGGAAGAAAGTAGAAGTCAAAGGCACGCCGACGTCAGCTACGAGGAATATCGCGACCGCCCCTACAGTTTTCTAGAACTAATGGCCATGGAATAGACTGAATTCATTTATAACCCGTGCCAATGAACAGATAACAATATGTCGGTCAATGTCAATGTTATTGAGCGAAAATGTAAAGGTGGAAATAGACAGTGCAAGCTAATTATTTTATTGACGCGGGTTATGAAGCTAATGTAGTGTGTACTACTCAAGTTATTATAATTCGTGACTTTCTTAGATCTTGCAAAGTGGACATTACCTTTTCAACAGTCAAATCACGATACAAATATGAAAGAGGCATTTAAACTCAGAAAGATGAAAGCTCAACGCACAGTACCTTCGATTGTTACCGATGTGTGTAAATATTTCTTTTATCTAGATTTAAGTTTAGAATAAGAGACATAAGAGTACTTTTTAATAAATACATTTTTTGTTACATATATTATATTATATTATGTGATACACAAGCTTTAGTAAAAACATTGTTGACATATTCCCTAGTACCTGTGCCTAGTACAAAGAGAATCAGCGGCAACTGGTTCACTTTGTACTTTGAATTAACCCTTATACAAATAACTATGTACGAGTTAATACGTAAATATCGCTTTAGTAAGCGCGAACACTGGATGATAAGAATCAAAGACCGGGCTCAATGGCGCGCTTTGAGAGAAACCTGTTTAGTGCAGTAGGCTGATGATAAAAACTTCTAAGTTGCATTAAAATATTTGATGATGAGGAACTCTTACCTGCACCCTCCATGGAATATTTGTAGATTGGTTCAGGCTTTGGCGGCACTAACGATGCGAAAGCTTCTGGAGTGATCTCTTTGATCCTTTGGTGGTATGCTAATCTGGAAAATGAATTACCTTTTTTTGACTTTCTTATCTCGAAAATTTGGGTTATTCCCATTCTCTATGCTAGGTTTTTGCTACTGGTAGGAAGATGGGAAAAATCCAAGAATTTTGAGGAAATACGGGAATGGTTAGTTTGCAATACCTATGTAAAGTTAATGGTAGAAATCTCTAGAACCATGTTAGATGTTGATTTTAAAGTAAAACCTCATTCTGCAAGTGACATCAAAGAGTTACCTAAGTAAAAATAGTATTTGAAAAAGTAAATACCTAAGGCATTTGCCTAGCACCTCCCTGATGAACCTAGGTTTTGGATGATCAGCATCCAGTTGTGTGCATCCTTCCCAGTCCTCCCAAGACCAGCGATATTGGAAGTTACTCAAGTGGTATGAGAACCAGTTGACGAATCTGAAATTGAAGTGCAATCATCTTTCATAAAAGGTTGGGATTTATTACCATGCCACACAGTGGCAAAGAAACGTGAGGAACGTTGGTAAAATTTTTTTTTTATGTTTTTTATGCATCTTATTAATCAAGACATAGTATCCACAATATTATGCACTAGATGCATTCACTACAATAGTAAATAATAGTAGTATTCTTACCTATCAAAGCAAGCGACATTCATTGTATCAATCCTCATAAACAAAATCTCTGTAGCTTGAGCCAGCACTTGAGGCATAGTAGATGGCTGCAGCTTACATAACTCGATCAATATTGACCCATAACATATCTCCAGGTACCTAGGCCGTGGCAAGTTGAATAGCTCTGCAAATATGACCTCTACGATACAGTACTCTAAAGGTATCTTTGCCTTGTACGGAAAGCAGATCAATTGAGCTGCACATTCTTTTCGTTCTAAATGGTGAGCTTCCAAAATGTTGTGGAGGTGCTCTTCAATGAGGAACCTCTCGATGGAATGGGCTCCAGGCAGGACAGGGCCATCTGGACAGTCTGTGTAGTCAAACATGCGGAAAATAACCCTCGGCATAGGGTAGCTATCATTGTCATTGTGAGGGGGTGGCTGAAATAAAAAAAAATTATAATCATGAAAGAAGTTTGGTGATTATGGTTAGGGCATTCAGTATTAGTAAATTACCTGAATAGGTGGTAGAGTATGTTGCAAGGCCTCACAAAGAATAGAGTCAAAGGCCAAATACGGTCTTGGAATATGCTTTTCAGACCAATTGTCCTGCTTCAACTTCCTTATCTGAGCTGACAGGCAGTCCAAGTACTCTTCTTGCAAATGAGGAGTGTCAGCAGACCACACTTTCAATGCTGGCCAGTGCTTCTTGCTGCGCTTGTTTAAAAACACTTCTATCGTGACCAATAGGTGGTCTAATTGGGATTCCTTCTTTTCATACAACTCACGGCCAACCCAAGGTAGAGCCGAGAGTACAGCAAACACAAACCAATCTCTGCGAACTTGAGGAACATTATCCTCATTGGCGCAGTCAACTAAAGTCTCCAGCAGCGTAAGTAATGAAGATGCAGCCAATACGTGGCAGTTCACCAAGTCAGATATGAACCTCAGGCAGTAACGGGCGGCATTCCACTTCCCGATCTTCAAGTTTTCTTTGAAAGTTTTGACAATGTACTCGACAAATTCACCACCAAAGTTATAGTTCTTAGCATTGAGTAGTCCAACTAAAGTGGCGTAAATTGTACATTTCTCAGGCATGCGGATAGCACAGTCGGTCAGGATACGAAGGATTTTCACCCGGAAGGTGCTCAAATCAGCTTCTAGGACGCTTGCCAAACCCTCTAGGTTACTCTCCAAGCTAGAACTGCTCTTTTCGCCAACTCTCAAAATAAGGGACTCCAATCTATCTTCGATCTCTTGGTTCTCCGATACTCGGCGCCTCTTACGGTGTAGGCGTTCTAAAATAAAATAAATACAGCAGATAGTAAGTAGGTGATACTCAGGAAAATATAACCTAAAAATAAAACAGAATACATACCATATCCATCTTCTTCCTCATGCCCTCTTCTGCGATTCATTATCACGTAAGATATTGAAGAAAGAAAAGGGAAAACGAACGACTCCAAATTACAATAAAATAACAATAAAATAAAAATCAATATGTCAGCAAATACTAAACCAACAACAAAAAAAAAGGATTTCAACTTCAACTTCTTGGTTTGGTTTGCCGTTTTTTACTTTTTTACTTTAGTTTATGCCACAGACTAAAGCGCGCTCCACATTCTCGGCAAAACTACACGAGACATAGCGAATACGAGAGTGTGGAGGACATATTCGGCAAGTCTCGCCTATGTTCGTGCAGTCTCCATCCCGTGTCGGTATTTCGTATCCGAATCAAAGGGCTCTCGTGTAGTTTTGCCGAAACACAAAACACTCCCTCCACATTCCCGCCGCGTCTGTCTGCTGCTGCTGCTGCGCGGAGCTGGTGGGAGCTGGTGCTGTCATCCATCATCTTCGTTTTTGTTAAAGCAGGAAAACAGGATCGAGTTCAAAGTTATTTATTTTAGTACATTTTGGTACATGACATTTTTCACACTCACTGACATTATCATTTTTAATTATTCTTCAGAAGTTTAATAAAACCTCTTCAACATCCTCCCTTTTTGGTAAACTTAAAGATGCAATCCAATAATGCCACAGATGAATGCCAGTCTAGGCTTAGACACTGCTTTGGTTAAGATATCTGCACACTGGTATTCACTTGGAACGTATTTGATTTGTAATTCATTTGAGGTCACCAGCTCTCTAACATAAAAATGTCTTATGGAGATATGCTTAGTTCTTCTATGCAATTCCGGGTTTTGAGCAAGCTTTATAGCGGCTTCATTATCAACCTGCAGTGTTGGAATTTCTTTAAGAGTTGTTATCTCTTGAAACAGTCGTTGTAACCAGACAATTTCTCGAGCTGCTTCGCTTGCGGCAACTATTTCTGCTTCAGTGCTTGATATCGCGACTGATGTTTGTCTTCGACTTGCCCACGATACAGCACCTCCTGAGTACATACACAGAATTCCAGAAGTGGAGCGTCCAGTTGTGAAGTCTCCGCCATGATCTGAATCACTATATGATTCTAACATTCCAGGTTTGTGTTCCTTTCTGTACACAACAGCTGAACTTATTGTTCCTTTAAGGTAACGAAAAATTCGTTTGACCTTGACAACATCATCATTTGATGGGTTAGCCAGTGTTCTGGATACGACACTTATGGCATATGATATGTCTGGTCGGGTTCCGGTCATGAGGTAGTTCAGTGCACCAACAGCTTCACGATAAGGAAATTTGACTTCATTGTCTTTTTCCGTATCTGACTGTGTGTCTTTAATTATTGGAGTACTGATAGCCTTACAATCACGCATTCCAAATCTTTCTAGAAGCTTGTTTATATAGTGTTCCTGAGAAACTTTTATTGAACCATCCTTTTCCTTAAAAATCTCGAGTCCCAGGAAGTAGGAAGCTGGCTTTGTGGTAATTTGGAACCTCCTCTTTAATTCATTTAGAAACTTGTCTGATTGGTTCTGATTAGTTGAGGCAATCAAGCCATCATCAACATAGAGTCCCATTATAATCTTGTTTCCATTTCTGTTTCGAATGAACAAGCAAGGATCCATGTCACATTGCTTAAATCCGATCAATTTCAAGTAGTCGACAATGCATTTGTTCCAGCATCTTGGTGCTTGTTTAAGACCGTATAGGCTTCTCTTTAATTTACAAACTCGGTTTGTACCATCATTGTATCCTTCTGGTTGCTTCATGTAGATATCTTCACTTAGAGAACCATTTAGAAAAGCAGTGGCAACATCGAATTGTATAAGAGAGAGTCCTTCGTTGGCCGCAATGCTTAAGATTGCTCTGATTGTCGCCATTCTAGCAACTGGGCTAAATGTTTCATCATAATCTATTCCTTTTTCTTGTGTGTATCCTCTCGCTACAAGTCGTGCTTTGTACTTATCAAGGCTTCCATCAGCATTGGTTTTCTTTTTGTAGACCCATTTGCAGGAGATCAGTTTTCTGTCCTTTGGTTGATCTACAACAATCCAAGTCTTGTTTAGATTCAAGGATTTTATCTCATCTTCCATAGCCTTTAACCAATTAGCCTTCTGAGGACTTTTCATGGCTTCTTTGTATGTTTTCGGTTCATCCGAATTATTAACAACAGCGGACATTATAAAGTCGTCATATCTAACTGGAGGGTGAATTGTCGATCGGTCGCGGAGAGTTCTCATTGAAGGAATATCTGCATGATCTTCATGATCATCATCAGTATCTGGTTCGGGAGTAGCATAACTTTCGTCGAGATCTTCCTCTTGTTGACTAGGTAAATCATTTGATATTTGAGGCATATCAGAAGACACTTCGTCATCTTGCACTATATCCTCCCTTGCATCATAGATTGGATGATTTTCTGTCGTCTTAGGAAAGTGTATTTCTATTTCAGTTGTAGGACTTTGATCTTCTGTTTCTAGATCATCTGATTCTAATCCAACAGATCTGATTACCGATTCGTTAAATGTTACATCTCTCGACCTGATTAATGTAATTTCGTTATTCTTGTCGAATCCCAGTAGCCGATAGCCATCATCACCGTCGTAACCAATTAAAATACATTTTTGAGCTTTCTTGGACATCTTTGTTCGCTTTTGTTTGGGAACGTGTGCATAACATTCTGTTCCAATGACTCTTAAATGCTTAATTTTAGGTTTCTTCGCAAACCATAGTTCGAATGGTGACTTTCCTTCTTCAGAAGTCGGCCCAGTTCTATTTAAAACATACGCAGCCGTACTGACAAGCTCTAACCAACAAGCAAGAGGGAGTTCTTCGTGAGCGTGCATCATAGTACGAGCAGCTTCTACGAGAGTGCGATTTTCTCTTTCACTGCACCCGTTTTGCTCTGGTACATAAGGCATTGTAAAGCGGTGTTGAATGCCATGAGATTGAAGAATTTTCTCAACAGCTTCATTTTTGAATTCACCACCATTGTCACTAAGGACTGTTTTTATAGTATGACCAGCCGTTTTCGTTTCCTTTAACATCTGTATGAGCTTGTCCTTGACTTCAGACTTATGCTTCATAAAGTAAACATGACGATATTTGCTGTAGTCGTCTTTAAATAGTACGAAGTAACGTAATTTTGTGAATGAATTCGGAAATGGGCCACACACATCAGTGTGTATTATTTCACCCTGTTCTTTAGCTTTTTCTCTTGTTCCAAATTTATGTCTATGTGTCTTACCATATACACATCCAGTGCATAATTCAGAATCGAGTTTCACTTTTATACCAAATTCTTTTTCAATAAGCTGCTTAATGTGTCTCTTGTTCTGATGAGCAAATCTTTCATGATATAATTGCAAAGTGTTTTCTGTTGACAGAATGTTCAGTTCTGGGGTTTGATGTCTGACAGTTTGTACATTCAGCTTATATAGACCTCCATTTTTGACTCTTGTGCCAATCAGTTTAACTTTTCCATTATGTATCAGTTGACAGAATTCTCTTTCAGATTTGAAAACACTTTTTTCAAGTGTATCTTGAGCAGCAAGTACAGAGAATAAATTTCTCTTTATTTCAGGGACGTACCATACATCACATAGGATAATTCGTTCTGTTTTACCATTTACATTTGCAATTAACTCAACTGTTCCTTTACCAATAGCGCGTGCTGTAGATCCATTCGCAGTAGTAACCGTTTCATTCTTATTAAAATGTTGAAATTTGGAGAAAATGTCGTTTTGACAGGTGACATGACTCGTTGCACCATTGTCAACATACCAATTGTCAAGAACTTCATTGGTTGTCACTGATTCGTTGGTCTCAACTTGCATTAGTGTCAGGTTTAAGTTTTTATTAGTTTCGCTTGTCGATGGCTTGAGTTCTTTGGGAGGTTTCCCATCCGAAATCCACTTGCGACATTGTTTGACTTTATGCCCAAAAACTTTGCAATACCCGCATTTCTTTTTAGCTTTGCTTGTCGAATTTTGCACGACTAAAGCTTGCTCCTCAGATTGCTCGTAGTCTTTGTTCGTCAAAGATCTCTCGTAACTACATATTTGTGCTGTCAAATTTTCAATGCTACGATCATTTTTCGGCATAAGCATCCAGCTCGACTTGAATGGGAAGTAACTATCGTCGGGTAGCGTTTCTATAATCTTGCATATGAGTAAAATCTCTGGAAGTTCATATTTCGCTTTATTATCCTTTTGTAGTTCAACCTTTAATTCGTGCCATATATTTTTCAGCTTAGATATGTACATAGACATGTCATGTAAGAGATCTTTTCGATAGCTAAAGAAACTGTAACACAGGTTATAGCTTTTGTCTTCAGATGTGCCATCAAATAGGGTGTGAAGTTCATCCCAAATCTGTTTCGCACTAGTCAATCTCATAACTTTCTGTAGAGTAACATCTGACATATTAGCCATTAGAATGAGCATCGCTGCACTATCCGTTTTATTATAGTCTTGTAGAGCTTTTTCATAAGTAGCAATGACAGCCGAGGTTGCTGTTGACTCTGGTGTGCAAGGTGGCTTTAGATTTCCATTTACAGCATCCAGCCCTCCAGGCATACCTCTCAGGAGCAACAGTACCTTGCATCGCCATGTCGACCAATTTTCTTTTCCATCCAATTTACCAATATCAATTTTGCAGCTTGTTGACGAAGTTGACATTTTGACAGGTTTTCTTAGATTTTGTTTGGAAAATCGTTGCTAATTATTTCTTGTAAAAACTTACAACTCACAACTTCAGTGTAGGTAAACCATTTTTCTTTACCTACTCACAACGAATAATAACAAAATACCGAGCTCTGCTACCATGTTAAAGCAGGAAAACAGGATCGAGTTCAAAGTTATTTATTTTAGTACATTTTGGTACATGACATTTTTCACACTCACTGACATTATCATTTTTAATTATTCTTCAGAAGTTTAATAAAACCTCTTCAACAGTTTTTTCCAACGTCTATTGATAACTTTTTTTTCTCAAATAAACGTATAATTTTAATAAGCCACAGCACATAATGCTGCAGCGACAGCTGTTTCCACGTCCATCTCGTTCGAGTACCGAGCGCACAAATGCGCGAGCGAGAATGTGGAGAGCTGCTCTCGTCTCGTCAATAGTTTTGGCGAGACCCGAGACAAAACCTCTCGTGGAGAATGTGGAGCGCGCTTAATAGGATAGGATGTTTATGCTATAAAATGTACTTTGAACTATTATGAACAGAGCTTTGAATGGTTTGTGTTCGTCAAAAATGTCAAAATCGTCAACAACGTCAAAGAAAGTCAAAACGTCGAAAGAGTCGAACAAAATCTCCGCCTAATCTTTTAGCAATAAAAGATTAGTAAACGCCAATAAACACTGACATTGGCAAATTCGTGGCAGCCCTAGCCACCGAACCTAAGCACCGAACAGCCAGAATTAAGAGAAGAAGAAGAAGAGTCGAACAAACAAATGAAATGAAACAAACAAAACAAAAATAGTTTTATTTGAATGTCGGTCGAATCGATCGTGTGAAGCCACTTTGCCAATCCTCAATCCATTTTTGTTATTTTATTATATAAAATACAAATGTCTTGTAACTATGCAGACGGCTTATCACCCTATGAAAATAAAGGGGTTTTGGGCATTCCAGAGGTATGTTTCATTCATGATAACTTTATTGCACAGCTTTAGCAATGCCGCTTGAACAAACTTAGATTCTGTCTTCTTGAGCGAAAGCATTCGTGCTCTTAAAACTTATTTACCCCTCTACATAAGCCAGCCACAAATCTCCAGCTAAAGCTATGCTAATAAACAGGTACGTATACCTATTAATAATAATTACCATTCTTTTACCCAGATAAGCTTTATTTATTTATTTATTTTAAAATTTCACACAAATTGCTAGGAGGACTTAATGCTAAGAGCATTGTCTGCCAGTCTTCTTGGGCGTGCACAAAGATGGTGTGGCTTTCTGAGCATAGCTTTCTGTTTATTTTTCAGAAGTTTGAGCTTCCAGATGAACTAGAAAATAAATGTAAACAACTAGCGGAGCTTATTGACCAAAGTAAGCATGTGGTGGTTCACACTGGAGCAGGCATCAGCACATCAGCTGGAATTCCAGATTTTAGGTAAGTGTCACATAGGGCCATACATTCGCGGCCGTCACTCGCTGCGCTGCGCTGCGCCTCGCTTGTGTTTGTCCGCATCACCTGACTAGAATGTACCTATCTTGTCAGTGTGGAGTGCATGCGCTCATTCGATCAATTAGTATTATACCTACGAGAACCTGGTGCCTAGACAAGCCATACCTTGGCTTTAGGGCACTACATACATTAAAGCATGTGTACTTTTTGTAATAATAATAATAAATAAATAAATAAAATATACCTATATTCACATTACCTATAAAACTTCAAAGTGAAAACTGATTTACATTTGAATAGAGATTTTCAATGAAAACTTAAAAACATCTATGTTATGTTATTTAGACTTGACTTGAGCACTGTTTCAGAATGCAAGCTTTAGTGGAGTAGAAAAGTACCTACTTATAGTATAAACCCTATGCTATTCCACTAGATATAGGTACCTACTTACTTATTTCTTGTATCCAAACTTACAATGTGACAGTATACTTACAGAACATAAATTATGATTTCAGGGGTCCGAATGGTGTCTGGACCTTAGAAAAAGAAGGAAAGAAACCTACCACAGATGTGTCATTCAATAATGCAAAACCTACTAAAACCCACATGATTCTAAAGAAACTTGTACAATGCAAGAAAGTCCATTACATAGTCAGTCAGAACATAGATGGGCTTCATTTGAAATCAGGATTACCTCGGAAATATCTGGCTGAACTACATGGAAATATGTATGTTGATGAGTGTAATGTATGTAAAAGGTAATTGTTCTGTGCTGTCCTGCTTTTTCTGATTTATCCATTCATTCCATTATCCAGCTTTCAATAATGTCAACCACTATAAATATTTATAAAATAGCAGCATATTGTGCAAGCATTTCATTATAAAAGGCATTTTTTTCATAGGAAATAATATTAATACCGTTGTACTAAATATACACCTTGTAACATAAGGTGAAGATATTTAGGGCGGCTTGCACCAGAATCGCTAAACGCGTTTAACTCTTAAATAGTATTTAGCGAGTTGTCAAGTCATACAAATACGTCAGATTTAAATTGATTTAGCTGTTAAATATGTTTAGTGATTCTGGTGCAAGACGTCCTTAGTATCTAGTTTGGTATCTTTCAGGGTAGCATCATTGCGCCCAGACTGTTACTTATCTATTAAAATGGTTATACTTATATTATAGCTTGAAACAGTGAAAACTTCTATGACAGTTTTACAAATTTGCAGACAATTCGTCCGTCAGAATCCTAGTAAGACAGTTGGCAAGAAAACACTTGGAGCACCTTGTAAAGCAGTGCAAGTGACTGGAAGGCCATGTCGAGGCAAGCTATACGACGCTATACTGGATTGGGAACATGCATTACCTGAAAACGACTTATTGATGTCCGAATGGCATTCCAGGTGATTTAGAAATATTTTTATGAATCTACTACAGCACTGTAAAAATCGCAGAAAGCCTAGAAAATGTTGAAAATTTACGGTAAATGCCTATATTCTTCAATGGACTTCATGTAATAATGATGATAGAAACTAGCTTCTAAATTGTTTGATGTTGGAATTTCAGATCTGTTATCATAAGAGAAAACAAAAAAATTGTTAATGAAACTGTTATTCTTGTTTCCAGCATTGCAGACCTCAGTATATGCTTAGGAACTACACTTCAAATCGTTCCAAGCGGAAATCTGCCTTTAGAAACTGTCAAGTATGGAGGCAAGCTAGTCATATGCAATCTGCAACCCACAAAACACGTAAGTATTTAACTACTTATCTATAGCAATTTTTAACAGGATTTCTTAAGTCTTTACATAGTTTAGTCTTATCCTCAAATTCAGCTCCTCTAGAGATTCCGGTCAATGCCTGTTAAAATCGGTTTGGCGGACTATTCAGTCTGTATTTATAAATTTGGGGTCTCTTATGTCTAGCAATAGATTTCCACATGCGGTTTAATAATTAATTAAACCTAAATAAAGCTGAATTACTTAGAACATTCACAAAATGTTGTAATCTCTTTTGCAGGACAACAAAGCAGATCTAATAATAAACTACTATGCTGATGAAATACTAGAAAGAGTTATGAAAATACTAAGACTTGAAACACCAGTATACTCTGAAAATGAAAACCCATCAAAAATCACTTGCACAGTCATAGACTGGACAATAAACAGAAGAGATGTGTTAGCAATGGAGAAAGTATTCAAAGCTAAATGCAAAGGAGTGAAGAAAAAACGCACATTGATAAAAACTAAGAGAAATAGTAGTGATCTCAGTAATGATAGTAAAGTTATTAAGCTAGAAATAAAAAATGAGAATGGAACTGAAAATATGAATGGCAGTGTGAAAAATGAACAAATCAGCTAATACTCAGCTCAGTAAAGATTGATTTGCAAAACAGCTGAAGACTGATATTAAAAATAAACAAGTAGGTGACAGGAATACCTCGATCAATTGAATTCAGAATAGATGCGCATTTAAATATTGTAATCAAACTCAATGAACAACAAATCTTTGAAAAATAAAATCTCTTTATTATAAAACTTAAATATCTTATTTACAAATAACTTTTTGGTTTCAATTCTCTAGCATGTAAGGTTTTAGGAATGTTTATAATTAATTAAGTATTAAAGTATAAAAATATTCTAAAGTATAAACTAATATTTGGACATCGCGTAAACATTTGCGATCGCCCAACACATACAGCCAAAAGAGCGTCTACGGCGCAACTCTAAGGTTTAGTTTGATTTGCACTGCGCGGTGACAAAGCACTAAGCAGCCACTTCAGGGACAGCACAAAACGCACTAGGTTGCCGCGCAATATAACGTAATATCAGTACCGAATTCCTGTATCGTAGTAGACGGATTCGCCCCCATAACTTATTAATGTGTTCAATGTACCATCAGCAAAAGTTCTGCCTTACCACCTTAAGCAACCTTTTCTGTGAACTGACTAGCCGTTAATTTTTGAATACCAATAGAAGCAAATTATTTCGGGTGTTAAAGTTATGAAAACAATGGGCCGTCATAAAAATAATAAGATGTAGATCTCTGGTTGGTCAAAATAAGAAGGCAAAAGAAAAAGGCGGGGTCAGGTAGCTAACTGCTTGCAAGCGAAACAGTTTCAAAAGTGGTAAGGCGGAAATTTTGCCGATAGTGCTATCGATTCTGTTGTTGCATTTTTCTAAACTAACCTAATTTGACAGCGCTAAAATTATAGCTGTCTTTGTCGTTTCAGTTTATGAAAAAGGGACGGCAACATTTTTAGTGCTGTCAAATTAGGTTAGTTTAGAAAAATGCGACAACAGAATCGATAGCAATACCTACCTACAGTAAAGTTGTTCTATCTCACGAAGGCGGTTTGGTTATGTTTGTGGATGTGCATGCACATTACCTACACGCCCCTCTCAGCACTCATTGCCTTACGCACACCAATATAGCTAAACCGCCTTCGTGGAATAGAACAACTGTAGGTACATTACATAAACCAATCTAACAAAGGAACCAAGTAATCTGAAACGATAGCAACGTGACTAGAGGCAGCACTAAATTGTCAATTTGTTCCGTTTTCGCTTCCACGAGCGCTGATATGGTAGCCGCAACGGCAGTCCTGAGCATAGCGTTTTTAGAGTCGATTAATTCTGAAAAATAAGGAAACATTTTTCAGTACGACGTCACATCAAACATTTTTTTTTTAATTCTTATGCGAGTCCCTGGACTCGGTGCGATGACTCTCACTCAATGCACATCCTTATAGAAAATGAGATAATGCATTGATTTGTTCCACAACTATCTCTCATAAAATATTATGTAGTATTTTTACAGTAAAATAATTAGGTGCGTATAAATAACTAAATAAAGTCAGGCGTCACAGCTCAGTCGGTAATAGCTCTGCCTTCCGTGCTGTGGGTCGTGGGTTCGATCCCCACCAAGAACAAACATTTGTGCGTGGAAAACATAGATGTTTGTTCTATGTCTGGGTGTTAGTATGTATTATAAGTATGTATTTACAAAAAAAAAAGTATATAAGTATTCTATCAGCCATCTGGTTCCCATATTACAAGCATTGCTTAGTTTGGGACTAGAGGGTGTTGTGTGAAATGTCCCTGAATATTTATTATATTATTTATTATTTATAACTTACTGAATAATTGAAGCGCGTAGACTGTACATAATTGGGATAGAATATTGAAGGTTGTCCCTTCCACAGATTTGTTGCTATCTGTAAAAAAGAAAAATAGCTTAGAACCACACTGAAATCATCATAGTACAGTTCATAATACTATGAGTAAAAAGTTGCCATAAAGACAGTGTAATAAAAAAAGCAAGTTGATGGCCCACCTGATGATAAACGGTTCATCATCAACCTATACTCGTCCACTGCTGGACGTAGGTCTCTCCCAAGACGCGCCATTGAGCTCGGTCTTCGGCTCTTCTCATCCAACGATAAACGGTTACCTCTGCTTATATTAATGTATTACCTCATAGAGCAAGTCCATTGACTTAAACAAATATCTAAGTACTTCTGGGAAACTCAAACGAACAGAGTTGCAGACTAATGTTATAGATGTAAATCGCATTGAAATGCTAACCTGCCCATTTATTGAACCCGTACCGAGAACCAAACCAACTCGCGGCCGTGTCCCCTACTCCGATCGCCAAAACACCGCTCAGTAGCTCCAGTTTGTCATCGCGAGGCACCAGTAGTAGGGGACACGCTAGTCCGCAGTATAAGTATATGGGAGTCATTGCAAAGGTACCACAGTCCTGGAAAACATGGTGAGATTATACATGTACCTACTTGTTTCTAAAAATCAATCTATGTATGTATGTATGAGTACATCACAAGGCAGTTGCTCTGATTTAAGATACATAAAAAAGTAAAGATCTACATCATCTGTCAGCTCAGTTAAAGTAACTAGCGTTGATAAAAAAACTGGTATTTGAATATTTACCTTCTCATCACAGTACACGAGAAATGCAGACTGTAGGACTGTTGATATTGGTTCAATCCCAGACTTTCGTAAGGCCTGAAAAATAGTAGGTACCATGAGGTACCACATTATAAAAAACTGCAGGTTCTCAAAAATGACTTGTCTATCATTGAGGAATAGAGTATAGGATCTCGAATGGCCATTTACTAAAGGGAAGAGGCCTATTTACCCAGAAGTGGACTTCTTCAGGCCTAACCTCAAAAGGATAAAGATCCGTTGTGCGTACTGTACTTACTTACCTACATATAGCATAGTTCTTACCTCAACTAAAACCACGAGTCCTAATCCCACTCCAGACGCCAACAGCATCAAATGCTGGTCAACGATGATTCCCGACATGAAAACGACGGACGCAAGTAGATGGAACGACTTGCGGGCCACCGTGCTTGCTTTGACGGCTAGTTTGGTACGCATGCTCAGCACGATCACTGAGATAATGACTAGGAATAGCCAGAATGCTACTAGGTGGGCCTGTAAAATATTAATTAAAATAATAAATTAATTATTATAAGTTTAAAAATCTAGAAAAACCGACTTCAATTCGATTACCGGCTTCATCATCAGATGATGATGATGATGGCAGTTCATTGGGAATGTTCTAGCGACCATAAACACCACTAAAAAGTCACAGGAAAGCAAAATACGCAATTTAGGAGTCGCCTTTGGTATAAAAGTCATACTGAAGTTTTTGTACAAAGTTTATTAATGTGGTGTTTGGGTAGTATTAGAATATGAATTTTAATAGCTCAGCAATACAGCTCAAAGTTGGTAGGTAATTTCGAAAAACTGTTTCTATTCCTAAGATAGTTTAAGTTATACACTTACCCTGTTTTTATAAACGAAAATGTATAATAACATTTTCCGTACACACTCTATTCCTAATAGTGAATGCAGCACGAGCAGTGCAAATATTGCTGCTCCGGCTATGACATATGCGAGGTAGTCTAGAGTCCTCTGTTTCACTGGCATCACAAACAACGCTGTAACAATTAATCCCACTGTTGATAACACTGTCTGAAAAGCAATGTCAAAACTGCTGTGGTTATCAACGAGATCAATATTAAATTTATTTCATTTATTATGGCTAAATAGCTGATCGCTGATAACATGGCAAATAAATATTTCACTAATTTGTATCAGTCAATCTCATTTACAGAATTCTGTAAATAGTTCAACTATTGCATTTAAATATTTAAAAACTGTATTATTCACCTAACATCGAAAGTGTGTAGAATTTCTTGTTTTTATTTCATAATTATACACATTTATATATCACACTGGCACTGTCTATTGTATATTGGTAAATAAACTGGCTATAACATTTTTAAGATATACTTACAGTAACAATGGCATGTATAAATTCAATATCCTCATCAGTTTTTCCCACAACCCATAGCATTTTAGCGACAGTCATCACTGCATACAGAACAATAGTTTGTATAACAATCATTGCTTCCCCGATCGTAAATGTTTTGGGGAAGTGTGTCAGAGATATTCGTAGCAACATACTGAATATAAAGATGGTTGGTACAGAGCATAAGAGGGAAAATGTCAGATCTGAAAGAAATAAAAGAAAATACATGATAAAATAATGCAAAAAAAAAGTATGTTTTTCCTACTTGGCTACTAATCAAAATCTGTTATAGGTGGAAGATCTTTAACTGAGATGTTAGAGGTGTAGGTTTGAATTCCACCACTCATAAAAATTGTTGCAGTGATCTGCAAGTATTTTTCCAGATCTAGAATCATGGTAGTACTTTGACACTAACTTAAAACTAATTTTCACTCTAGTTTTTATTTTCTTTGGTTTTTAATGTGAGCAAATATTTACCTTGTTGTAAAAATGTGTACAAAAACAAAGTGGACACAAGACTTGATGCAATACATCCTCCATAAATAGACTCCTTCAGCACCAAACATGATACCGACATGAAAATTATAAACAGCATGCAATAGAAGAGAAGACCAAATGAAATGTAAGTCACTAAGCTGTATATAGGTGAGACTTCATACAGTATATTGTAGATCATTAGTACAGCTGGCAGTAAGGCACAGCACAGAAGCCCATTTTTCTTCGCTGGCCTGTAAATTAAGAGTTTTATCTGAATAAAGCAAAAGGTGATTTGATAACAATTTTAGAATCCATGACACGTACCTACCTACGTAGCCGAAGCTAGCTGGGTGCTATAGGTACCTACTTAGCATGTTGACCTTTGGATCCACATAAATTGAGATAATCTCATAAGAGTCAAAAATAAGTAACAAAATGATGGTCAGTATTAGTAAGTATTAGAAAATAAAAACTGCTGAACTCTAAACAATATTATAAATCTCAAAATCTACTGTGAAATAAAAATATGGTCTAAAATTGTATGGGAAGAGGTTAGGATCGCCCAACGTACCTGGTCTCTATATTATATTCGTATAAATTTCTCGTTATTTGGCTATCCAGAACATGGATTAACCTGAAACATTTATTAGCAAAATATTTAACTAATTTTGGGCTTCTATTCATTTTGGCAAAATCACAAAATTCTGGCTTTCAGTAAAAAAATAAAGGCAGCTGTTTTTGACTTTGACAGTTTGTGCGTCATGTCATGATGTCATAGTGTTTCTATTTCTTTTCTTTATTCTGGCTGTTCGGTGGCTAAGGCTACCACGGATTTGCCAATGTCAGTGTTTATTGGTTACTACCTACTAATTACTTACTAATTAAATAATTAGTTACTACCTACTAATCTTCTCTAACAAAAGGCGGAGTTTGTACTAAAAATGTCAGCTTCAACTACAGTTAATGCCGACTTCAAGTACAGTTAGTTAACTGTCAGTCCGTCGAAATGACGGAATGTCGAAATGACAGAGGCCATATCTAGGAGAAAAAGAAGAAGTTAGTTTATTTATTTTTATTTCTCATTTTGTCGGCAAAGTCGGCAACCGCCGGCAATCGAACGAAAGTCGGTTGCGTACGTGCACGTACGTGGTTTCGTTTGGATCTATTTAATATCGTTGCTAATGTGCACCTACGTATAGGTACGAATTTGATAAAATAAGAAATAGGACACGACTACAACTTTACTCATAAATAACAGTACGAGTGCGTGCGGTAAGCACGGGGCCGGCCGCTGGCTAACTTTTGTATCGACTGCTAAAACTTAGTTCATAGTTCCCAAAATGCTTCGCAATTTGCATAAAATATCTCTACTGCAGAAATGTAAGCTATCCTCCGCTGCACCAGCACCGAAAACCAACCCAGAAGTACTTTACACCGGGGTAAGTAGTACGTAGTAAGGTTCAATATTTCTTCCTTCAATATTTTTACAACTTTCCTAAATCTGTGTTCTCTGAAGATTTTTAGAAAATATTACAATATTAATACCTACCCATTAGTATTGTAATGTTTTCTACAAATCTTAAAAGTAAATCTTAAAGTAAACAAATAAATATATTTCATTATTCGCAGTCTATGTGTGGGGTTCGCAGGTCTATTTGTAGTACCTAATCTTCAGATAGGGCCCCTATCTGTATCTGTGTATCTGTGACGTGTGAACTATAATGAGCCATCTTATCATAGGGCTCATTATAATAGCCATATAAAGTCTGTGCAAAAAGAGAACTATCGTAGAAATTGAGGATGTGCATGTTCCAATTACTACTTTTGTTGTGCTGACACTGCTTTTTATCATAAAAACAAGATCAAGACCATTTTATCAAGTCAAAGTTGACACTTAACAGTTGCGATGACAGCTGGATTGGGCTTCTTATATCTTAAAATCTTGATGTAATTAAGTTAGTTCACTGTATTGCCACAACGGTTCTCTTTTTGCATTGCAGACTCTACTTACAAAATATTTTGACTATGACAACAGTCACAATGGTCTGCTAGTGTCACTCGTTTATTACCTGTGACTGTGAAAATATTACAAATTAAATTTTATAATATTGTTTGGCCAGCTCTTCATCAACAATGAATGGGTGAAGTCTTCAGATGGCAAGACATTCCCCACTGAGAACCCCGCCACTGGCAAGGTGATAGCCGATGTCCAACAAGCAGGAAAAGCTGATGTAGACAAAGCCGTCCAAGCTGCTAAGAATGCCTTCAAGTATGTCAATAAGGAAAATTCAACAATAAATCAAAATATGTAGTATAAATTAAAGATAGAAACTGGTTTCCTGATTTAAATGAGGAAGTTATTAAATTATTGAATTTAGCAAGAAAAAGGCTTCAATGCTGTATAAGACATTAGCCTGAAATTACTTCCCACAATCTTCATGTTTTTGCCATTTAGGTAGTTTAATCTTGAGTGGTGTACCTACAACATAGTATCTAGGCATTTTTACATGAATCTAATAACCCAATGCACAACAAAGGCCATCTTGTTTTTTATGCATAGGTACCTAGTTATACATAATTTGACGTTTCTTTGCTTCAACTTAGGTTGGGGTCACCATGGAGGTCGATGGATGCATCTGAAAGAGGCGCCCTGATCAACAAACTGGCTGATCTCATTGAGAAAGACAAGGTCTATTTGGCGGTAAGTAAAAAACAAAATCGGTTATCCAATACAAAAAATTAAATACATAAAAAATCTGAGCCTCTGTGTAAACATACCCTTATTATAAATAACACGATACTTAGTCAGACAGGACATGTATTTATAAAATACATATTGTGTATGCAATATCACGCTTATTTATGGTAATAATATCAAACCTTAAATGTCATTCAACATTAATTCTGATAAAGCTTGTTTTGAACTTACTATTTTATAACATAGAATATGATTTCGTTTTGGGTACTTATTATTTTATGTACCAGCAATATTTTTTAAACAGAATATATTAGTTAGTATGTTAGTTAAAAGTTTTGGTATTTTACATTGGATATTTGATTTCTGTGTCTGAAGTCTACTACATAGATGCTAAGAAAAAACTTTAAAAAAACCCCCAACCATAGATTCATATAGCTCCATAGATTCTTTTCATCGTAACTGGTACATCAGATCTTAAATAGGACTTCCACATTGTCAAATCCGATTGCTTTGAGATAAACTAATGTTATTATTAACTAATGTTAATGACTGCAATTATGCTTGACGTCCCGGCAATACTGGGATTAAGAGGTGATGAATATCATCATAACTTGGAAAGGGCTGCGCCGATTTTTTTTTTATGCTAGCCTTGCTCGTCCCACTGCTGGGCAAAGGCCTCCCCCAAACCCTTCCACTTATCCCGGTCCTTGGTGGTTTCCCACCAATCCGTCTCAAACACGTCAAGGTCATCCCTCCAGCGCTTTCTCGGCCGACCCTTTTTTCTTATGAAAAAAAAAATCGCATTGAAATCGGAGCCCTACTTTCGGAGCTACGAGGTCACAAACTGTCACACACTCTAAGGCCTCAAACTTTTAATACCCCTATTTGCATTAAATAAAAGACGCCCTTATTCTGTTATTAATAGAGTTTGGAAACGCTTGACAACGGCAAGCCCTACACTGCAGCCTATTATGGCGATTTGACCGGTGTTATCAAGAACCTACGATACTACGCCGGCTGGGCTGACAAGAACCACGGCTTGGTCACACCCTCTGATGGACCGTACCTCGCTTATACCAGGCATGAACCAGTGGGTAAGTTTATATTTTAAAAGTCCCCCGTTTCTGAACATAGATCCTCCTTATCATTGTTTATTATTGGCTCTAAAGATAATTCTTCATCATAATACAACTTTTAGGATAGACATTTTACTTTTTAGTCATAATTGCAAAAATAAACTGCTACATCGTCGACCGCATCGTAACTTAAATCAGTTGAGATTGCGGTCATAAGCTTGCATGTAAAAATACTGGAAAGTTACAAGTTTTGAATCATAAAACCTTTTTGACAGGCGTCACAGCTCAGTCGGTAATGGCTCTGCCTTCCGTGCTGTGGGTCGTGGGTTCGATCACCACCAAGAACAAACATTTGTGCGTGGAAAACATAGATGTTTGTTCTATGTCTGGGTGTTACTATGTATTATAAGTATATATTTACAAAAAAAAAGTATATAAGTATTCTATCAGCCATCTAGTTTCCATATCACAAGCTTTGCTTAGTTTGGGACTAGAGGGCGTTGTGTGTAAAGTCCATGAATGTTTATTTATTTTTTGAAACTTTTTCTCATCATCATTTACTATATTGAGATTCTAGATAATGATATAAACAAAATAGGTGTGGAATTAAAAAGAAGACAGAATGCTACTTTCAAGACTGGTCTAACTAGTAAACTATACAAAACCACTTGGAGTGGTAGTTCAAGGGCGCAAATGTTGTGTGTTATTTGATAGTAGGTACAGAATACATAAAATATACTATTTACTTGTTGGTTCAGTTGCATAGAACAATTTTATATGTTCGGTACAAGAGCGACAAGTTGTTTTTATCGCAATACAAATAGATATTTTGTGATTACTGATAAATACATGAATGCATGTTTTATCTAGTGCAATATAGTATGATTATTATTTGATATGATCACACAAACCTCCAAACCTTTATCATGCTTATGCAATGTAGAACACTTTTTAGCATTGCCAAACATACATAAGCACTTCATAAATGTGGGTAAAATAATTTGCATATCGCATGAGGTAACTTATCCATTTCAATCAGGGTAAAAAACTATAGGTGAATTACTACCTAGGTATATGAGTTGGTGCTAATTTTTTGTGTATTATCATTACGTAACGTCTGCCTCTATTTGACCTTATAAAATGCATACTCACTGTGAACGAATACTGTGATTCTAAATGATCCTTGTAATTTTATTGAAAAAAGAAATTTTGACTTTGAACTTGTTTGTAGTAAGTACTAATGCTAACATTATTATCAAGAGGTATAGATTTCAAGTTTGAATTTTCCCTTAGTAGGATGTTCAAAGGTTCAAACTACTGAAACCAATTTTGAAAGTTCTTTCACTGTACTAAATAAAATATTTCTGAAGGCCATACCTATCTTTTAAGCGACATGGTTAGTTCAGGATAATATATACTGCGTTCATCAGTCTAACCAGTCTAAGACAAAAAGTCGTAGGTATGGTGACATGTTTTCAACAGACACAAAAAAACCTGTTTTGAATTGGCCATGACTTCCTTATAATAATCTACCTGTGTATTAATTCAACCCAGAAAACAGATTTTTGTAACTATAATGTCATTTGTGAGTTTTTGAACTTAGTAACTTAGTAGTTTTTTAAAATTACGCAGTAACTCCATACAAAATATTTACGTGAACACTGTAGTATATTTACGTAAATATTTTGTATGGAGTTTTGAGCAGCGCCCCTAGCGGGAAGTTTATATAACTGATGATTCTCCATACAAAAGTATAGTTTACATGAACTTGTAAAAAGTTCGTTCGTTGGTAGAGTTAGTGGCCAACTTGGTGACGGAGTATAGCCCGCCTTATTATGGCCTTACGTAAAAAGTTCACAGTAGATGCTGATAGCGATGGTAAAGGTTTTGAAGAAAAAAAACAGTAGTTCTAAATATATCTATAAAATTCCAGGAGTATGTGGTCAGATAATCCCTTGGAACTTCCCCCTGCTGATGGCTGCGTGGAAGCTCGGGCCCGCGCTCGCCACGGGGTGCACGCTGGTGATGAAGCCGGCCGAACAAACACCTCTCACAGCGCTCTATATAGCACAGCTAGTCAAGGTATTACTAGGCAGGCTTCTACTTCCTATTTCATTTTAACATTACTTTCAATCCTTTCCTACTAATATTATAAACTAGTAGTTACCCGCGACTTCGTACGCGTCTACAGTTTCCGTGTACATTATATTATCTGTGCGTGTACCGAGCGGATACTTTTTTGAGACACTTGACATTACACCTCATTACACCGAACTCGTACCTACTGGAATGTCAAACGCTAGTCGTTAGACCAAAGAGGTAGTACTACGCCCTGTCAAACTGACGTGACATGACATGACAATGAAATCCTCTTGCCAATTGGCGCTGCTAATCCTTTTCGTTTATTTTATCCTGTAGATCCTGTTAATTATTCGGGATAAAAAGTAGCCTATATGTCAATCCAGGTTACGAACTAATATATATGCCAAGTTTCATCCAAGTTGGTTCAGTAGTTTTGACGTGATTGAAACACAAACATCTAAACATCTAAACTTTCGCATTTATAATATTAGTAGGATGGTAGGTCTATCATCATCATTATCTATCGTTTTTGATTTGTCTTTGTTTCGCCAGGAAGCTGGTTTCCCTCCAGGAGTGGTCAACATGCTGCCAGGGTACGGAGACGCGGGTGCGGCTTTAGTCGACCATCCCGACGTAGACAAGATCGCTTTCACCGGTGAGATGTTTATTCCGGAATGTAGATCTTGACAAGAAACAAATTGTTTATCAAGTCCTTGCACTTATAGATTGAATTTCAATTTTGTAAAAATAAAAAAAATTAATTGAAATTCTATGATACTAAAACATTTGAAAATACCTACGGGTGCGTTTTGACTGATAATTAAAAAGTGACGAATCAACCAGATGGCCCGTTTCATTGTTAGTGCCTAAAGCATAGCAATTGCAGTGACAGGCGTCACAGCTCAGTCGGTAACAGCTCTGCCTCCCGTGCTGTGGGTCGTGGGTTCGATCCCCACTGAGAACAAACATTTGTGCGTGGCAAACATAGATGTTTGTTCTATGTCTGGGTGTTACTATGTATTATAAGTATGTATTTACAAAAAAAAGTATATAAGTATTCTATCAGCATCTAGTTCCCATATTGCAAGCTTTGCTTAGTTTGGGACTAGAGGGCGTTGTGTGTAAAGTGCATGAATATTTATTTATTTATTTATTGCATTATTTCACTGAGGACGTCCACCAAGGAGATTCATGTATCTGTAATGATGACATTGGGACCTATACCCTTTTATCTCATCACAGAAAAAACCTTCTCATTATACCTTTCTGCTTGACAACAGAAATACTTTGATTCTTTATTTATATTTGATTCAAATAGTTTTGTAATCAGGATCAACGGAAGTGGGCAAGTTGATTCAACGCAACGCGGCCGGCACGCTCAAGAGAACGACGCTGGAGTTGGGCGGGAAATCCCCGAACATCATCCTTGGAGACGTGGATTTGGAGAAGGCGGTCGAAGCCGCGCATACAGCGCTCTTTTACAACATGGGACAGTGCTGCACTGCTGGTATGTAATGCGCAATGTACGAGATAAAATTACATAGACTTTTTAAAACCCTTGATCGCTACCGCTGTGCTATCGGTCCACAAACAAAATTCTTTCTCGAAATAATAATGACAAGGTAATATACAATTGACAGGCGTCACAGCTCAGTCGGTAATAGCTCTGCCTTTCGTGCTGTGGGTCGTGGGTTCGATCCCTACCAAGAACAAACATTTGTGCGTGAAAAACATAGATGTTTGTTCTATGTCTGGGTGTTAGTATGTATTATAAGTATGTATTTAAAAAAAAAAGTATTTAAGTATTCTATCAGCCATCTGGTTCCCATATTACAAGCATTGCTTAGTTTGGGACTAGAGGGTGTTGTGTGAAATGTCCCTGAATATTTATTTATTTTAATATAACAAACGCCCCCTAGATTCCTTCATCATTACAAATCAACAGACACAAGAATCAAGACTTCAGCATCGGACTCAATGTTTAAATGTTATTATTAAAAAAATGTTTGATAGAGAAACATTACGTTACGACAGTGTTTATTTACTTTGCGTATGTATCCAACCTGTTAGTACACATGCTCACGCACCCTCCTATCACGTCGCACCCACACATAGACACTTTAACACGTGTGCAATGCTATTTTTAAGGAAACTTTAAGACGCTTTTCATGAATGAAAAACTTCGAAATATTAAAAGTCGTAGAACAAGTTGTTCGCCATCACGTGTAGAATACCCCCCCTTCGAACTTATAGGGACATTATGTTACACCCTGTATAATGAGTAAGTATTATTATTGATGTTTCCAGCGTCCCGCACATTCGTTGAAGACAAGATCTACGATCAATTCGTAGAGCTATCAGCAGAACGCGCCAAGAAGAGAACCGTTGGGGATCCCTTCAGGCTCGACGTGGAATCTGGACCCCAGGCAAGTGTTTAACTACTTTTAAAACATAGAGCACGTCCTCAGTGGACGTGCTCGGTGAGACAATGCATTGTTATTGACCGAGGTAACCACTCAACATCAGGTGGGCCACCGGCTTGTTCCATCATGTACTCACTTGAGATAGCAATTATTTAAACAGCTGATTAAAGTTATGCAACGGTTATAAGTATAGCGAAAAATTAACACCCTGTTTTCGTCCGCAGATTGACGCAGACCAGCATAAGAAGATCCTCGGTCTCATCAACCGCGGTAAAGAACAGGGAGCTAAACTAGTGGCCGGTGGCGCCAGGCACGGCGACACTGGGCACTTCGTACAACCCACTGTCTTCAGCAACGTGGATGATAACATGGATATTGCTAAGGAAGAGGTATATTGAAAACACATTATTAAATAGAGATTTCCCCCTTTAGGGCGAACGCAAACCGAAAACAAAACGTCTTGTCGAACAGTTAGTGATGTGAAACTTCATAATTTTTTTACAAACCCTGTCAGTATAACTTTTTTCGTCACAATATTCTTCGTCTTATTTGCTGTTTTCGTTACTTGCTTATTTAATGAGAATCATCCTAAGTACTTAATAATATTATTAAGTACACAACATAATTACTCTATTCTTATTTAATAAAAAAGCACAGTTCATTCTCTAGGTATGTGCGTATAAAGCAATGTTTAATAGGTAGGTACTAAACAATGCTACTAAATTAGCAATTAAATAATTGGGCAGCCCCAAAAATATATCTGAGCGCTGTTAACTTGGCGCGGTCTATTGTAAACTAGCTTCCACCCGCGACTTCGTCCGCGTTCCGTTTGATCCTGTTGATTTTTAAGGATAAAAAGTAGCCTATGTGTTAATCCAGGTTACGAACATGTTATATTCCAAGTTTCATCCAAATCGGACCAGTAGTTACAGCGTGATTGAAACACAAACATCTAAACTTTGACATTTATAATATTAGTGGGATGAGAAAGAAACTCAACGTCAGACTGAGGGCGGCTTGCACCAGAATCGCTAAACGCGTTTAACTCTTAAATAGTATTTAGCGAGTTGTCAAGTCATACAAATACGTCAGATTTAAATCGATTTAGCTGTTAAATACGTTTAGTGATTCTGGTGCAAGACGCCCTAAGTATCAGATAAGAAGAACCTAGATCTGTAATATCAGTTCCGTTTATATTTTCTTTCAGATTTTCGGCCCCGTTCAGAGCATAATCAAGTTCTCAAAACTGGACGAGGTGGTGGAACGCGCGAACAACACTGTTTACGGCTTGGCCGCTGCTGTCTTTACCAAGGATCTCGACAAGGCGAACTATCTCGTTCAGGTGAGAAACACTACTTTAATAAGCGTAGGAACCTTTATAAACCCAGGGCATAGGTACATATTCCGTTTGAATGTTTAACCTTTCTCTTATAAATTAGATAAATCTTTATTCGTCCCCAACAGGTAGGTATATACAGGGGCCTTATGCTCAGTTCGGTAGAGATTTTACACTAATAGAGATGACGTCAAAATGAAGTTGAAAACTCCTGTCACCAGTGGGTGAAACGAGTTTTCGGCCGATACGATACCCTTCAAATCGGAACACAGAACATCACTGCTTGGCGCACGAAATACGTACGGTGGTAGTAGGTACTATCAGCAAAAGTTCTACCTTAACACCTTAAGGGTGCATTTCCTGTGAACCGACTAGCCGTTAATTTTTGAATATCAATAGAAGCAAATTATTTCAGGTGTAAAAGTTATAAAACAATAGACCGTCATAAAAATAAATAGATGTTTAGGTTTCTGGTTGGTCAAAATAAGAAGACAAAAGACAAAGGCGGGGTCAGGTAGCAAACTGCTTGCAAGCGAAACAGTTTCAAAAGTGGTAAGGCGGAAATTTTGCTGGTAGCACTTCCCCGGACGAGCTCCGTCACAAAGAGACCTATTACTATGGTGTATAGTTTCATGATAATTTAAATTTATTTTTTTACAGAAAATCCGCGCCGGCACTGTGTGGGTGAACGATTACAACGTGTTCGGGACCCAGATCCCGTTCGGGGGCTTCAAGCAATCGGGGATCGGCCGCGAGAACGGACCATACGGCATCAACAACTACACCGAAGTGAAGGCAGTAGTCATCAAACTCACTGACAAGAACTCCTAAACTGCATTACAGCATATAGTTAACTAAGCTGCAAGTCCCGGTTTCATTTCCTTGATTTGCGTAAAGCGATTCGCAAATGTATAAAAAAAAGACGTTTTCGTTTCAGGCAAACCATTTATGTCCATACAAAAATTGCGTCTCACTTTTCGCAAATTAATAAATAAAACTCTAGTCTACCGGCTCTGTTCGACGAGGTTTTGTTTTGGTGATCACTTGTTCATTCATAGGTACTTGTGTTATCAAATAATTCATAGTCTATCTGACTAAAAAGGTATCGTCAACATTCTATTGAAAGGGTAGAACTGTATTTTTTTATACCCGAATACTGAAAAGTTAAAACTACTTACTTTTTAAATTTTCATTGTTTTTTTTTAAGAAATACACAAGTCATTCCATTTTTTACCAATGAATTAAATAAAGTCAAGCAGTGAGAGCAATTGGCGCCGATAAAAGTAATTTTTCAGTATTCCAGCGTAAATGAATTTAATGAGTGATGTTCAGTCTAGTATCACTGCGCCATATGCCTAAATTCCACCGGTAAATAACTCACGGTGATGTATTTTACTGCACTAAGCAGGGTTTGGGTAAAACTACTTAGTTTTTACTGTTACTATCTAAAATGTTATATATAGACCAGAGTCGTCATTACACGAGTGAAAAAGAAAACATAAATGCAGCCGAAAATGTTCTATATTAAAACACAGGAACTGAAATTAGAATGTAAGAGTAATTTAGACATTTACTTGAAACCTCCTGTATTTCGTTTATACAAGGTAAAGTAGAATTTTGTGAGTAAAAATTCCACGTTATTTGTATATATTATCAGATTAGAAAAGTAATTTAAAATTAACTTTATTCGCCATGTTATACTTTATAATCTTTGTGCCATTCTTTTAACTTTGTTAGCTCTGTCAAAGGCAGTAGGATATGTAACTAAAAATAAAATATTTTTTTAATTAAATAATTAATTTTATTTTTAACAGTTAACTCTAATCAACCACACGTCTATAACAAGTTTAAAAATATACTAGTTTCAAAACAGTTTGTATAATTTTAAAAATCAACTCGAAGTTTAATAGATTCATAATTTTGAATGAACCTAAAAGCCAATAATTAACTTTGGCTTGTAACTTTTAAAATCGGTAGAGATGTGATATTACAAATTATTTAAAAATAGTGTGTACTATTGAGAAAAAATACTTAAAACAGTGCTCGCTAATACTAAAAATCACAACAGTGGAATGTAAGTGCCACTTATTCTAAAAATCACATAGCCTTGCACTAACAACTAAAAACTTATAAAATAAAAAGTGAAACTAATCTAAAACACGTGTAAGTAATCTATGAAATACTCGATCTTTGGATTCATGAAATGCGAGCTGTCGGAAGTTAGTAATACGATAGTTATTTATCATAGCTTACTAGGAAATAAAAATATATTCAAGTGCTCTGCACCATAGACAAGCCGGTACCAGAGTTTTAAAGAAACGCTAAAGAAAAAAAATCGAAAACCGACCATAGAGAATAAAAAGAAGTATTGACAAGTTGTATGAAATCAAGGGATGATGCATCTAAAAACATGTTTCAAGTACCTAACAAACAAAAATGGATATAAACACATCGCACGTGAACTGCTTAAATCTGTAGACATGAGACAACTCGGTTTTAGATTACTAGACAACAAAATTCCATCGAAATCGTCTCAACTGTTTTTGAAGTCGGCTAATAAGATTCGAAAATACAACGCTTGAATTGCAGCTTGTCTATGTGGCATAATTTTATCCAATAACTAGCATTAAATGCTACATGAAAATCATAGTATCAAATACTATTTGTACTTTTGGCGTTTGATCTTTGTGATTGGAATTATCAAAAGATTCTCACCATCGTCAAAGTACCGTCTGATAACAGACTACATCGACACCGATTTATATTTTGAAATAATCTGAAGTACCTCCTCATCATAATCTTTATGCAAGAAAAACAATAGCAACGACGGGGAAGCAAAATGATATGGCGTCTCAAGTTTCTCGTTCGTCAAACAGTGATAATGTAGGTAAATCTGTTGATGAACGTAAATCAGGCGGTATTAGACGGTTCATTTTTGCATTCATTTCCGATGGTTCTTCAATGAAGCATCGAAAATGACACGTCTAAATTGGACGTTTCATCATTCATCATCGATGCACCTTTTTAGTGAGTCACTAGCAACTTTACGCTTTCACCGGCATGGGTCTGTCATCGTTCATCGATAATGAACAACAAGTGAACGTGTAAACAGCGGAGCGCTCATATTTCTTTCACAGCTGAGTAGCGGCAGGGGTCCAGCGATGCCAGATCTCCTGATTTTTCGGGTGATCTATGTTACTTTTTGAGTTGTCTCATGTTATATTTGACTATCTGCCACTGGCAATACTGGAAAAATGCTTGACTTTGTATTCATTGCATAAACTGCGTCTAAACAGTAAAATGCGTCCATTTCCGATGATTCTTCGTAGTATCGGAAATGAAAGAAATAAATGAACCATCTAAAGGCGGTATTAGACGGTAACATAAATCCCCCGAAAAATTAGGAGATCGGGCATCGCTGGACGAAATATGAGCGCGCCGCTGTTTACACGTTCACTTATTGTTTATTTTCGATGAACGATGACCGATGCCGATGAAAGCGTCAAGTTGATAGTGACTTTCACTAAAAAGCCGCATCGATAATGAATGATGAAACGTCCAATTTAGACGTGTCATTTTCGAGGCTTCATTGAAGAACCATCGAAAATGAAAGCAGAAATAAACCGTCTAAAACAGCCTTAATAGCGTAGAATCACGCCTTGAAAAAACTAGTAAACCTTCCTACGTCTCATTGGATAGTGTCCGTAGTTTCCTCAGTCAACACAGAAAGATTTTCCTCCGATATCTTCTCCAAATATCCACAACCTAGAGTCATGTTACTACTAGCAATATCCTCCTCGATTTTTTTCTCAAGCAACTCGAAATCATCTTCCCCTTTCACATTAATACATTCATCGGACGATGAATCCTGATAGCTCATCACATTTTCTATATTCACTTCAACTTCATCGTTCATGACTAACGATGGGCTACTGTTGCTCAAGAATCTTGTTTCTCTTTTGATCGGTGTGAAGATTTCAGATTTCGGTCGCACTTTGACGTCATTTTTTAACTTTCGCATGGGCGCTTGTGCTCGTTTTTCCTTGGGTACAATGCGTTGGATCCTCTCTTCGATCAACGATATGCTCCGTTTGAACACCACTGTGTCACTGTCCACGCTGCATCCATCTATTGCATCTCGTGATTCTGTATCTGAGTTATCACATCGGAAGTAGATGGTGTCGCAGCCGTTTTCTTGCTTCACTTTAATAAGGCAGCAGTCATCCGCCTTCTCGCAGAGTATTTCGTGAAGAGATCCGTGTAAGGGGATCAGCTTCACTTTGCCGCCGAAGTTTTCGTTCATGTGAGTGGATAAGTCGTCGTCGATGTAAAGATCTTCTGTGCTTCTAGCTTCCTGTTCATAAAATAACAATATCAGTAAAAACATCTGCCCATCAGTATGCAGGGTGGGACCGACAAAGGCAACTCCCCAAAACTTTGTATACGAAAAATCAGGGAAAACTTTTTCGGGACCCGAAGTTTTTTAGTACTTACTGAACTTATTTTTATAAAATCAATATTGTAAGTGAAAAAATATATGCTGGACTTGGCGAAAAATGGAACAGAGAGGTAATCACGAACAAATCTGACAGTCGCCGCGTTGCGTAAACCTAATGTTTACGAATCATATTGCGCGTCAACGTCAGCTCGACTGCGAAACGTTGTAGCGTCACCGCGCAGTGTATCTCGGATAAGCTAGCGTTACGATACGTTTACGATTGTCATATTTATTCGTGATGCAGGCACAGGGGGTTTTTTTAAGGAATGGTTTTATTACAGTCGTCAGGTCGATGTTTGTTTTTAAATTGTATGTTACCTGGATAGCATTGAAAGCCTGGCAGCGTTTCAGCGCATTAATATGAACATCATCCGTCAAAGTATCTTCCATTGACACGTTCAACTTCTGGGTACTGGCGCTACCATTGTCGCATATCGTTACATTCACACAGTTATCTAAAACTTGGAGGCTGTTTTCTCCCGAGCGATTGAACGTGATATGCAACAATGGCTTGCTATTCCCATTAATTTTCACTCGGGAGAATTTTATTTGTTCTTTTTTTGTACTTTCTTCATTCAAAGTTTCCATGATGTTAGCAACGCCTTTACTCAGCACTTCCTCTTTTTTGGACGCGATGGTACTTGCACCGTCTAATTCATGAAGCAAATGTTGAAACTCCTTTCGAATGAGATCTCTGATAAATTCTTCGATGCCTCTGGTGTCGGTTGACTGGTCGACTTTAGGCTCTATCCTGTCTTCTGTTGCGGTCCTGTCATAAAAAAGAAAAATCATGTAGCACTGCACTCAAGGTAAATTAAGGTTTGATTTATTTGAGAAACTATAACAGTATGCACAATAAAAGATGCAAAAAGCCAACATCACGCGGTGTTCCCAGGCGGTCACCCATCCAAGTACTGACCGCGCCCGACGTTGCTTAACTTCGGTGATCGGACGAGAACCGGTGTTTTCAACGTGGTATGGACGTTGGCGAAAGTCCACTCAAAATACTCCTATTCTATTTACATAGTCAATGATCTTCTTTAGATATAAAAAACTGTGCATAGTAATGAAATGACGTCATGAGTGAACAAGACGGGTGTAAATGTCTCTGTTACTCACCCTTTATCAAAGTCCTTAGTCCACGTATGATAGCGTTCAGGGTCACGAGCGCTGAAATTCAATCCCTTTGCTATTGTGTCTCGTGTTTGGCAAAATTGCTCCCAGTTCCCACCTGGAATTTTATAACATCTAAATTAAATTGTACTTATTCAACTTTTTTACTAAGACAAGCATTGAGTTGTAATAAAAATTGTTATTAGGTCGGTATTCCGTAAATGAAAATTGGAAGAATTCCAGATTATGTTTTAGTTTGTCTTCTAATTAATTTCAGCTATGAATGTTATTCCAAACATTTTAATTCAGTACCTATTTAATAATAATAAAATAAACTTACCTAGAATTTTGATGGTTTTGTTATGATGCCAAATAAAATGCTGCATGCAAGAGGAAAAACAATTTATTTTAATTATTAGGCACGTTTTAGTAAAGAAGTTGCAGAGATATACTTTTATTGATAGAAAGATTTCACATTTTGATCACTACTTGATCGTGCTATGACAAACAGTTACTAGAAACAATATTAGTTGAGCTTACGTCCATTACAAACAAAGTAGGTTAATAGCATAAAACCAGCACCACAGACTAAATATAAATAACAAAATGTTCACAATACAAAGACATTTTACCGTTGCTGTTAGGAGAGGCAGACATTCGGAAAGCTTTCGTTGGCTTTTTCATGTTCAATTGCGGCAAAGACTTCTGTAGAGTATCGACACAGTGTGACGCAGGCTTTACTGCAGAAACTTGACTCCTGGAACTGAAAAGAAAATTAATATAACACATTGGGAAAATATTAAAATAATATCATGAAAAAAAAAGATGCAAAAAGCCAACATCACGCGGTGTTCCCAGGCGGTCACCCATCCAAGTACTGACCGCGCCCGACGTTGCTTAACTTCGGTGATCGGACGAGAACCGGTGTTTTCAACGTGGTATGGACGTTGGCGAAAGCGCAACTGAATATTTTGGTCAAAATCAGATATATGACGTCACATCACAATAATTAAAATAAATTCGCAGCCAAAGAAAATTCTGAATCATTTTACAGAGAACATACTGGAACACAACCTGTCTGAATCGTCAATTTGACAAAAGGATGCAAAAAGCCAACATCACGCGGTGTTCCCAGGCGGTCACCCATCCAAGTACTGACCGCGCCCGACGTTGCTTAACTTCGGTGATCGGACGAGAACCGGTGTTCTCAACGTGGTATGGACGTTGGCGAAAACTCGATCGAATATTCTGCTCAAAATCAGATTTATGACGTCACAGTTCGAAATGTAGATAAATTCACACATACAAAAAATCTGAAGCGTTACACAGAGAACATTATTAGGGAGAGTAACCACAATGAAAATGTTTAGATTAATTATTGCCAATCTGACGAAAAGTAGCAAAAAGCCAACGTCACGCGGTGTTCCCAGGCGGTCACCCATCCAAGTACTGACCGCGCCCGACGTTGCTTAACTTCGGTGATCGGACGAGAACCGGTGTTTTCAACGTGGTATGGACGTTGGCGAAAGCGCAACTGAATATTTTGGTCAAAATCAGATACATGACGTCACATCACAATAATTAAAATAAATTCGCAGCCAAAGAAAATTCTAGATCATTTTACAGAGAACATACTGGAACACAGCTCGTCTGAATCGTCAATTTGACAAAAGGATGCAAAAAGCCAACATCACGCGGTGTTCCCAGGCGGTCACCCATCCAAGTACTGACCGCGCCCGACGTTGCTTAACTTCGGTGATCGGACGAGAACCGGTGTTTTCAACGTGGTATGGACGTTGGCGAAAGCGCAACTGAATATTTTGGTCAAAATCAGATACATGACGTCACATCACAATAATTAAAATAAATTCGCAGCCAAAGAAAATTCTAGATCATTTTACAGAGAACATACTGGAACACAGCTCGTCTGAATCGTCAATTTGACAAAAGGATGCAAAAAGCCAACATCACGCGGTGTTCCCAGGCGGTCACCCATCCAAGTACTGACCGCGCCCGACGTTGCTTAACTTCGGTGATCGGACGAGAACCGGTGTTTTCAACGTGGTATGGACGTTGGCGATAGTCGACTCGAATATCTAAATCCGGAATAATGACATGACGTGACGTCACACGACAAGAAATAAAAATAGAAAGATAAGACGTGAAGTGACAAAATATCCGATTTGTCCAAATTTTACTTCATTTGAAAGATTTTAAGATTTTCTATTGCGAATCAAACTCTTATTACGATCACATTAAAATCCAACGAAAAATAGCAAAAAGCCAACATCACGCGGTGTTCCCAGGCGGTCACCCATCCAAGTACTGACCGCGCCCGACGTTGCTTAACTTCGGTGATCGGACGAGAACCGGTGTTTTCAACGTGGTATGGACGTTGGCATACATCATGCTAAAAATATGCAACACAATCTTACGATATTGTGATCTAAAGACTACTGAATACACAGCAAGGATATAAAAACTTACCTATTATCTTCAGGCAGCGACATAGAACGTCCAGATTTCCTATTAGCCTCATAAATCCACCTTTCGTGTATAGCCACTAGTGGTTTTACGTTCATACTGGTTAGGACGTCTTCATCGACTTTGTACTTAGGATTGTTTCGGTCTAGCGACGATTTCAACGACCACGTGCGTTCGCGAGTGTCGTCTGTCTCTGGTGATAGGTATTGGGTGGGGTCGCTTCTGTAATAAAGACTAAGGGGTAATATAGGGGTACCAGAGGTTGGCCACTAGAACACAAACCACAGATAACATTACGAACCAATGAGCAGTTTAATAATAGTAAAATACTATCTGGGTCTTTTCAGGGTAAGAGTGAATAGGTGTCTTCTAGACTGTCCTGCTCCATCGTCACTTACCATCAGGTGAGATTGTGGCCGAAGGACATTCTAACTAATAAAAAAAATTGGCTTTCTAAAGCTGTGCTAGCTGCTAAATCTGTTCTCATTTCTTTTTCTTCTTCTCTTATATATTACTTTTGGTTGTTTGTAATGCAAGGGATAATGGCAGTGAATTTTTTATAGACAAGCTAAAATGACAGGTGAATATGAATAAAGGGGGTAGGAATCTAAACGAAAAGGTTGTTACGTCATTATGACGTCATCTTTATTAGAGTAAAATCTCTGCCGAACTGAGCATAAGGCCCTATGCCCACCTATGTTCAGACTTCACAGTAAAAAATTACCTCTTACGTCCACTAACGCTATCTCTCACGATATCAACACTGGCCGGCGAATGTTCAGCGCTGCCGTCTCGCGTAACGGTATTGTTATCCGAACCAGCGGCTATATCCGGCGAACAGCTCGACGATTTCGGCTGCGTTTCTGGACTTTCTGGCGGTGGCTGGGCTTTGCGATATTCATCTAAAAAATATATTAATACTTACTTCTGTGATATTATCACGCGTTCCAAGGCCATAGTCAACCAACGTGATTTGAATACAATCAGATATTATCTGTAGAAATCAAATATTATGACGACGATCATCAAAATATTTGATTCAAATAAATGCAAAAAGCCAACATCACGCGGTGTTCCCAGGCGGTCACCCATCCAAGTACTGACCGCGCCCGACGTTGCTTAACTTCGGTGATCGGACGAGAACCGGTGTTTTCAACGTGGTATGGACGTTGGCGAGAGCTCACCCGAATATTTTAATCTGAATTTGTAAAAGATGACGTCATACCTATTATCAGCTTTATTATAAACTAATATCACATTGTAATTTTATTAGAGCTTCCTTTTCAGAGATATACGCGGCCACTAACAATAGTGTACATAATAGTGTGTATCCATACGAGTAAGCACTGACGGACGAAAAACGTGTCTCGGAACGCTAAGGTCTGCTACTTATAATATAATGAACACTCTTCGTTTCATATAGGGCCATAGGAGTTAAGTTGATGGTAACTAAAAGTAGTAATAACCAAGTTTCTTACCTGCTTTTACGATTGTATCAGGAACAGTGTCCTTCTGTATAGGTTTTTTGTCAGGCGTACCAAAATCCCCGGACAGCCAGGCGTTTTTCCTCAATTTATTACTCCGTGCAATAGGCGTCGACGGCAAACTGTAGTTCTGTATATCAAAGTTGTACGACGACTTCTCCATGCTATTTTGGTCCTTAAGCAACGGCTTGATTGAGTCTAGATTGTATTCAGGCACTTTTATATGCAAAGGTTTGTACGATTTAGGGGTGAAACTTCTACTTAGTTTCGCGGTGGGTCGCTCGCAGCTTTGTTCTTTATTGCTATCGTCATTGAATCCTAAGTTCATTGTGCGGTTTGGGCTCAGAATGCTGCAGTATTCTGTGGAATCGCTTCTATGAAAGGTGCCTGGCGTGTCCACATCTTTGATTCTTGCGCGTAGCTTTGCTATTGGTGTGGAGCAGGCGCTGGAGAATCCTCTTTCTGGCAGTAGATCGTATTTGAGCACTGATATGCAATCTGGGTTATCATCATCCGCTATCACGCACTTTTGAGCTACAGAATAAGTATCATTACAATATGTTTTCTTTATAGTTTCATACAGAGGTATCTCATCGCTCTTTGTTTCCTTCTCACTGCTTTCTGTAGAGCTATCCGTATCCTTTGCACTGTGAATGTCAGCTTTATGCTCTATGTTTTGAGGACTTTGGCATTCTGAATCTGTGGGTGATGTGGTGTCCCAAACGGTCATGCTGAAAGTGGATTTCTTGTTTTGTAGCCTCGCCGGAATTATAACGTAGCCGATGTCGTCTATGTCACGCTAAAAATAAAAACAACTATAGGGAAAATAATCAAAAATGTATAGAGATATAATGATATGAGCCATGAGCAATAAAAGATGCAAAAAGCCAACATCACGCGGTGTTCCCAGGCGGTCACCCATCCAAGTACTGACCGCGCCCGACGTTGCTTAACTTCGGTGATCGGACGAGAACCGGTGTTTTCAACGTGGTATGGACGTTGGCGAAAGCGCAACTGAATCAGTATAACATGCTTAGGTTTATGACGTCACACTCAAAGTTGTAAAAAATAATATAGCAGCGCCGTCTATGTATTAAAACATGTACAATATTCCTAGTTAACTGAACCTAAAACGAACTACCACAGACGAAAGCAGCAACTCCTCATTTTTTTATAAACTCCCTATCAACTAGTTACTTGGCTTGTATACTTACAGATTTAAATGGTAGATAGTAAATTGTTAAAACAAGCCACATAGAGTTTGCAAAAATTAGGTATTTTCGAACGAAATATTGTACCTAATATTTTTAATGCTATTTGGTGTGAACGATTTTAATTTCAGATTTATTTCAGAATATTTTAATCAAAATCAAGTTTATGACGTCACACCTCAATAATTAAGGCTCATTATCACGGTCAAACCGTGAAAATGCCCATTTTTGACGTTCTAGATCTCTGAAACTGAAACTCTTAGATAATTTCGATTTATTGTGTGATGTAGAATAGTTATTCGCATTGACCGTAGCGGCCTCGCTTTTTGCAATTTTTCCTTATTATATTTAAATAAAGCCAAAATTCTGAATCAAGTTTTTAATAAAACTCGCGCAGACACTTTTTCAAGCTCCTGAATTGAACTACTGTGCAAAGCAAACGAAATGAAAAATATCTACAAATATCTCTTATAAACTGCCATTGACCGTAGCGGCCCCGGAATTCAGAAATAAGTATGGGATATCTACAAAAAAAATCAATTCAAAACCATAAAATTGCTAAAAACGTTCAGAATTAGCCGTTAATTTCTCCATACTACATTAATATTATAAGGTAAAAATTATACCAAAATAAACGTTAGTTCATAATCAATAAAATTGTATACTTTTTATTTTAATAGTTTATTTTATTATATTGAATAAACGTAATTTAAAACTGCATAAAATGCGATCTCAGACTCTCAGACGAACTCAGACGCGCGCCAGCCCTCGTATCGCGGCCAAACTGTGATAGCCCTCTTAAAATAAATTGGCAACCAAAGAAAATCTGAATCATTTTACAGCGAACACAACCACTGAATCGTCAATTTGACAATAGGATGCAAAAAGCCAACATCACGCGGTGTTCCCAGGCGGTCACCCATCCAAGTACTGACCGCGCCCGACGTTGCTTAACTTCGGTGATCGGACGAGAACCGGTGTTTTCAACGTGGTATGGACGTTGGCGAAAGCACAACTAAATCTTTAAAACCGCCTCAGTTTTATGACGTCACGCTCAAAATGACATTTAATTTTCGAAGTACCTACAAAGAACAATTGAATCTCACCTTTACAGTTTGAAGAGTTTGCTGAAAGGTCTCAAGGTCAATTCGTTCATTTCTCTTTATCTTGAGACCGGACTGTAGCAAGGATAGCAAGCCACCGGGATATGTTCCATCCTGGGGTAGCACCATGCCGGTTTCCCATAGTATGTATTGTTCTTTGAGTTTTCCGTATGTAAGCACTTTCCACGGTATTGAGGCTGAAAAACCAACATTTACTCTACCGGCTTATAATTCGATTGCAATGATCTCCTTGCAATACACCCGGATAAACAATACAGTATGTAAATCTATTCCAAAATGTAAAAGTTTCGCCCAAATCGATCGAACATTTACATGATTTAGGTAAAACATTTATTAGTAAGATTAGTTGGAGGATTTTTATAAATATTTTTTTAACTTTTGCTATCAGTTTTAGTACCTGTAAAAATACGCCACACCATCTTTTTGCACGCCCAAGAAGACTGGCAGACAATGCTGTTAGCATTAAGTCCTCCTATCACTACTTATTGTGTGAAATTTTAAATTAAATAAATATTAGTTTCAATTCTTATTTTATCGTTATCGTTATACCGAGCCGCGAGTCGGTTTTGTTTTGTTGATTTGCGAAAAGTGAGTCGCAATTTTTGTATAAACAAAACTCGTTTGGTGAAACGAAAACTACTTTTTCCCATACATTTGCGAATCACTTTTCGTAAATCAAAATCAACGGACTCAGAAAATTAAAATGTGTTATCAACAAAAATAAACAACATACCATTGCAACTCTCCCACAGGATTAAGGAAAGCGAATAGGCATCGCTTTTCGAGCATGGATGCACCATTCCAACTTCATCAGGCGCAAACATCTCCGGTGCTTGCCAACGGTACAGTTCAGAGTTCTGAAAATCTTCATACGGCTTCGATACGGAATACTCATTCAAATAAGTTTCAGACGGATTGGCTGATAGCAGAGGCTCACTCTCAGAACTTTTAGATCCGTGAGTGTCTGGAAAAAAGCAAAAAGCCAACATCACGCGGTGTTCCCAGGCGGTCACCCATCCAAGTACTGACCGCGCCCGACGTTGCTTAACTTCGGTGATCGGACGAGAACCGGTGTTTTCAACGTGGTATGGACGTCGGCGAAAGTCGACTCGAATATCTAAATCCGGAATAATGACATGACGTGACGTCACACGAAAAGAAATAAAAATAGAAAGATAAGACGCGAAGTGACAAAATATCTGATTTGTCCAAATTTTACTTCATTTTAAAGATTTTCTATTGCGAATCAAACTCTTAATACGTTCACATTAAAATCCTACGAAAAATAGCAAAAAGCCAACATCACGCGGTGTTCCCAGGCGGTCACCCATCCAAGTACTGACCGCGCCCGACGTTGCTTAACTTCGGTGATCGGACGAGAACCGGTGTTTTCAACGTGGTATGGACGTTGGCGAATGTAATGCTAAACATTTGAATTGCGTTGAAAGTAAATACGTCACAACACAAATAGAGGACGGATAAAAAAGCCACATCATACCTTCAATGTTCACATACTGAGGCTCAGCCGCGTACACTTCGTAAACCTTATCGACTCGCTCCGAGCTCTTCTGACCTCTATTGATGATCACACAAGGTCCCAAATCGGCCAGCTTTGCGGAGTCATGGCTCGTTATCATAATGCTCATACTATTTAGTTGTGTATGAATGAATCCTTGCATTTGTAGGAATACTAAGGCGTTTGCGATATCCAGTGTGTATTGGACGGCCGTTTGGGCGCTCAGTATTCGACCCTAGAACATAGTTTTGGAACAGATAATAAACTATAGGTAGTTTTGGAGAGACAGCATGTGATATTATTTTTGTTATGATGGGCTTACTTATAATCGACAGTAAATCAAGTAATATACTCAAATTAGCCTAATCTGATAATATCACTAGTTCACTACACCACCATTTATCTATTGAAATTGACGAATAATAAGAGAAAGAAAGAAAAGTGTGTAATGTTTTTCTAAATGCTAGTACCTGAACATGCAGTATGCCGAACAGGGAGTCCACGCATCGTTCACAAATGATGTGCACATTGTTATTGATGTCAGGATAAATACCCATCAAAAGTATAATATTCGGATGACGACATTTTCTGAAAAGAAAAACATACAGATCAAATCAAGCTAGTGCTAAATAAAAGATGCAAAAAGCCAACATCACGCGGTGTTCCCAGGCGGTCACCCATCCAAGTACTGACCGCGCCCGACGTTGCTTAACTTCGGTGATCGGACGAGAACCGGTGTTTTCAACGTGGTATGGACGTTGGCGAAAGCACGCCCGAATATTTAGAACATCAGATTTATGAAGACGTCACACCACAATAATAAAAACAAACAGGCCGCAGCCAATAAAAATTCTGAATCGTTTCACAGAGAACATAGGGAAACACACAGATTATAGAAAAGTACAGATGTAATGTATAGCCATTTTTGTGTCACAGTTAGAAGTGTACCATAATGGAGTACTTTGTGTCATTCAGTCTCTGGCCATTGACACCTCCAATGCCAAACATATTTTTATACAATTATGCCGGCGTGTGTGGTTCCCACTTGCAAAAATTGGCCTGGGTCTAAAAACAAAGTAGATGGGATAACATACATCACATTTGGGTCTCTATTTGATAAGGAATCGTCTTGGAATCATCAATTTAAAGAAAAATTACCATCAATTCAATAATGTTGCAAACAACACCAACATTTTTTTCCCAACAAAATTTATATTAATCTTTATGACTACACATCATTAGGCATAGGTATTTCAATAGGTATTTTTAATCATAGAGCGCTAAATTTGTTATTTTGAAAAAATATTTGTGTAATTTTAGGTTTCTTGTTGACATACTCAGACGAGAACAATGGACAAAAATCATTCAAAAGACACGTCCTGAGTCTTTCCTTAATTCTATTAAAATATATAAATATCTATTTCAGTACCTCCTACTTAGGTACCTAAGAGGCATTTACAAAAAAAATTACCCCAAAAAATTGGGAAATAGTTTTGTAGGTGCAACATTGGGCTGCGCGAACATCATGCGCACGGGAACATTTTTATAGCATTTTGGTGACAAAATCCTTCATACAAATTATGTCAAATGCGGCTTCTAGTGTTTTCTATATTCTAAGGGGAAACACAACCTGACTAAATAGTCAATCTGACAAAAATTTGCAAAAAGCCAACATCACGCGGTGTTCCCAGGCGGTCACCCATCCAAGTACTGACCGCGCCCGACGTTGCTTAACTTCGGTGATCGGACGAGAACCGGTGTTTTCAACGTGGTATGGACGTTGGCAAACGCACAACTGAATTATTATAACACCATCAGGGTTATGTTATTGTAAGTAAGGTCTAAAAACCTAAAAGAATGGTTGACTCACCTCAAAATATTGATTTCAATATTTCGTTTCTTCCTCACATGGTCTATTGTGACTCTGGTCAATTTCTTGATTTGCACAGGAACCACACCCCACCTACCGTGGTTCCATATTTTTCCAATATCGGAGTTTATATCAAGGTTTCTAGCGCTTGCTATTGGTAAGCCGTAGGCGCTCGTATTACTCTGAAATTGAAATGTTTATTACTCTTGAAAATGCTGACAAGTTAAGGGTATCTACATTATAACTAAAACAATACACATACTTTACTGTCATCAGATCTGCTAGTATTGGTGTGCGGCGATTTGGTCTGCAACTGTTCATCCGCCCACTGATCAAAATGTTTCAGTTCACTCATCACCTCCCATAGCTTATCGTCACACTCTTTCTCATTCGTATCATGACTAGGCACGTCTCCGGCTGCGTTTAACCCGTCCACCTCTTCCTCATCACTTCTAGAACCTTCCAAGAAACCCTTCACGTCGAAAGGCAGAGAGTTATTCTTGAAAAACTCCGGTGGGGAATCCACTCGATCGTTCTCTTTGAAGTCGATGTGCTTCTGTACGAAGTCTGGTGAGCGGCAAATGCTGCGCCGCGATTGGCGCTTCGACTTTTGCGGTTCGGAGCACGATGTGTAATGGCCGGGCATGAACACTTGGTTTTGAAATAGGAACTGTATGTTAGGAACTCCATCGTAGATCTTCTCGGGTGTGATGCTGCGTGAGCGTTTGTTTTTCTTGTACTTGACTGCGGATTTCTTTTCGTAGTTGAATGTATTGTCGTGGTCCGTCGCACAGTCGGTGCACGAGACTGGTAGGGAGTGTCGACCGCATCTCTTCAGCTTTTCCGGCGTTTCAGCAAGCTCCTTGGTACCAGCGGACCGTCTGGCTTGGAACTCGGCTAGGTCGCGCTTGTATTCGTCTGTACGTATTGTGCCTACTTGTGTGGCGCTGGTGCTGTGTTGCGTGAATGGCTGTTCAGAGGTAGATGCGCCGGGCGGGACGTTGTGATGTGTTGTCACGGTCACACGCTCCCTGCAATTAAAGATGAGCCATTTTAAAGAAGACTCAATTCCGGATACCTATTAAACAAAATGCTTTATGATTCAGAATAACACACAAAACATTAAATGTTAGCGTCATAGACTAGAAACATAGCTCGTTCGTAGGAATAATCGAAAAAACACATTGAAAACCAATGAATAATACTGTCATTGATCATAACAGTACTATTTATTCAGCAGACAATGAAAAGCTGTCGAAACCAGACGGAAATAGTAAAACTTAGTAAACACATTCACATGATCATTTAACTTCACACTCCCAACAATAGTTGAGAAAATGCTTTACAAAGAGTTACAAATTACGGTATGGTTGTTCAGGCAAAACGGACAGAGTCGTGGGAGTGTGACTTGGCCCACTTGCTGGCCTTTACGGAATACTGCCCCCAAATTACTGTGATAGAACTTTTCAATATTGCAGACTTGTAAAATAAACATAAGTTATATCGTTATATCCAAGTTATCAAACAATAAGTGTCTTAAAAGAGGGAGACCTCGATTTTTACACCCACCTAGATACTCTTCGCATGGCTCTGAAAGTCGTAATTTTTTATATATGGACCATAGGTATAAATGTAAACTGAAATACGTACTCATTGAATTCTTCGAGTCAAAAGGAGCTTGTTTGAAAACTGGTAGACCGAAGGGCAATAAATAAAGGCCCCTCACTGGGCAAGCATTGTTCTTTGGTATTTTACAGAGTTGCAGAAACCAACGTTATGAATGAACGCCTAAATCACTTCCATGAAACATGTAAGTACTTACAGTAAAAACACTTACGAATATTGTATTCAAGGTTCTCCCGACTTCGCCGAAAAGCGTACGAAAAACATTACTCTAAAAATTATGAGTATGACTAAATTAACAATATCCGGTACTAATTCCATTCAGATTCTTATCAGAATGGCAGTAACTGGCAGACAGTAAACCAAAGGTGCATAACCTGATACCAATCTTTAAGTCACTAAAGTCCTCGGTGAAATCGGCCTGCAATTAAAAAAGTACCAGCTTTTGACTGTGGTGACACTATACTTTAGAAAATCAAAAGGTTTGAGATTTGTATCGTTGTGGCTGGTTCAAAATATGTCTGGCTGGACACATTGTGTAGTGTAGCCGATAACAAATGATCAAAGACCTTACAAAGACCTCCGCATTTTGCTCGCAAAAACGATTTATAATCATGACAAATGAACGAAGTAGTAACTTCGATACACTTTTACCGATTACAAATTCGATAGGCTTCAAAAAACTGTTCCCAGAGATACTATAGGTAATGAATCATTGAACCAAGGAACGTTTTGAATCATCATTGGTAGAATTTTTTATACAACTAATGGAGCTAGATGGAACAAGCCGATTGCCCACCTGATGTTAAGTGGTAACCACTGCCTATAACGATGTATTGCTCACTGAGCAATATACATATAAAGCTTTTTTTTTTGTAAATAGGTAGGTACATACTTATAATACATAGTAACACCCAGACATAGAACAAACATCTATGTTTTCCACGCACGAATGTTTGTTCTCAGTAAGTACTTGTACTTGTTTGTACTTGACGGAAGAAATAGGTTCGGTGGCAGGACTTCCCCAGACAAGCTCTTTCCGAGAATGTCTACTACTAGAATTTCCAGCACAGTGTTTAAGTTAGAATACCTAGATACTCGAACGTAGATTTTCTCACACTTTCCAATAAAATACTATCAAAAGCTTCGCTGTGATCTCGCTCGGCTATGCAATGTTTTAAAATATCGGCCAAAGATCGTATAGAAATCACTAGAACAAAGAGACGGTTAGCTAACACTTGAGATAAAAGCTCAGTCTAATAATTTCCGATGTAAGATAAGATTAATGATAACATAACTATTAGACAGCCGTAGCCGGAAGTTGAATGGAAAAAGCAAACAAACAATAACTTACGTAATTTCATTAATCTAGAAAGCTTTATGAAAAGGTAATCAACGTTTTGACTGACATAAAGATAATGCTGTGGCTTTTACATAAAAAGCTGCCTGAATATCAGACTGTTACTGATACATTAATAGCCTAGTGGAACGCCGACGGTTTTGTTCGCGTTTAGTTTCTGATCTGGAATTTTAGAAATTACTATTCTATTTCGATGGTTCCTCTTTGTATATTGGTACAAGTGATAATCCCAGAATCGGATCGAAAAGATCTTTTGCACTTTGCAGTCTAGATGTTGATGCACTCCGAGAAAGACAAGAAGTGATGGATCAGAACACCTATGCATATTGCGACCCTTCAGCGGTCTATCTGACACGGGGGGTTAGTCTCAAAATCCCCTTTGAGTTTTTCCCTTTAAGGGGATTTTGAGACTTTTAGTCTCAAAATCCCCTTTATTTCAAAATTTTTGAATCAAGGGGATCTTGAGACTAAAAGTCTCAAAATCCCCTTTGGGTAAAATTACACCGAAATAGTCGTATCTTAATTTTACTTTACCTACCTACTTTTTGAATTAAATACCTAGTCCACTGCTACTGAACTATCCATTTCAATGATCAAAATATTTTTTGTAGCAGTACCTACATAAAAATGGAACCTTAACCTCACCCTCCAGCATAGGTACTACTTGTCTTATAAATTATCAACCTAGTTAGCATGGAGTTCCGGAACCAAATGTACCTACTTAACTAGCATTCATAAAACTTAAGTTTTGTATTGATTTGGAGGAAATTTTAATAAAAGTACTAGGGTAGTAGAATAAAGTAAGATGTGGTTCTAATTAAAACTCACCTTTTGCAATCTATCTTTTCATTATTATTAGTAGTCCTTCCTGTTGGATAGTATTTCGCTTTCTTATACTTAAGTACCTACCCAACTTTTGGTTTACCTCTTGACTAGTTCTGCTCTCCTGGTACTTTTCACAAAATCAACTGAATTTTTTATTTCTTGACTGGTTTGTTAGTTGTAGTCTTAGTGTGACAATACATTTTAGTACCACTAAAATGTGCTATACGGGTCACATTCAAAATGAGGTTTTTCATACGAGATTTTTATTCTGACTCCGGAAAGAAGATTCATTTCGTATTAAATATTTAACTGATGCAACTTCACAATACTAATACAGGTATGCATTATTTATAGCTGAAACTGTAACTGAAAACAAGATAAATATCTATTTAGGGTCCAAATGTTACGGAACGTGTGCGAGATTTTACTATTTCTAACATAAAGTCAGCTTATAATTACGACTAATACAGTATTTACAATATTTATAATATTTACAAAATACACATGAAACAGTTACAAACGATTTATAGATAGCTCAACTGATCCAAACTAGTATCAATCGGAACTGCGCCCAAGACTTTGGCTGCATTGCCGCGCTGAATAGCTTTTTATATAGAGTGAAAAACGTCCCAGATGTGTAACACTTTTTTTGCCGGTATTTTTGTAACCGATAAAAACATACATTCGATATTAAAATAAAAAAGAAGCATTTGTTTTGATGTAGGTGCGACAAAAGCGCAGAGCTGAACACTAAAAATACATATTTTTACTTCTCCATTAAAAATTATGTACCTACCTATTTTTCAGTGTTTATACCTAAACGTAAAGCATAGCACATTGTCGGTGTGGTTATTTTTTGTGTTAGATATAAAAAAATCACACACACGTTTTGAACGATTAAGTGGACTGTATTTTTTGTAACGATTATTTTATCTAGGATTATATTAACGATAACGACACGATAAACCACAAACTAGATCCGAATACCAGTAAACTGTGTATACAGACAAGATGCCAGAAAAGCGTCCCACGTACCTGGATGTCCTGGGGGCGATGATGAAGCTCCAGTGGAACGTTTAGGTAGACAGGCCCGTCAGATTGTCAAGATACTCGCTAGCTAGGTTTTCTCCTTCCAAATCTTCAGAGGTTCTGTAACCGCTACGTGAAAGGCACTGGGTAGGGCTCCGCCGCAGGATCACTAAACTACACATCAGCTGGGTACACAGTGGGGCAAAAACTAGGACGCTAATTTGTGGTGATTGTAAGCAAACTTCAATAGGTAAGTACTATTCGTGAAAAATACTACGACGATAGATATTTAGCCTTTTTCCGAATCGATAAAAACGTACTCTATTTAATTCGCGTGAGACCAAGATCTCCGACAATTTCACAATGACGCTAATTTTGAGTTAACGACCAAAATACAAAAATTTCCGTTACCTCTTGTTTTTAGGTGAATGAACCCTATAAGGACCAATAGGAGGTCAGTGACCTATGCTAGGTAACAGACAGAATGGCGCGCGAATGCATCAAGTTGACAATGACAGCTATCAAAACTGAACACGTTTCGTGATATTTGGACCCTAAATATATTTTTATCTTTATAGCACATTTATTTGTACCAAAATTCACTTTCACATCAAGACCACAACCAGTTAAGAAATAAAAACTAATATAGTCAAAACACAAATATAAAATAACTGTTCTCGGATCAATTGAGATGGTTTTGTGAAAAGTACCAGGAGAGCAGAACCAGTCAAGAGGTAGACTAATCCTACTAATATTATAAATGCGAAAGTTTAGATGTTTGGATGTTTGTGTTTCAATCACGTCAAACCTACTGAACCAACTTGGATGAAACTTGGCATATATGTAGTTCGTAACCTGGATTGACACATAGGCTACTTTTTATCCCGAATAATTATCAGGATCTACTAGATAAAATGAAAAAACGGGATTAGCAGCGCCAATTGGCAAGAGGATTTCATTGTCATGTCATGTAACTTCAGTTTGACAGGGCGTAGTACTACCTCTTTGGTCTAACGACTAGCGTTTGACATTCGAGTACGGGTTCGGTGTAATGTCAAGTTTCTCAATGTATCCGCTCGATACACGCACAGATAATATGATGTACTCGGAAACGGTACTCGCGTACGAAGTCGCGGGCAACTGCTAGTAGCTAATAAGTACAAAACCAAGAAAGCAAAATACTATCGAACAGGATGAGCCCATCCAGTTGGATAGTATTTTGCTTTCTTGGTTTATTATTTATTACATTTGATAGCTTTATTAGTAGCCACTAATAATAATGAAAAGATAGATCGCAAAATGTTAGTTTTAATAATTAGAACCACTTCTTACTTTATTCTACTACCCTAGTACTTTTATTAAAATTTCCTTCAAATCAAGCCAAATCTTCATTTTTATGAATGCTAGTTTAGGTAGGTACAATCTTATAGGTTCCGGAACTCCATGCTATGACGGTGTAAATTTGCCAAAGGGGATTTTGAGACTTTTAGTCTCAAGATCCCCTTGATTCAAAAATTTTGAAATAAAGGGGATTTTGAGACTAAAAGTCTCAAAATCCCCTTAAAGGGAAAAACTCAAAGGGGATTTTGAGACTAACCCGACACGGGAGTCAGCTCGGTCGGAGACTTCCGATTGACCATGGAGCTTGATTACCCACAGGAAGTTCTTCTGCCAGCATAACAGTCAATAGGGGAAGGTACTCAGTTAATTGGTACTGTCCCTGGTGCCAGGGCATTCGTGAACAAGATAATTTATAAGTTAAAAAAACTAGTAAAACCGACTTCAATTCGACTACCGGCTTCATCACCAGGTGATGATGATGATGGCAGTTCATTAGGAATGTTCTAGTGGCCGTAAACACCACTAAAAAGTCACAGAAAAGCAACATAAAGCAATTTCGTGCATGTGGATGGCATATTTTTCAGTTAGTTTTATTTATAAGCCAAACTACTGAACCGATTTTGATGAAAATTGAATGGGACAAACTTGGAAAAAAAAAGAATTTCTCTAATCGGTTAATAAATGACGGAGTTCTGAGGTAACAAACATAAAAAATAAAATACAACCGAATTGAGAACCTCCTCCATTTTTGAAGTTGGTTAAAAAGGACACGAGGTCCATATTTTCAGTTAGTGCTCAAGCACTCTGGACTCAAGCATAGATTTTTTGAGAGTTTCGTATGAGACTCGATAAGAGGAAAAGTGTGTTAATTCGTCCTTGGAAGAAAAGTAAAGTACCTAACTGCATTGTAGGATTATTGAATGTAGGTACCTACCTGTATTAGTGTATAATACTATTGTATACGTTGACGTACCTACATATATACTTGTAGCTAGACTGTATAGTATAATAGAATAGCCAGTGTAATAGGTTAGGTACTATGGATAGGTACACAAATGATTTAGTGAAAGTGAAATTTCAATACAATTTTAGAGATTGCAGAGTCAAAACGTTTCAGACAGAATCTATAGAAGTATACCTACCTAATTAATAGAATGGAGGCATCTATCACGACGCAGCGATTTTATATTCTTTTGTTGGGTTGCGAAATAGCATAGGAACGTCTACTAGTTCCGAAGTCGTGCGAATAAAATTACTTCCGAAACGAAAGTACCTACGACGTGCATTCACAGTATAATGTATTCAATCATTTCAATGTCGGGACACGAATGGAAAATCGGATTCCAATCTTTCTACCACTGCACCTTTACTGTAATTGTGACTATAGCTAGCCTAGTACCCACGTTACCTACCTTACGTACCTACTGAGATCGTTAATCGTGGCTATCATCTTCCGAAAACATTGAAGCCATCATGCATCAACAACCTTTCAAAAGATACAGGTTCTTAGGTTCATATTCTCACATTCAAGCATGGATCTAAGTAGAGATTCTGGTCTATCTGTAGGTGACAGTTTATTACTGGCTCGCAAACCAGTGACAGCTCAAGATATAAGGTAGATTAGGTACATTGCATACAATTAGAAGGTAGCATAGGTAAGCTATGTCTATGTTCCTACATTATCAGATTCTTATACAAAACTGTCAAAAAATCTATGCCATCAGTACTTGACCAGTAAATACAAATACAGACCTTAGAACTACCTACATACCTTCCAATATTAGCCTCCTTAAAACCTCTCTAGGTACCGGCTGCATAACATCTACTAGGATCTACTGGATCATAAAATAATATCAACTTAAATGTGTCAGCAAGCTTATTGATTTTAAGGGTAGTCAAGTAGGTAAAACATGGAATGTCTGAATACACCTGAATTTACAATCCATCTAGATACCTAGTTTATTCTAGCAAGATTCTGATTAGATGAGATCATTCAATGTATTTATTGCAATAATTAAAGTACACCAAATAGCACAATACTCCACCAACAATGATAGATTGTGGTTCCCCATTGAAATGGAATGAAAAGAGTTTACAACCAGGAGATTAAACATTTTTAAAGCAGCCTGTATTACATCATGCTATTCCTATTAGAATCTATTGTTAAGGTAAATTTTTTTGTAGTTTGTATATTTTGAAACAGGATCCTGTTGCATGCTTATAGTATAGAAGTTTGGGCGCCTAACCTACCTAAATAAAATACATATTGGTAGGTACTAGTAGGTAAGACAGATAATGAATGGGTGTCTACATATTTATGAATACTTTTACTGACACCCAAATAAAGGGTAAGAGATCATAATAGGTATCTTGTACGCCCTATCAGGGTTCATATTGGAAGATATTATGTACCTACATTATTTAAGATGTTTTGTACAATATGAATGCAATACTATGCAAGACACAGGCTGTTCACCTACCATATGTATAAAGCCATAGAGTAGTATGGTGAAGACACATCAGAAAAGTACAGAAAATTGGCAGGTAAGTACCTACTTTAAAATACACAAAGTGCAGTGCACTCCATCCCTATGTAGGATAGATGCTTAGCCTAAATAGATATATGGAAGTTTTTCATTGATACACTCCAATCTCAAACCCATTTCTGGCAGGTTAAAATGCAGGTGCGTAGGTAACAAAAGCACAACTTGTAGGTATTCATTCATGCACAACCTGTAGACAACAGGTAGGGTAGAAAAGTAAGTACACTTACCGGCGTAACCACTTGAAAACTCCCATGTCCGGCTGTGAATCCACTTTTTCCCTAAAATTGTATCACAATCAAATTATTCAATGTTTATAACTTTTTTAGACGGTAAGTCGCGACAAGAAATTACCAACAGAACGTCCGCCTGCTTCTGCTCGTGGTAAAAAACTACCAACAATGGCCAGACCACCGATATATTGTGCGGTCAGGTCAGACAAAACACGGGTAACGCGGCGTTCGCAATGAGTTGAATTTGGTTTTTTGTACAAATTACTTTTCGTCTCGGTCCGATGATCTACCTACCCACTCCACTCGCGGAGCGGAGCCGTCGAATTTGTTCTTGTTGCGGTTTGCTAGTTGCGCGGGAGCCGCGCGCCGCCTGCGTCTCGAGCGCAGTCTAGCTTGTCTGCCTTGCTGCCGCTGCGGCCACAGGACAAGGACAGTGGACCTCTTCAACCGTGTAGATACGCGTCACCTTCTAACTTCTATCACACGCACGATTTTCTAACAAACTCTAGGGTAGGGAAGAAAAGAAAACAGTCAACTGCAGTCAACGTTTTCCTCACCTTGAGGCAGAGTCCGTTTCCGATTTACTTTTCGTAACTTTGTACTCGTTTATGAATTTCTTCATGGCAGTAATTTAGTTCATCCAAAACCAGCTTATTTTGATAAACTAACATACATTCATGTAATTTTTAAATGCGTAGCACTATAAAATTCTTGTTTGTTTTGATTCGATTTGTTTTGTTGATTTTCTGTTTCATTCGTTCATTTTCAAGTATTTTCCGGCCGATTTTAGCAATGTTTGCGAAAAATGACTTGTTTTTATAAATGCACTGTTTACGTTCATAAAATAATGAATAATGAATGAAACCAATAAAAACAATTCAATTGCTTTTTTATTGTATATTAAAATATTACTAAATATGTTACGCAATAAAAATAATGGCCTAAAAAGTACTAGGCTTTTTCCGTTTTCAGTGAACGAATGAGTGCCATGGCCGGACGTAATAAATACGAAGGGTGACCACACTTTCATTTTTATTTCCACGTTTCCGTAAAACGCAACTCGAATTCTTTTGTACCTACGTATGATAAAAAATCGAGTCGCCCGTCCCGGTGATCCAGGAACGGTTTCTATCGCATCTCTTGTCGTGGTACCCATCCATTCACCCTCCCTATACTAATCAATGCTATTAGAAATATCTAAGGAGGTAGAAAGTAGGCTCAGCGAGAAACGACCGAAAACTTTCCTTGCGTAGGTACATTCATAGGTAGGTACATATGTACTCTCTGTAATATTGGTAGAGGAGGTAGGTAGAGCGCACAGGGTATCCAAAAGTAAATCCTGGGTCCAATCAAGTTGGCCACCCCAGGCTTTGCTCTTTAATTACTTCCCTTATTTTTAGCTGTTTCCAGCTGTGGGATGGCTGTAGATGGCTGTGAACTTGTGGAACATAAATTGTAGGTACCTCTACTACCTACCTATTTCATTGTATTCCGCGCTTTTGTTTGCTTTGATGCCTTTGAGCTAATTTAGTTCTGATCGTTTGGCGCTAGATGGCACTGTGGGAAACTTACTGATAAAATTGTTTTGCTACTCAACGCTAGATGGCGTTAACCCACAAATAGTTCGTTGTCACCACAGGCGCTGACTACACTGTCAATATTATCACTGACCCAAGAATAATATCCCACGTACCATACAAAAAAGACATGAAAAAAACTAGACCAAGAATACAAAATCCTACATATTATATAGTCTGTGAAAAAAAGAGCAAACGAGTCAAACAGAGTCGAAACGAACGACAAGCAAACAAACAAACCGTGCCGTGCGTGCCGGCAACAAAACAATTTTGATTTTCGATTTCGGAAGTTTTGTTTACATTGCTGATTTTAATTTAATTTTACACTATTTAGCTTGAACTAATGGATGAACTTCGAGGACCCAACATTCAAATTGTTTTACACGTCAAAGAAGGTACAGTACAGAATACAACAATCCATGTAAAAGCAGAAACTAGAAATCTTAATTTCACACAGGTATTTGCCTTTTTAGGGCTCGGGTTTGGTTTCTTGAAGACTCCGTTCATAGTCAGTGGGTCTCTCAATGGGTATATGTTGGAGACTGATCCTGTGGTGCCCTCCCATGCCCCTGTATTCGACGCAGAGCTAGTTTGGGAAGCTGATAAAAGAAGATTTCGGAGGTAAAAAAGTTTAATAATGTGTATAAATATACACAGTCAGCTTGGAACCTGTAAGCCTAGGCTACCTGTCTTCTGAATCTACCATACCTCAAGACAAGTTATGTAACATGTTATGTTTTTTAGTCTCCGCGTTCAGAATGTTCCAGTCAAAGTGGAAGTTTTTACGATGGGAACACAAGGAAGGAAGGACAAAGTCGGTTATTTATTGCTTAGCCTTCTGGGTGCTCAACCATGCCCTTCCAATAAGATTGTAGATGTAAGTTCTATTTTTTAAAATTCAAACTTAATTTTGAACGAATTGCACAAAGGGCCATGGAGCGAGCGATGCTCGGCATAACACTCTTAGATAGAGTTCGCAACACCGAAATCCGTCGCCGTACAAAAGTGTACGACGTCGGAGATAGAGCAATAAGTCTTAAGTGGAGTTGGGCAGGACACCTGGCTAGACGTGGTGATGGCCGGTGGAGTAAAGCCTTGACGGAATGGTGGCCGAAATCGGGCCGAAGAAATCTGGGACGTCCGAAAGCGCGATGGGTCGACGACATCGTAAAGGTCACAGGAAACACCTGGTTGAGAGGCGCACAAGACAGAGGAGGCTGGCATTGCATGAAGGAGGCCTATACCCAGCAGTGGGTGATACCGGGCTAAAATGATGAATGATGAAACTTAATTTTGCAAATAGGTCTTTCTCAAACAGGCCCTTTTTGTCACATAATGAAATACTGACAATGCAAAATGAGTGCATATGCCAAATGCAATGTTCAGGTGTATATCTGACAACCCAAAAGCCTGGGGATTACAGTTTTTTTTTAATTTCAGGTTAAACATACCTGGCATAGGCTGTTGGGAGTAAAATCGGAGGGAAAATGCTGCCATCCACAGCTCATGCTGAGCCTTTCCATAGAAGACAGAACTAATACTCCCACACCAGTGAGTTCAAAATACTTAACACACAAAACGAAGATTTTAAAACCCCTGACTATCAAAATCTCCTTAGATCCTCTTCATCATTGCTGGTCATCATCAGACTTATATAAAAAACTACTGTAAACTATAATAGATTCTTTATGTATGACAATGTATTTATTCCAGCGAAATGAATTGCGGATGTTTCACAGCAATGAGGTGGCCTACCCAACATACACTACAAGCAACCCACCCATTAGAAACATGCTTCTATCATTAAGTAAGTTATTTTATCATCATAAGAGGTCTAATCTAAAAAGATAATGCTATTCATAAGTAAAAGATTTGCTCTGTTGCATTAAAAAGTGCATTGAGCGCTTTTATTATTCAATCATGAGTTAAAATTCATGGTGGAGAATAAGATCTGTACTGAGGTCCTGCGTTGGGCTGTATTGTGCATTGTCCCTCTGATAGCCTCACTGCAACCAGCACAACTCATTAAAGTAACGGAGCAAGACTTTGGGTTATGTAGTATAAAAACATCATTGATATTTACGTATTCTTTTTTTTTTTAAACAAAAGTATCAAAAACCACTGCAGATAACATTCTCAAAACTTTTTGTATTATAGTTACTTCTACATTTAAGTGCGGCTTGCACCAGAATCACTAAACGTGTTTAACAGCTAAATCGATTTAAATCTGACGTATTTGTATGACTTGACAACTCGCTAAATACTATTTAAGAGTTAAACCCGTTTAGCGATTCTGGTGCAAGCCGCCCTAAGACTTCTACCTATATTTTTACATAAAAAATGTTTTTGTTGGGATAATGTTATTGATTCATAATTTTGTCTTGCAGATGAATACATAGCAGAGAGTAAAAAAACAGCCTCCTCACTGGATCTTCAACCTAAGTTATTATGTGACGAAGGTCTCATTTGCATTGGCAATGGAAAACAGCTGTTTGTACTAAGCTTTGTGATTGGCGCAGTCGAGAATTTGGATATGGTATTTTGTTTTCAGTGTACCTACAATCTAGATAGAAAATACTTGAGACTGTTTAATCTAAGAGCAATATTTGTATGGAGAAAAAGTGGTTCTTCAATCATCCACTAGAGTCGACAAAACATACTCTATTATTGATTAGATTTTGGAGCATGAAAAAGTGAGTCTTAGACTCGGCACTCTAAAACATCTCCATCGGGTTTTCTTCACAGTGAAGCACAGCCAGATGTTTTCTAAAATGTTCCTTGTTTATATTGGAATAAGTAACATTTCACTTTGAATATTTACAAATTGATACTAAAATATCAAATAACTTTGCGGTAGCTTTATAATTTTTCACTATAAGTTTTGTATTTATTTCAGTTGCTGCCAGATAGCATTTCAACGAAGGAAATAGATTGCTATGTCAAATACTCCGTTTTCACGCACAACATTATGACCGATAGGTTTGTAATGCTACTTTTCTATTTATAATAAACATTCAACAGGGCTCGTAGTCTAAGTTTTTGTTTTTTTAATAGAAATGACTATCTAAAAGCGACTTGCGAGATATTTTGTATGAAATCTCGATTAAGCGCGTCTCTAGCGGGAGACTTGCTAATTATTCTCTATACCAAACTGCGAGTTTCTCAATTCTTACTTTTCGAAAATCAATAAAATAAAGCTCAGACTACAAGCTCTGTGCATAGTTCTGGGGCCTTATTCTCAGTTCGGCAGAGATGTTACTCTATTAGGGATGACGTCATATCTCGGCCAAAAACTCGTTTCCCCAACTAGTTAAACGAGTTTTCGATGTCATTTTGACGTCATCATTATTAGAGTAAATCTCTGCCGATGTGAGAATTACGCTCCTGAATAGCAACTCATTTTTGTAGAACGTCACGATAAGCGACCCCTAGTGGGTCAACCCAGAACTATTTTTTCCTTATCTACGAATTTAATCTTTGGTGTTTGAGAATGGAACTTATAAATAAATAAATAAATATTCATGGACATTTCACACGACACCCTCTAGTCCCAAACTAAGCAAAGCTTGTAATATGGGAACTAGATGCTGATAGAACACTTATATACTTTTTTTTGTAAATACATACTTATAATACATAGTAACACCCAGACATAGAACAAACATCTATGTTTTGCCACACACAAATGTTTGTTCTTGGTGGGGATCGAACCCACGACCCACAGCACGGAAGGCAGATCCATTACCAACTGAGCTGTGACGCCTGTCATTCAACACACAATCAGGAACTAACTCTGCACTCTGACTCATCATTTTAGTGCTTAAAATCAACATTAAGTGTTATTTCAGAGTGGGGGCAACTCCATCAAGCGTTGGCGTTTCGGCTCAGTTCAACCAACGCACATCACTCCGTGTGGCCTCTGACTTGCGCACCTTGGCGCGATACTTCGCAGAATGTGCGCATATGGTCGCGAATATATGCGCCGGAGATAAAGATATTGGTGACTATGCATTTGTTATAGAAAACACTATTTTCGAAAGATTATTTTATCAGCTCAATCGGTATTAGCTCTGCATTCCATGCTGTGGGTAGTGGGTTCGATCCCCACTGAGAACAAGCATTTGTGTGTGCCAAACATAGATAGATATTTCATGTCTGGGTGTTACTATCCTACTATAATATTATAAATGCGAAAGTTTAGATGTTTGGATGTTTGTGTTTCAATCACGTCTAAACTACTGAACCAACTTGGATGAAACTTGGCATATATATAGTTCGTAACCTGGATTGACACATAGGCTACTTTTTATCCCGAATAATTAACAGGATCTACAGGATAAAATGAACGAAAAGGATTAGCAGCGCCAATTGGCAAGAGGATTTCATTGCCATGTCATATCACGTCAGTCACCTCTTTGGTCTAACAACTAGCGTTTGACATTCCAGTACGAGTTTGGTGTAATGAGGTGTAATGTCAAGTTTCTCAAAGTATCCGCTCGGTACACGCACAGATAATATAATGTACACGGAAACTGTAGACGCGTACGAAGTCGCGGGTAACTGCTAGTGTATCATAAGTATCATAAGGGCATATGTAAGTATTGTATCAGCAATCTTCACTTTTCCCAACATCTTGTGTTGAGAAGTCCTTAGTGTGCCTCTTAGATTGAAATCTGTCGATAAATAATACTACAGCAATCTTTCCACTTCCCTCCCTATTTTGCCCCAAATAAAAACGCGATCGATTAAAAAATCTAAATAAATCAAGGAACGTGTGTGCCATTGATGTCGATTCTGTTGTTGCATTTTTCTAAACTAACCTAATTTGACAGCACTAAAAATGTTACCGTCCCTTTCTCATAAACTGAAACGACAAAGACAGCTATAATTGTAGTGCTGTCAAATTAGGTTAGTTTAGAAAAACGCAACAACTGAATCGATACGAATATTCGTCAAAATCTAAATACTGTACTCTCATCTACAGGCTGTAGGTGAGAACTTTTTTGAGAGAACATATTTTGGTCAATCTCGAAACTGAAACGCTTCGCTCGCTGCTCGGTGAACTAACGATTTACTGCTTCAATTTACCCAGGAATATGCAGCATGGACCTTCGGAAACTGATACCAACGGAGGACACTTCAGATTTCCTCAGCCAGTTTTGCAACGAGGATCGCGCGTTGACCATCCACGAGCGATGCTTCATACTGCGCTGTGATGAGCTGGTCAAGGAGGAAGCGAGACGCCCCTATGTAGATGTCGAGATGACTTTGAAATATGTTGGCGTCAAGGAAAATATTGCAAAGGTAGTACCACCATAAGTAAGTATAGTACACACAACAGATCTTTGTCCACTAAAGTGCAGATACTTTAGTGGACAAAGAAGCCATTTTGGGTTGAATTGGAGAAAAGCTTATATTTCCTATTATTTATCTTAGGAGTGCAAAATCAAGGTTTGTCAAGGTGCGATGGAGCGCAGTGGGCAGTAAATAAATATTATCCTATTTTTATTATTACGGTCATCAATCAATGGTTAATATGGTTATAGACGGTGTCAAATAATAATGATTTATTCCGTTGCCATTTAAAAAAAAAGCGAAGATGCACCAATTTTTTTTAACTTTATTACTCCACTAATTTTTTTGATTTATATCTTCGTTGTTCTTGTGTCCTGTTTCTTCTTTGTGTACAATAAAGTGTTTATCTATATATCTTGTGGGTTTTGATAATTTCCAGAAGCCGTCGCTCCTCACGGCTCGGTCAGCGACGCAGCTGAGCGGGCGGAAGAAGGAACCGATTGAACAAAAAGTTCTCGACTGCAAAAGTGGCAGCTGTACCAACATAGACCAGGATTTGGGCGGAGTGGCGTACACCAATATATCTGCTAAGAATACAGCTAGGTAATCTAATCCTACTATGCAACGTGTAACATATTGTCCCTATAAACCGAAAAGGGGCTTATTCAGACCAAACACGTGAATAGATTGGCATGTGCAAAAGCTGATTACAACATGTTTGAATTTTTTTTTATCTTAGTTTGCGACAACCCTAAGTGTTTATTTACTTTGCGTATGTATCCAGCCTGTTAGTACACATGCTCACGCACCCTCCAATCACGTCGCACCCACACATAGACACTTTAACACGTGTGCAATGCTATTTTTAAGGAAACTTTAAGACGCTTTTCATGAATGAAAAACTTCGAAATATTAAAAGTCGTAGAACAAATGTTCGCCCTGACGTGTAGAATATTCCCCTTTCGGACTTATAGGGACATTATGTTACACCCTGTAGTTTCAAAAGTTATATCCTCATGGTATTTTCTCAACTAGATTTCTAGTCTGTCTACTAACTAGTCTGTTAGTTAAACCAAAAAATAAATAAAATATTTATTTCTTTATTCCGAACTAAAAAAATATTTCCAGATACAAAAACGCGTCAGGCGATGCGATTCTCCAGACCAACGAAATCGCAGATCTCATAAAGAGAATGTGCGATTCCTTCGCGCAAAGTCAGGAGAAACTGCTTCTATCGCGGGATCGACCCGCCACCAGCGATATGCAAGTGCAGTGCGAGCGGGACGGACCTATGTGGGAAAGAGAAATAAAATCACCTATTGTATCGCCTAGCAAGACATTTGTTGCTGAAGAAAGGTAACGTTGTAGACAAAGAGATACGTATTTTAAACTTTAAGGGCGGCTTGCACCAGAAACTCTAAACGCGTTTAACTATTAAATAGTATTTAGCGAGTTGTCAAGTCATATAAATACGTCAGATTTAAATCTATTTAGCTGTTGGCACACGTTTAGTGATTCTGGTGCAAGCCGCTCTAAAACCTTGTAAAACTCGATAGATCCTCTTCATCCTTGCTGGTCTCATTAGAGCCTGGAGGATGGACTGCAGTTCGTCAAACCTCACTTGTTGGGACTAGAAAATGCTTTGTGAAATAAACAAATATTTCTGGACATTTCACACAATACTAGTCCCAAACTAAGCAAAGCTATGGAAACTAGATTGTTCATTTCATGAATATTTTCATTTATTTTCAGGGAACCTGTCAAACTTGAAGGAAGCAAAAGTGATACCTGTGTATGCCAAGGTAGAGGTTAGTATAACAATATAGCACCTAGAATCACCTAGTTATATAAGACGATTCTAAATGATCCTTGTGATTTTATTGAATAAAGAAATTTTGACTTTGACTATAGAACGATAAGGTACTCCAAACACGCTCTGTGTGCAGATATTAATAAAAAAAGAGAAATATTGAGTTTTTATTTGACGATCAGATTTATTTTTATCCTAACGATGTGTGTGCTTTGCTATACATTTACAATGTTATTACAGAAAATCACATTAGTCCAAGTTTAAACCAAGACTTTGTAGTCTAGACTTGTTACGGTAACAAAGTTGATCAGGGTATCAAAATATGTTGTTATTACAGAACGTAGACTAACGAAAGACTAGTTAGTACTATGACAAGTAATTAAATTAAAAATTTAAAAAACCCCTGAATCTTGGACCGATTTTCATCAAACATAGCTAAAAACACTCCCGACTATTTCACCTTTCACTTAATTTAAATAATCGGTGAAGATTGACTAAGCAAGCCTAGCCACAAGCGCTTATAGTTATGGAGTGTCGAACTAGGAAGAACTGAACCTTCTTAAATATTTATTTTTATTCCCCAGAAGGAGTAAAACAAGTGATCCCGGCTGGCGACCGCGACCGGATAATGCAGCGGTTTGTAGACGAACTCGAGGACTGGAAGGAGAAGCAACAGCAACTATTCAAGCATCAAGTAAGACTCATACCACTTCTGTACAGACGCGGTGATGGAAAACATTGTTTACCTATTTATTAACCAACTTCAAAAAAGAAGAAGGTCCACAATTCATTCATTCCTCATTTCCGGTCATATATGAACCGAGTTAAAAAAATTCTTTTTTGTCTGAAAGTCAAAGTCAAAATTTCTTTATTCAATAAAATCACAAGGATCATTTAGAATATGTACTATTTAGAAGTATGTACTTCCAGGTTAGTCCCATTCAATTTTCATCAAAATTGGTTCATTAGTTTGGTTTGTAAATAAAAATAACTGAAATAAATATACCATCCACGTGCACGAAATTGCGTATTTTACTTTTCTGTGACTTTTTAGTGGTGTTTACGGTCACTAAAACATTCCCAATGAACTGCCATCATCATCTGATGATGAAGCCGGTAGTCGAATTGAAGTCGGTTTTTCTAGTTTTTTTAAACTTATAAATTATTATGTTTTCAGTTGAAACGCAAAGAGGATTACCATCTAGAGTTATTGTCAAAGGAATGGAACAAGAAACGAATCGAACTGGAAACTAAACTCAGCAAAGGCATCGAACAATGTCGCAACCTCGCCGCAGACCTGAGCCGCGCCACCGACGACTTCAGGCTGCGCGGCTATAGGAACACGGAGAGAGAAAGGAAGGTACTTATAAATACCCTAAACTCGTTGCTTTTGCTTAGTTTGCGATAAGACGGCGTTGTGTGATAATATCAATAAATATTCATGGACATTACACACAACGCCCTCTAGTCCCAAACTAAGCAAAGCTTGTAATATGGAAACTATATGCTGATAGAATAAATAAATATTCATGGACATTACACACAACGCCCTCTAGTCCCAAACTAAGCAAAGCTTGTAATATGGAAACTATATGCTGATAGAATAAATAAATATTCATGGACATTACACACAACGCCCTCTAGTCCCAAACTAAGCAAAGCTTGTAATATGGAAACTATATGCTGATAGAATAAATAAATATTCATGGACATTACACACAACGCCCTCTAGTCCCAAACTAAGCAAAGCTTGTAATATGGCAACTATATCGTGATAGAATAAATAAATATTCATGGACATTACACACAACGCCCTCTAGTCCCAAACTAAGCAAAGCTTGTAATATGGAAACTATATGCTGATAGAATAAATAAATATTCAGGGACATTACACACAACGCCCTCTAGTCCCAAACTAAGCAAAGCTTGTAATATGGAAACTATATGCTGATAGAATAAATAAATATTCATGGACATTACACACAACGCCCTCTAGTCCCAAACTAAGCAAAGCTTGTAATATGGAAACTATATGCTGATAGAATAAATAAATATTCATGGACATTACACACAACGCCCTCTAGTCCCAAACTAAGCAAAGCTTGTAATATGGCAACTATATACTGATAGAATAAATAAATATTCATGGACATTACACACAACGCCCTCTAGTCCCAAACTAAGCAAAGCTTGTAATATGGCAACTATATCGTGATAGAATAAATAAATATTCATGGACATTACACACAACGCCCTCTAGTCCCAAACTAAGCAAAGCTTGTGATATGGAAACTATATGCTGATAGAATACTTATATACTTTTTTTTTGTAAATAGATACTTATAATACATTGTAACATCCAGACATAGAACAAACATTTAATTTTATGTATTCCACGCACAAAAGTTTTTTCTTGGTGGGGATCGAACCCACGACCCACAGCAGGGACGGCAGAGCTATACCGATTGAGCTGTGACGCCTGTCATATTTATATACCTTTTTCTTACAACATTTATTACATAGTAACAGCCAGACATAGAACAAACATCTATTATTCAAACATTTCAGTTGCTCGACGCAAAAAAAGCGTTAGAAAGTCACTACACCGCGAAATATCAAGAGCTAAGAGATGCATCTCAGAAAATGGAAGACGATATGAACCATCGCCTCAAACTCAAGGACATGACGATTGAAGAGCTCACCATGAAACAACAACAGTTGGAGAAACAAGTTGATGTTTTGAAGGTACACACGGCCACACGTCAGGTTATACACCCAAACTACGCTGCATACAATGCAGAGAATCGTTGGAAAGGGAGCGCAATAGTGTTCAATAACACGTTTCTTATTGTGTCTATGTAGATAAAATGCAATAACTTTACTTTTCATATGTTTTTTAACCTCCGACGCAAAAACGACGGGGCGTTATAAGTTTGACATGCCTGTGTACGTGTGTGTGTGTGTGTGTCTGAGGCAACGTAGCTTCCGAACGGATGAACCGATATTGATTTTGTTTTTTTTTGTTTGAAAGTTGAATTAGTCGGGAGTGTTCTTAGCTATGTTTGATGAATCGGTCCATGTTTCGGGGGTTTTTTAAATTTTTAGTTTAATCACTTGTGTAAAATTATGTTTCTAGAACAATCTGAAGAACAACGAAAAGGAAGCAGAGAGCAAATACTCAGGACTAACTAAAGATCAAACTGCAAGCCTCATACAGGAGCTGGTAAGAACAACTTTCATAATAATCATATTGTCCGAACCCATTTTAACCAACTTCAAAAAAGGAAAAAGTTCTCAATTCGGTTGTATGTTTTTTTTAATGTTGGTTACTTACCTTATTTCAGAACTCTGTCATTTATAAACCGATCTGAAAAATTCTTTTTTTTTATCTAAAAAGATGTACCTACTTCCAGGTTGGTCCCATTCAATTTTCATCAAAATCGGTTCAGTAGTTTGGCTTATAAATGAAAATAACTGGAAAAAAATATGCCATCCACGTGCACGAAATGGCGTATTTTACTTTTCTGTGACTTTTTAGTGATGTTAACGATCACTAGAACATTCCCTATAAACTGCCATCATCATCATCATGAAGCCGGTAGTCGAATTGAAGTCGGTTTTCCTAGTTTTTTTAAACTTATTTTACGTTCCCAAACTAAGAATATTTAGTGTATGTCACCACCTGTTGTTTTTGTTACAGCGATGTTTAGAAGAAAAACTGGACAGTGCTGTACAATCGAAGTCATTCTTCAAGGAGCAATGGGGCCGCGCGGTCAGAGAACTACATCTCATCAAACTCAATACTAGGAAACAAATGCTCACTCAACTCAAGCAAGATCGACGACAACTCGGGGAGATGGGGTTAGTGCCTTCAAACCAATACTAACGTTTTCTACATTCACACGGAGATGGATATTTAACAAGTAATGTATTTTGTACATATTATAAATATTGTAAATACTTTATTAGTCATAATTTTCTTTGTGAACAAGTAATTAAATTAAAAATTTAAAAACCCCCGAATCTGGGACCGATTTTCATCAAACATAGCTAAAAACACTTCCGACTAATTCACCTTTCAAACAAAAAACAACAATATCCAAATCGGTTCATCCGTTCGGGAGCTACATTGCCTCAAACACACACACACACACACACACACACACACACACACACACACACACACACAGAGAGAGAGAGAGAGAGAGAGACGTCAAGCTTATAACACCCCGTCGTTTTACAAATTTTATATGGGTAAGGACGGTGGAATAATCTGATAAATCTGATGCATTACCTCACAGAGCATGTCCAGAATCGGGCTATATGTGGCATTGCAATGCGTCTATCGTCACCGGAGCCGTGCTGTGGGTCGTGGGTTCGATCCCCACCAAGAACAATAATTTGTGTGTGCCAAACATATATGTTTGTTCTATGTATTAATTACTTATGTATTAATTAATTTATGTATTTATGTAAGTAGGTATGAATTTATAAAAAAAGTATATAAGTATTCTATCAGCCATCTAGTTCCCATATTACAAGCATTGCTTAGTTTGGGACTAGAGGGCGTCGTGTGAAATAAATAAATAAATAAATATTCATGGACATTTCACACAACGCCCTCTAGTCCCAAACTAAGCAAAGCTTGTAATATGGGAACTAGATGGCTGATAGAATACTTATATACCTATTTTTTTGTAAATACATACTTATAATACATAGTAACACCCAGACATCCTATCCTACTAATATTATAAATGCGAAAGTTTAGATGTTTGAATGTTTAGATGTTTGGATGTTTGTGTTTCAATCACGTCAAAACCACTGAACCAACTTGGATAAAACTTGGCATATATATAGTTCGTAACCTGGATTGACATATAGGCTACTTTTTATCCCGAATAATTCACAGGATCTACAGGATAAAACGAACGAAAAGGATTAGCAGCGCCAATTGGCAAGAGGATTTCATTGTCATGTCATGTCACGTCAGTTTGACAGGGCGTAGTACTACCTCTTTGGTCTAACAACTAGCGTTTGACATTCCAGTAGGTACGAGTTCGGTGTAATGAGGTGTAATGTCAAGTTTCTCAAAGAAGTATCCGCTCGGTACACGCACAGATAATATAATGTACACGGAAACTGTAGACGCGTACGAAGTCGCGGGTAACTGCTAGTACAACATATAGCAGACATGGAACAAACATCTATGTTTGCTACACACAAATGTTTGTTCTCAGTGGGGATCGAACCCACGACCCACAGCACGGAAGGCAGAGCTATTACCGACTGAGCTGTGACGCCTGTCAAAAAAAAATGTCCATGAATATTTATTTATTTAATAATAAAATAAATAATAAATATTCTTGGACTTTACACACAACTTTTTATTTAACAATAAACTATGTTGATAAACTTGAATTTTGTATCAGATTGGACACGATCGAGGACTGCGACGAGAGATGCTCCAGCCAGCCTCCCGTCGACATGAAGAAACTGAAAGATGACTTCTACGTCGACATACTCGCGAACACGCCCGGCTTGGACTCGCATTCTATCATTAGTTAGTACATTACAGTATTATACAGTACAGTTGCATTACGTAAAGATGAAAAAAAAGAACATCGTGAGAACACTGCTTTGTGTTTAAGTGAGATGTATGGAGCGCAATGAAACGACCGTCTTACTCGGATACTGATTTATTACTGAAGGTGAAGGTCACCGCAAGCGATTGCAATGTTGCATATACATCATTCCTCCACATTTAGATTTTGAAACCTGGTGACAAAATCAAAACTATAAATATAACCTAATAAAAAAACAAACAAGATTCTTACACTTAAAGTTTAAAAGTATTTCCTATAATCTACTCTTTTCCCTAAACGCTTCTGGCGTGAGAGTGTGGGTGACGATGCAGGTGTCCCGTCATGACCCGTGCGAGTGCCAGGGCATGCAGACTGCTCGCGCCCGGGCGCGGCCGCAGACGACTCAGCTATTCCTCTCTCACTCTCTCCTGCCTCACAATCACCCCATTCTTCTTCATTAGTATCTGAAACGATTTCCGCATCAGATGCGACAGGTGCTTCATCAGTTTCTACCAGCGGCGGATCGACAGCTTGTTGGTTGCTGACATCTACGGATCGATCTATTGAGGTAGCCAGATTATCATTAGCCGCAGGTGGTTGAAATTGACGAGGCCTAGAATTTACAGCATTATCTAAGAGTAGAGGCTGTTCAAAATTATTACCTGTATATCTAATTATTTGGTCAACATGTCTAATACAGCAGACGTCCAAATCTTTAATAAATATGTTGTACATTTTACTACCTACTTTTTCTTTAATTATACCTAACTGCCAGACTTCCTTCCGCGCGCTGTACCATCGGGCCCAAACCAGATCATTTATCGCGAATTGTCTCTTACCGGGCACTACGGCCGAATCTACGCGAGTTACTTTTGTAGGTACTATTAGGTCTAGTCGTGATCGCAAGGTTCTACCGAACATTAATTTGGCAGGTGTTTCTCCAGTGGTACAGTGCACGGTATTTCTGTAATTAAACAAGTAACCTAGCAACTGTTCATTTATTTGGTACAGCGGTAAATTATCCTGTAAAATGCATTTTAGCATTTTCTTACATGTTCTAACCGAGTTCTCGGCTTGGCCGTTACTGGGCGGATGATAGATAGGTGAAGTCATAAATTTAATACCATTAGACGAGCAAAACAACTTAAACTCACTCGAATTAATCTTAGCATCGTTATCCGAAACTAGCACGTTCGGTATACCAAAAGTTGCAAACAATAATTTTAACTTCGCAATTAGCGCCTTTGTTGCAGTTCCATTCTGCATAAGTAGGCATTCTACCCATTTACTATAGGAATCTACAACCACAAGGTATACCCTCTGCGCTATAGTCATGTAATCGATGTGTACGCGCTGCCAGGCGCCGGCGGCGGCGGGCCACGGCGCGGGGGGGTCCCGCGGGGGGGCGCTGCGCACACTCACGCAGGTGCTGCACGAGCCGATCCACCGCTCGATGTCGCCGTCGATTCCCGGCCACCACATTCTACTACGCGCATTACTTTTAGTTTTAATTATACCTAAATGGCTATCGTGCAATTCACGTAACATCTTTTCCTTAAGAACCGAAGGAATCACGACCCTATGTCCTCTGAATAAGCACCCGTTCTCAAACTGTAAATCCGATTTGCATTGAAAAAATGGTAATATAGATTTACATGTAATTTTTCGAGGCCATCCGGCCTTCATGTACTTAATCACCGATTGGAGTACCGTGTCACGTTCCGTTGCCGCGGTTAACTCCTGCACCGTTATAGCAGGTGACGCCTCGTCTAAAAACTTGAGCGCATAGTAGGTATCTACGTCACTATCGGTCCCTTCAAACTTATTTGTGCCTTGTAAAGGCGCGCGTGAAAAATAATCCGCTACAAAGTTCTTATCACCCGGTACATACTGCACTACATAGTTATACGCCGCCAATATAATTGCATATCTCTGTAGCCTTAGTGCCGTTGTTACCGGTATACCCGCCTTATTATTAAAAATCGATATCAAGGGCCTATGGTCCGTTCTTAAGAGCCTACAATACTCCAGCTCAAATCCAAGTTTCACGGCCCATTCGTGCAGATACCGCGCCGCGCACTCGCAACTATCTCACTCGCACAGTTCATCACGCAGCGCAGAGGTCACGAGTCGACCGCACGATAGAGTAAATATAAATACACAGTTATTGTACATCGTGACAGGCGTCACAGCTCAGTCGGCAATGGATCTGCCTTCCGCGCTGTGGATCGTGGGTTCGTTCCCCACCAAGAACAAACATTTGTGTGTGGCAAAACATAGATGTTTGTTCTATGTCTGGGTGTTACTATGTGTTACTACGTATAATAAGTATGTATTTACAAAAAAAAAAGTATATAAGTATTCAATCAGCATCTAGTTCCCATATCACAAGCTTTGCTTAGTTTGGGACTAGAGGCGTCGTGTGAAATGTCCATGAATATTTATTATTTACTAGCAGTTACCCGCGACTTCGTACGCGAGTACCGTTTTCGTGTACATTATATTATCTGTGCGTGTACCGAGCGGATACTTCTTTGAGAAACTTGACATTACACCGAACCCGTACTCGAATGTCAAACGTTAGCCGTTAGACCAAAGAGGTAGTACTACGCCCTGTCAAACTGACGTGACATGACATGACATCATCCTCTTGCTAAATTGGCGCTGCTAATCCCTTTCGTTCATTTTATCCTGTAGATCCTGTTAATTATTCGGGATAAAAAGTAGCCTATGTGTTAATCTAGGTTACGAACTATATATATGCCAAGTTTCATCCAAGTTGGTTCAGTAGTTTCGACGTGATTGAAACACAAACATCCAAACATCTAAACATCCAAACATCTAAACATCCAAACATCTAAACTTTCGCATTTATAATATTAGTAGGATTTATTTATTATCTAGTACCGAGGTATGGATATAAAAAAATAAGTTATTGTACAAATATACTAAAGCGCCGTAAGTAGTTATGATACACAGTTATTGTACACCCAGTAGGTATGGAAATAAAGTGAAAGGAATATTGCAGAAAAGTGGTCCATAGTTGGCCACTTTTTCTAAGGCCTGTGGCACGGCTCCTGATCATGCTAAATAATTTGTATTATGGAATGGACACAGTAGTAAAAAACAAGGAGAAATCAGAAAATTTTATTGTATTTCAATAGGGAGATCTCGATTGTATTTTGTTTGTTACCTCAGAACACCGTTCGCTTCTCTCACTCGATCAGATCATCATCATCGCTTCAGATCAAATGGGTTGTATGCTTATTCGAAAAATGGGAAACCTCAGGAGGAAGCTTATTCCACATCTTATATGAGAAATATCTCGCCTATTTCCATGCATTTCTTTATTTACATGCACATCATCGGGTGGGTAGAATGCTTGTTTGCCTACTCATCATCAGGTGGGCTGAACGCCTGTTTGCATACACATCATCAGGTGGGCTGAACGCCGGTTTGCCTACACATCATCAGGTAGTGCTGATTACGGAAATGGTATCCATTTTGAAATCCAAGATGGTGGACTTTGATTTTTTTGAGAAAAGTGATATAGGTGTCGTTTTCGGGATATTTTGGGGTGCTGATTACGGAAATGGTATCCATTTTGAAATCCAAGATGGCGGACATTGATTTTTTTGAGAAAAGTGATATGAGTGTCGTTTTCGGGATATTTCGGGGTGCTCATTACGGAAATAATATCCATTTTTAAATCCAAGATGGTGGACATTGATTTTTTGAGAAGTATGGGTGTCGTTTCAGGATATTTTGGGGTGCTGATTATGGAAATGGTACCTATCCATTTTGAAGTTTTTGTTTATGAATCGATTGCTTTTAAAATCGATATCTGAGAGTCCTCCTCAGCCATTATTATTATTACCCATATAACTTTTCTCAAAAAATTGATGTCCGCCATCTTGGATTTCAAAATGTATACCATTTCTGTAATCAGCACCCCAAAATTTCCCGAAAATGACACCCATATCACTTTATTCAAAATAATGGATGTCCGCCATCTTGAATTTCAAAATGGACACCTTTTCCGTAATCAGCACCCCAAAATATCCCGAAAATGACACCCATATCACTTTACTCAAAAAAATAAATGTCCGCCATCTTGGATTTCAAAATGGATACCATTTCCGTAATCAACATCCCAAAATATCCCGAAAACGACACCCATATCACTTTACTCAAAAAAATCAATGTTCGCCATCTTGGATTTTAAAATGGATACCATTTCCGTAATCAGCATCCCAAAATATCCCGATAACGACACCCATATCATTTTATTAAAAAAAATCAATGTCCGCCATCTTGGATTTCAAAATGGATACCATTTCCGTAATCAGCACCCCAAAATATCCCGAAAACGACACCCATATGACTTTTCTCAAAAATCAATGTCCACCATCTTGGATTTCCAAATGGATACCATTTCTGTAATCAGCACCCCAAAATATACCGAAAACGACACCCATATAACTTTTCTCAAAAAATCAATGTCCGCCATCTTGGATTTCAAAATGGATACCATTTCTGTAATCAGCACCCCAAAATATCCCGAAAATGACACCCATATCACTTTATTAAAAAAACTCGATGACCGCCATCTTAAATTTCAAAATGGGCACTTTTTCCGTAATCAGCACCCCAAAATATCCCGAAAACGACACCCATATCACTTTTCCCAAAAAATCAATGTCCGCCATCTTGGATTTCAAAATGGACACCATTTCCGTAATCAGCTCCCCAAAATATCCCGAAAACGACACCCATATCATTTTATTCAAAAAAATCGATGTCCGCCATCTTGTATTTCAAAATGGATACAATTTTCGTAATCAGCACCCCAAAATATCCCGAAAACGACACCCATATCACTTTACTCAAAAAAATCAATGTCCGCCATCTTGGATTTCAAAATTGATACCATTTCCGTAATCAGCACCCCAAAATATCTCGAAATCGACACCTGTATCATTTTACTCGAAAAAGTAAAGTACACTGTCCTGGATTCGAAAACGTAGTAGGGGGAGATAAATTCTATCAGAATCAAAATGTTCCTTCATTCTGGCAAAATTCATGTTTCGATTCGAATGGCTCCAAATACTGGAGGTCGAATTCTGCTAATAGCGGAGATACAGCAAGGGGGCTACAATATCTCTGAGAGGAGAAGAGGGGGTTAATGCCCCCTCTGGAATTATAACTACTGCCCCCGTATGCCAATCTTTTGCTGTCAAGTTATATTTCACTCCCCAGTGTAATTTCTTCAGGTCACGTGGTACAATTTGTACCACGTGATCATTCTTTATAGACACTCGACAGCAAAATATGCGCGAAAACACATCAAATGACGTCATAATGTCACTATTTAGTCACAGAATAACTATGAGTTAGTATGAACTGACCATGATTTAAAACTTTGCAGTTCAACTTTGATTGGCATACCCCTGCTGTTAGGTATAAGTAGGTCAATAAAAAAAATGATATAGAGGGGTTGCAATATTTATTTTATTTTCTACAATCGTTTTATTACAATTCGTACAACAGTTCTACACACGTCACGTGATGTACCTACCACATACCAACTTAGTAATTAGACTACAAATCTATGGTACTCATCCAATGAACGAACATGTCGAAAGATCAAATTCGTTTGTACTTTGCGCGTCGCAAACGCATAGCGCAGCGCGTCGCGTATTCATATATGCCTAAACTTGACGTCGTCAAATTTCAATACGGCCTCATAAGGTCCTAACCAAAATGCGTACCCGCGGGCACCCAGGTAGATAAAAAACATTTTATGACTCATTTTAGATACTTACTTCAATATATTATTCATGTTTTTAGCAATTTCTTTTCTCCAATCCCTTCTCTTTTTTTTTGTATTGGTTTTTACTTTACTTGTAATTTAATAATTTTACGTATCTACGTAGGTAGGCGTGCGAGCAAGCGACGCGGGTTCCCTGTTCGACTGCCGGAGTTAGACTGAATCTGAGCGGTTGCGACGTCTCACGCGCAATATTTGAGAATTTAATTTCTTAAAATGCAAAAAAAAACATTTTAATAAATCTAAAACATATGATGTACGTGTATTGCTAAGTTGAATTTATATACAAAGTTTCAATAGTATAGGTAAAGTATTGACTGACTTCTGTGGTTTCTTAGATTGATTCAGAGGGAAGTTTGGGATTTTTTTCTATCGAGAACATTTTTAGTAATCGTGTTTTCACATCATATGATGTATCACAAATATTCTCAACTGTAATATATATTTTTTTCAAAATGATTGATTGAATACTTTTAATGATATGCGGGATCAAAAATGAGAAATTGGGGTACTGTAAGCTCTTAAAATAAAAGGTTCGCCTCGACCATACAAATATTGATGGAATCGTTTTACCCCAAAAACAATAGCAGTCGCCTCCTTCTGTATCTGACTGTAATTACGTTCGCTAGCGGTCAGCGAACGAGATGCGTACGCTAGTGGGCGTGTATGCGCTTCGCCTTCAGCGCGCTGCGACAGCACGGCGCCGAGCCCGGCCGGACCCGCGTCCACCGTCAGCACGAGCTGCGCCGTCGGCTCGAAATGCGCCAGCACTCGCTCCGACGCCAACGCACGACGTACGCGATCCATAGCACGACGCTGTCTCTCCCCCCATTCCCACGGTGCATCGCTACGTAGTAACTCGTGGAGCGGACTTAGTATGGACGAAGCGTTCGGTATAAAACTTCTATAATAGTTGACAACACCCAAGAACCTCTTTACTTCGGTGACGTTCGTTGGTTCCGGTGAATTGAGTATAGCCTGGACCTTATCCGGGCTAGTAGTCAATCCTGTCTTACTAATAACATATCCTAAATATTTCACGCTTTCTCTAAAAAACTCACACTTCTCTTTTTGTAGGCGTAGACCAGCGTTATTTAACCTACCTAATACTTCCGTTAGTCTTTTCATGTGGGACTCCCTATCGGGTCCAGTGATACATATGTCATCGAGCCAAACGCTGACACCGTCTATACCAGATAGGAGGGTCTCCATCGCTTTTTGAAAAATTGCAGGTGCGTTCGCGAGCCCATAGACTAGTCTAGTATATTTAAAAAGACCCTTATGAGTGTTTATCGTTGTAAGTTCTTGTGATGACTTATCTAAAACGAATTGATTGTACGCATTTTTCAAGTCAATTTTACTGTACAACTCACCGCCTCCAATCTTAGCAAATACCTCCTCTATCCTAGGTAAAGGATATTTTTCAATTACGAGATCTCTATTTAACGTCACTGAAAAATCACCTGCTATTCGAACTTTGCCGTTTTCTTTCAATACGGGCACTATCGGGGTGGCGTATGTCGCGTGATCAATGGAAACCAAAATACCTAAACCTACTAAGCGCGCCAGTTCCTGTTCGACCTTATCTCTTAGCGCGAATGGCACAGTTCGTGGCTTGAAAAATTTTGGAGACGCATTTTCCTTTAATTGTAGACTCACTTTAAATTTATTGAATTCACCCAATTCATCTCGCCACAGATCAGGAAATTTCATAAGTAAATCCAGTACTTCTGTATCACTACACACTATAGATTTAATGTCAGTAGTAATTATCAAATTGAATGCGGTCATAAAATCCCTACCCAACAATGGGGGACCCCCATTCTTAACAACAAAAACTTTTATATTTTTTTTAATTTTATTAAAATTAGCTTCGATTGTAAAAAATCCTACGGGTGTGATTTTATGACCGTTATACAAACACATCCGTACATTGCAGCGTTGTAACTGATATTGTAAAAACTGAGACTTATATAACGTATCTGAAATAACATTAGTACCTGATCCTGAATCGAGTTCCATCCTAATTTTTTGTTTGCCTAAAAACAATTCTATTTGGATAGGCTTATCGGCCACGTACCTCATATTAAAATTTTGGCATTCCTCACAGTCCTCATCGGTCTGGTTACCACCGCAGTCCTGGCAGTTCACTAAATGCTAAGAACACTCCGACTAATTCACCTTTCAAACAAAAAAACAAATCAAAATCGAAATCGGTTCATCCGTTCGGGAGCTACGTTGCCTCAGACACACACACAGACACGTCAAACTTATAACAGCCCGTCGTTTTTGCGTCGGGGGTTAAAAACCGTTCATAATAATTATAATAACCAGGTCTTTGCATCTAATCTAGATGATTTATTCAGCGTCAGGGGAGTGATTCTAGACCGATAGATATTTTTGTCACGATAGATATATCTCCCAAAAACTGTCAAAAAGTATGGAGTTTTGACAGTTTGAGTGATATATCTATTGTGATAAAAAGTCTATCGGTCTAGAATCACCCCACAGGAGCCGCTTTTTACCCATGACCCTATGAACGCGACGCTGCAGTGCCTGGGACATGATTTAGATGGAGTAGGCTTGTAGCACCTATACCTCTCAGCCTAGTCGGCCGCATCCACAGGAAAGACAAGGTCAATACGTGCGGAGCTGACTAAGCCTCAGGTTTCCTCACGATGTTTTCCATCACCGTTTGAAAGCACTGGCATTGCGCACATTTTTCCAAGTAGATAAACCGGTGCACGACCGGATTCGAACCCACGACCTTAGGATTGGAAGGCGCGGTCACTACCACAGTACCACTAGTCTAGATCACCGGTGTTCATTAGTGGTGCGTGAATAACTAATTATTATTTTAAACTAGCAGTTACCAGCGACTTCGTACGCGTCTACAGTTTCCGTGTACATTACACCGAACTCGTACTGGAATGTCAAACGCCTAGTCGTTAGACCAAAGAGGTAGTACTACGCCCTGTCAAACTGACGTGACATGACATGACAATGAAATCCTCTTGCTAATTGGCGCTGCTAATCCTTTTCGTTCATATTATCCTGTAGATCCTGTTAATTATTCGGGATAAAAAGTAGCCTATGTGTCAATCCAGGTTACGAACTATATATATGCCAAGTTTCATCCAAGTTGGTTCAGTAGTTTCGACGTGAATGAAACACAAACATCCAAACATCTAAATATCTAAACTTTCGCATTTATAATATTAGTAGGATTCTATTTGAACTTGATTAAAAGTTTATTTATGTTGCAGGTACGTCGGGACCAGACGGAATGGACATGTATGACGACTTAAAGTGAGTTAATAACTTAAAAGTATATGTAGTCCACTACAAATCCATTTAGGTTATCAGCTGCTAATTGCTAGCTACTCCAGTAGCTAGCTTTTTTTTGTACAAGTATTGAAGTTTTACACATTTAGGGCGGCTTGCACCAGAATCGCTAAACGCGTTTAACTATTAAATAGTATATAGCGAGTTGTCAAGTCATATAAATACGTCAGATTTAAATCTAATTAGCTGTTAAACACGTTTAGTGATTCTGGTGCAAGCCGCCCTCAATTATCTTATTTGTAAAGCTCAATAATAAACGTAACGATCTGCGTTTATATAAGAGCCGATTTACACTTCTATAAGTAATGTGGCAAGTTCAGTAGCGTGAAGAGTTACACTGCACAATAACGACAATCCTATCGCGTTATTGTATCTATGGCAGGTAAGTTAGAACTACACTGAGTTGCATCGACAACTCTACTGAGGAGCGCTGCTACATGCCGGGCAGTGAAATTCCACTTGACTCGCCACTTATGACTGTGTAACTCGGTCATACGCAAGTAGAATAACGAAAAAACTTAGAACAAGGGTTTTCATCCTCATCACATATCCAAAAGCCCCCATAGTATTCGAAAGAGTGATTTTAGACCTTTCCTCATCCGTCAATTTCCCGCGGGTTTTTATAAATAAATAAATATTCGGGGACATTTCACACAACACCCTCTAGTCCCAAACTAAGCAATGCTTGTAATATGGGAACCAGATGGCTGATAGAATACTTATGTACTTTTTTTTGTAAATACATACTTATAATATATGTAGTAAACATAGATGTTTGTTCTATGTCTGGGTGTTACTATGGTAACACCCAGACATAGAACAAACATCTATGTTTTCCACGCACAAATGTTTGTTCTTAGTGGGGATCGAACCCACGACCCACAGCACGGAAGGCAGAGCTATTACCGACTGAGCTGTGACGCCTGTCACTTTTATAACTTCATGACATTTTTTTCAGGAATGCTCCTCGCAACCCTACCAATGAGCGACTAAACGAACTAATCGCCCAGCGTGACCGATTGATTCGACTTGACAACCCTAACGAAGATGCTCTGAAGCAACTCAACCATGAGATTAGAAGTATGCTGCTCAACTGTGGCACTTGATATTCTGCTACTACTATTTTACTTATCTTATATTGAGAAACATCAGACTGATAGATAGCACATTAAAGTTAAAACTCAACAAGGGTCTACAATAGCTACAGATGAGAATAGTCGACTGTTCAAGAAAGATGGAAATGGTATAACCGTGACTATACATTTTTGAGATACATTCCCAACGGTTGTAGAATGTCAACTTGGCGAGAGGCTGACACTATACGGGCGAAATTCCCGCCCAGAGGTCTGTGTGCCTAGTGTGGGCATTTTCTGTATGACTATTTATGTTACCTACAAAGTTCACGTAAATTATATTTTGTAGACATTTGTGCAGCGCCCCTAGCGGGAAGTTTACGTAATTGATGATTGTACATACAAAATGTAGTATAATAAGTAAACGTACACACTAGGCACAGGGACACAGAGCACGAACAAATCTGACAGTTGCAGAACTAACAGGTTGTGAATAATTAATATTTTACTCTTTACTGCCTGAGAGTAGTGGGACTTGCAGTCCTATGTATGTAGAAAGGATGGTATTATCATCATCAATTATGTTAATCCTCTTCTGGAAGTAGGTCTTTCCGAAGGCCACCACTGTGTACCATGAAGTTTGTTATTAATTTGAATAAAAAGATTTATTGTTTTAGAGACGCCTTTATACCTACACAGTTCCCTCTTAGTTTTTAATATTAGTAGAGATAGAACGAATTTATTATTTTATTATATTAGACATATTTATTTGCATAACATAATGAAGTTCTGGGTGTGTTTTTCCCGACTATGCATTCCATGGGTGTACAATATAATATAACCGGACCGGCCTGTCGTACCCTGTAAACATCCTATTAGTCTGATGATGGGACGTAATAATTTGTATTTTGGTAACTTTATTACAACGCTACCTAGTGGCGAGTAGCAATAGCAACACACCTCTGGCCGATGTGTCATACTTACATGACTGACATTTAGTTTGTCGCAAAAGCCGAAGCAAGAAATTGAAGTTGACAGTGTCATAAGATATGAAAGAAAAATGACTGACGGTCAGTTTGACTTGACGACTGACGTAATAAACTGCTATCGCAAGCAAAAAAAAAGTCAAAAGTCCCTCGATCGAATGAATTTTGCTTTCGAGATTTTCTAATTTTCTATAGAAATAAATGCAGAGGTGACTAATTTGCTTGTCTGGTTTCTTATTTTATTGTTGTAAACTCAACCGAGTGCAAGATATTTGCAGGAAAATCTACTTGTATGGTAGTTGTCATACCACCACCACACAATGTCGAAAACAAAAGTAACTGGAGCTACAAGCAGACTAAAACAAGATTATCTACGACTAAAGAATGATCCTGTGCCATATGTAACAGCAGAACCAGTACCTTCCAACATATTAGAATGGCATTATGTGGTAAAGGGTCCAGAAAAGAGTCCTTACGAAGGCGGATATTACCATGGAAAAATAATATTTCCTAGAGAGTTTCCTTTCAAACCGCCGTCTATTTACATGATCACTCCGAACGGAAGGTTCAAAACCAACACACGATTGTGCCTCAGCATCACAGACTTCCACCCCGATACATGGAACCCAGCTTGGTCCATTTCAACAATACTGACAGGACTGCTCAGCTTCATGTTAGAGAAGACTCCTACTCTAGGATCTATAGAAACGTCAGACTATCAGAAGAGATGTTTAGCCTCAGAGTCTTTGGAGATCAACATCAAAAATAAAATGTTTTGTGAGTTATTTCCGGAGTATGTTGAAGAGATTGACAAGTTATTGAAAGAGCGCCAGGAAGCAATGCTGCAAGCGGGTGCCACCACATCTGAAGTTGAAGTGTCTTCAGAGCAGTCCAACCTCCAATCACTTTTGACAAACCTATTTGTGCTTGTTGGCTTTGTTTTACTTTCATATATGGTGAAATATGTACTGGTCTCTATATCTGAATAGACAATAAAGTTACGCTATAATTTAATGTAAATACTGTAATTTATTTTGTAAATATTATTTGTCGGACATATTTTTATGTTGCCATTTGATGTAATATGAATTTTTAAAAAGCAAATGAAGCCAACAGAATTATCTATCATGGTAAACGGATTATGCAACAGTCCTATGTATTGTGTATAGATTGTTTACTTTAAAATAATTTCGGGCATAAGCTTTAGTACACTCAAAACCTAGAATTGTATACTTAAGCATAACTAAAGCATAATTTCTCTTACACCATGCTAATAAGGATTTGCACAACTGTGATTTTACGAGAGTTTGTTTTATGAGATTTCCCTCCACTCTTAGCATTTTTCTCATACAATTTTCTCTTATTCTCAATTTTCTTCATAACAATTCAGCTTCCTACCTGCTTATTATGGTATGTAGGTACTCCTATTGACTTCCAGTTTCTCTGGATGGTCTAGTTTCATCTATCACTCTATTCTGTACATAATTTTTGCATTTAATCAATTTTCCATCTTATATGATTCTAATTCTTTACTAATTTAATTACTGGTATAAAAGTTAAATTATGTACTAACAGTTTATGTACATCTTATATATCTAGGTTAAGTTGTTATTCCATGTAGATTTGAAGTAAATTACTGTATGAGATTGTAGAATGCCTAACTTATATTTTTTTGTCTAGATGTAGTTTGATATGTATGTTTGTAACTTTCACTATAAAAACAGCTAGATAGAAGCTCGTATTTGATGTTAAAAAAATTAGCTCACTCAAAACCAGAGTAAAATCTGAGTATGTTGGTACTCTAACTTTCAGTGACATGGTGTGGTGGTGGAAACACTACCTAAAATCATTTCAGAAAATTATTAAATGTTTATTTTTGCAACAGAAGCTGTGTTTGCTTTGTCGTATAAATAAAAAAATATTTTTGCGTTCACCCAATGTATATTTAAAATAATAATAAAATTAGTCTACACATAATTAGCTGTTTGTTACTACACGGTATTGATTAAAATGAGCATCCAATAAAATTATTCAATAATAAATAATGAATTTATGGTACCTTACCTATACCTACCTACTAACCAACCATCTACCTATTATAAAGAAAAAATAACTCTTTCATTTCCACCCTAGTAAATCAGTTTTTTTCTATTCCGTGGAATTAAAATAGGCATAGATGATACCTACCACCGTAGGTACAGGAGACTAAAAGGAGAGGAGAGATAGTCGCAGGCACGTCAAGCAATGCAAGACGTAGATATAATTATTATCATCTCTATGAACTAACTGATTAGAATAGTTATTATAAGTAGGCACTTGTAACATTTGTACTAGACAATGTAATTGAACTCAAGATAGATATAAAACAACAGCAATTAGCTATGCATAACAAGTTTCATATTAAGGTTGAAACCCAAAATCTATTAGTACCTACTCTTATGAATGCGGGTATAAAACTTTAATGATCAATACATTCTTACTTCTAAACCAAATATGGTACCTAGTAAACAGGTTCATAAATCTGTCAAAGCACGATATTCTGTTACTATTACTAAAATACAAATATAGGTACCTTTTTGGGTACAATTAGTTTAACTTATTTACTCTAATTATTTTTGATATTCAAATAGTTAAAAGCTACATTAAAATGATTGTCAGCTGAACTCTAAATTCAATGATATTATTCTTTATTATCTTCTTCATCATCATCCCAATCGCTTACCAAACTTTTGATATTGTCCTGCTTATCTACATTTTCGTTTTCAGGAGGTAGATTGGTCTCAGGGTCAGTCGAAGTGTTTTCTATTATATCATCATTAGGCACTATAGATAAAGTCCCAGCTTTATTTACTTCAATTTCAGATGAGACATTATCTGTTATCAATTCTTGGACAGTATCTGGAATTACCTCAAAGCTATTAGTGTCAGAATTTTGAGCATCCAATGTTACAACTTTGATTGACTGCGTGGACAGACTCTCTAACGTTCCATTGTCTTCTTGAGATTCATCATTATCATCCCAATCATTCAAAAGAGAAGATATTTTCACACGAGGTTCTATTGCTTTGCTTGTTTCTAATTTATCTTTTTCTAATGTACATGTATCTGACTTTTCTGTAGTATCTTTATCAACTGGATCAGTTGTTGAAATCATATGTTTCTTCAGCTCATGGTGAATATTTTCTACTGATTCCTCCACGCTTTGAATATTTTCTACTGATTCCTCCACCTCTTCAGAATCAATGTGTTCCTCAGCTTCTTCATTAGAATCTTGTGAAGGTGTTTCCACATTATCTTCTGCCCACTCAGATGCCAAAACCTGAACTTGCTCAACGGCTGCAGTTGCACATAACTCAGTTTCAGCACAGACTGGTTGCTCGAGGCTTGCTAAATTTGTTGTTTCAGTCATAGGCTCATGAATATTCATCTCTGAAGTTTCACTTACGTTGGCACTCTGAGTCTGCATGCTTACAATGTTTTCATTTGTGTTAGAGTTCTGAGTGTCTAAGCTAACAACATTTTCATTAGCGTTAGAAGTCTCACTGTCCATAATATGTTCATTATTATCTGAACTCTGAACATCCGTGCTTATAACGTCGGGCTGTTGTTCAACATCCATGTTTATAGTTTCTGGTTGTTGCTCAATCTCAGTTTTTTCTGGGATAACCACTTTTTCTATTTCCTGGGAATCTGATTGTTTTAATACTTCAGTTTCTGTGTCAATTTCTTGTACTTCATCATTTTCAGGAACTGATTCCACTGATACAAAACTTTTATTATTTTCCTCTATCAAATCTGAAGGAGCCTCTACTTCCATAGGCATACTTTCTGAATTTTGTATGAATTCTGGTTCAGGTTGACTGTTTACATTCTCAGTTTGACTGAAGTTGGTAGTTTCAGAGATTAGCACTTCAGGAAGATCACTTATATCTTCGGTAGATTCAGGTGCACTAGTAGGCTCAACTTCTTCTTCTGCATGTACAAGAACTGCACTGACTTCTGTGTGTTGGGTGTCTATATTATGGTGGATGTCGCCTTGCCACTCCGCAACTTGCGAGTCTAGTATGTGCGCACTCATGACTGGAGAAGTTGTGCTAACAGTTTCATAATTCTGTGTTAGGATTGCGGAAGACTGAGCATATTGTTGCCCTAAAGCTTGTGTGGTGAGTAATTGATACTCTTTATTTGGATCATCTACTTGTTGACTATATACAACTACAATATTCGAGTTGTCTGTAGCTACAGCTTCAGTTACACTCAGAGGATATGTAGCTTCATGAATCACCATCAAATCATTATTCTGAGAGTTCTCAGAGTTGATTCTTGAATCGTTTACTGGAGCAGTATCAGGTGTAGTTAAAACTGCCAGAGTTTTGTTTGTATTGCCGGCATCAAATATAATATTATGGTTTGATGATATCAAAGCTTTATACTCTTCTTCATTGGATACATAAATTGGAATGGATTCTGAAAGATTTCCTGCATCTTTAAGTATGATACTAGCCTGTTGCATATTTTCATTTGAGTTGAGTATAGAGGTATAATCCATTGATGTTGAAGGTGCAATGGAACTTTCTGGTTGCTTTTCACCTATCATGTCAGATATAATATATTCTTCTGAGGGTTCTTTAGACTGTTTTAAGATTAATCGATTACCACACATAATGTACTCATTATTATCAATCACTACAATTTGCTCATTGTTTTCATCAAATGTTGATATTTCATCTTGATTTTGTTCAGCCTGAATATTTTGAACCATTTGTGATACTTTAGATTTAGGAGTGGCTGCTTTTGGTGTTTCAGAAGTGAAACCAGAATTTAAAATCTTTTGTTTTAATGGTGTTGCAGCTTCTGCTGTATGTTTTTTTTGTATAAGTTGTATATTGCCATCAGCTTTCCGCTGGATGTGATATTCCAAATGATTATCTTCATAATCATTTGGTGCTGGTTCATGTTTCACAACTGCTTTTATTGGTTCCTCTTTAGGTTCATCTTTAGTTTCATCATCAGATTCATCTATAATACCATCCTTTACCGCATCTGTTTTATGATGAGTTTTCAAATGTGCATATAGGTTGTTCTCTCGCACAAATATTCTTAAACAGTAGATGCACTGATGACTGTGTTTTCTGTCTGCGATATATTTGTGCCCAGTATTTTGTATATGAGCCAATAGCAGGTTTGATGAAGAAAATGATGAAGGGCAAACGTTACAGCGAAAACTTTTGTTTTCTGTGTGGGTTAGCTTGTGTTTGACCAGCAATGCTTCTGTGAGAGCAATATAACTACAATGTGGACATTTTGGGAAATTAATAGATGGTGGAGGGATCACACCATGCTTAGTGTACATATGATGTAACAAATGGTTTCTTTTACACATTCGTTGTCCACAGTATTCACAGATGTTTAAGACCGGCTTTTCATTATGCACCTCTACTAAGTGTCGTCGAAATTTAAAATAACTAGTAAAATGTAATGCTTTACCAGGAGTGCCACAAATGAGACATATCCATGGACCTTCTATATTTTCAGCTCCTAATGCAATCAAATTTGCTGCTTGCTTAGAATCCAATACATCAGTTTCGTATGTAAAATCTGAAAAAGTTTCAGCATTCTTATTTTGACCTTTGTCCACTGCTGGCTGTGGAGAAACTTTTTGTTTCTTAGTAACCCCTTTACTTGGTGTAGGGTTGTTAAAAATCTTTAACTTAATGTTTTTGTTGCTCTTCACCAAATGAGGATACTTCTTTAGAACTTCACTAATAATTTTAGCATGATCCAGATTTGCACCAGCTTTATTATTCTTAGTAGTTTCAA